>VZQC01015001.1:1867967-2259318 GCA_009823505.1 Rhizomys pruinosus | reverse complement strand
TTCCCTCTGATTGTATACTTCTAAACAGTTTCAGAAATAATGGTTGTAGGTCTTTTTGAAATGTTTTATAGAATTCTGCTGTGAAACCGTCTGGGCCTGGGCTTTTTTTAGTTGGGAGGCTTCTTACTACATCCTCTATTTCTTCATATGTTATGGGTCTGTTTAAGCTGCTGGTCTCCTCTTGGCCAAGCTTTGGTGATTCCCAGGATTTCAGATATTCATCCATTTCTTCTAGATTTTCAAACTTGGTAGAATATAGGTTCTTGTAATATTCCCATATAATTTTCTTGATCTTTTCCTTGTCCGTTGTGATATTTCCCTTTTCATCACAGATTGTATTGATTTGGAGTTGTTCCTTCTTTCTTTTTGTTAACTGGGCTAGAGGTCTGTCTATCTTGTTTATTCTTTCAAAGAACCAACTTTTGGCTTCATTGATTTTTTGTATTGTTTTCTTTGTTTCTATTTCATTGATTTCTGCTCTGATTTTTGTTATTTCTTCCTGTCTGTTGCGTTTAGGGTTCATCTGTTGTTGCCTCTCAAGTGCTTTTAGCTGTAGTGTTAGATCATTCACTTGTGCTCTTTCTGTTTTTTTTTAATGTAGGCACTTAGAGCTATAAACTTCCCTCTTAGGACTGCCTTTGAAGTGTCCCATAGGTTTTGCTGTGTTGTATTATCATCATCATTCAGTTCCAGGAATGCTTTTATTTCTTTCTTTATCTATTCCTTGACCCATTAATTATTCAAGAGTGTGTTGTTTAGTGTCCATGTGTTCTTGTAGGCAGTAGGGCTTTTCCTGTTGTTGCTGTTGAGCTTTATTGCACTGTTGTCTGATAGAATGCATGAAATTATTTCAATCTTTTTGTATTTGTGGAGGTTCCTTCTGTGTCCCAGTATGTGGTCAATTTTGGAGAATGTGCCATGGGGTGCTGAGTAGAAAGTGTATTCTCTGGTATTAGGGTGGAATATTTGGTAGAGGTCTATGAGGTCCATTTGGTGTATCATATGGTTCAGTTCAGTTGTTTCTCTGTTTATTCTTTGTCCTCTTGACCTGTACAAAGGACTCAGTGGGGTACTAAAGTCCCCTACTATGAGTGTACTGGGGTTAGTGTGTGACTTGTGGTCCTGGAGAATTGTCTTTATAAAGTTTGGTGCACCAGAGTTTGGTGCATATATAGTCATAATTGTGAAATCTTCTTGGTGAATTGTTCCTTTAATAAAAACGTAATGATCTTCTTTGTCTGTTCTGATTTCTTTTACTATGAAGTCTTTCTATATACCAAAAACAAGAAGTCAAAAAAAAAAAAGCATTCAAGGAAACCCTCCCATTCACAATAATTTCAGAAATGCTTAGGGATAACCCTAAGCAAACACATTAAAGATTTCCACAATAAAAATTTCAAATCTTTATATAAAGAGATAGAGAAAGACAACAAGAGATGGAAGGACCTTCCACGCTCATGGATTTGTAGAATTAATATTGTGAAAATGGCCATCATACCTTGAGCATTCTAGAGATTCAATGCAGTATACAACTCCCCAGGACAGTCTACACAGAGCTAGAAAAAAACTATCCTAAAATTTGTATATCACAAAAGACCCCCATATCTGAAGCAATCTTGGGCAAAAAGAACAATGCTGGGGGGGGGTGTGGAATCACCATATCAGAACTCATATTATGTTATAAAATTATAGACATAAAAACAGCATGGTACTGGCAAAAAAATAGACACATAGATAATGGAACAGAACAGAAGACGCAAATATAAGTACATACGATTTCAGTCACCTGAAAAACTGCGAAGAACACAGAATGGAGGAAAGGCAGAATCTTCAATAAATGGTGCTGGCAAAATTGGAGCTCAATCCATAGAAAAATGAAACCAGACCCTTATCTTTCACTGTGCACAAAAGTCAACTCCAAATGGATCAAAGACCTCAATAAAAAACCTGAAACAATGAAACTGCTAGAAGACAGGCAGTACCTTACAAGATACAGGTGTAGGAAAGACTTTCTAAATTGGACACAAGTGTCATCTGAAATATACATCTGGTGGTCCTTTAAATGTATGATGTGTTTGCCACCTTCCATGAGATGTTCTTCCTCCCTGGACCACGGCTCACAGCTCTGTGATGCTCCAAGTCTCAGAATTGTTCCCAGCCAGGTGGCTGACATTCCTAGCTTGAGGTATAGCAGGGAGGAGGAGGGAATGGTGGGAGTAACCTGGAGAGAAAAGAAAGAGGTGGACTCATAGAGACCAGGAGTAAAGGACTCAGTTTAATCTTGTAACTCAAGGCTTTTTATACAGATCCTTGCAGGGGCTGGGACACATGGAATTGGGGGTTGGGAGAGATGGTTGGGACAAGCAGGAATTTAGCCCATTTGCTCTAGATCAGTGCTTTGCCCTTAAGGCATCAAAGACAGTTTCAAAGACAGTTTGGTGTCCAGACAGGTTTCACGGGTTTTACAGGTAAGCAGGATACCAGCAGAGGTCCAGGCTTGGAGGTTGTTTGCTGACTCTCTTAAGTGCTTCTGCAAAAAGAATGCCTACACACAGGTTGCCCAGGAATTAATGTCAACAATCAAAAACTGGGACTTCATTAAGCTGCAAAACTTCTGTACACCAAAAGAAACAACCAAGGAAGGAAAGAGGAATCCCACCAAGTAAGAGAAAAATCTTCATACGCCATACATCCAACAGAGGATTAATATCCAGATTATACAAAGAATTCAAAAAACAAACAAGAAAATAAATGACCCACAAAAAATGGGCTAAGGAATCTGAACAGAGCATTCTCAAGTGAAGAAATAAAAATAGTTTAAAAACACTTTAAGGGCTGGAGAAATGGCCTAGTGGTTCAGAGCAACAACTGCTCATGCAGAGGACCTGGGTTCAATCCTCAGCACCCACATGGTGGCTGAGAACCATCCTTAACTCCAGTTCCAGGGGAATCCGACACCCTCTTCTGACCTGCATGGCATTGCACCACATGGGTGCACAAACCTACATGCAGACAGTACATTCATTCATACACATAAAAAATAAATAAAATTGAAAAAATTTTTTAAGATTTTTTAAAAAAACGAAAACAAAACAAACGAACAAAAAAAAAAAAAAAATAAAAAAATTTTTTAAAAATTTTAAAAAAAAAAAAAAAAAAAAAAAAAAAAAAAAAAAAAAAAAAAAAAAAAGGCCAAGCATGATGGTACACACCTTTATTCCTAGCACTTGGGAGGTGGAGGCAAACTGACATCTATGAGATCAAGGCCAGATGCTTTCATAGTAAGTGTGATAGCTAACTACAGCAAAACCCAGTATTTCTAGCTCACTCTAGCAGGAACTTATTCTTAGCTGCAGAAATCAAGTTTTTCCCACTCTGCCAACTTCTCCCAGCAGAGTCTGGCCTTCGCTTGGGCTTGTTCTACCTTGGTTAAAAGAAAGTATTGTAGCTAATCAGCTAACCTTGATTCTCTCAGCTCTGAGAAATAACCTCAAGGACATCACATAACTTAAGCTGTATATTTGCTTTGTGTTGTTAGCATATAAAAAGACTCCCCCCTCCCTTTGAGCATAACAGTATGTGATTGGACTTGACACTGATTGCCATAGCACTATTAAATTGGCCTTTTAAATTTTAAATTGTGTCTGGTTTTATTTTTTTTTTTTGGAAAATTATTAAAACATTTAATCACTGAAAACACAAATTCGCTAGTAATTATACTTAGAATACTTATACAAAATCTAGCCCAAAACTATAGACTCTGATGATAAGCAATATGTACAAAATTCTATTCTTTCTCCTTTCCCAACTTTCCTATTCTTGGAACTAATGATGTGACTCTTATGGCAAGACCCAAATCCACAAGTTTCTTTGTTTTGATGCAGTCAAAGCTAAAATGGTAGCATTTCCTAAGTAGACAGTTGAAAAGGGTGGTACAAATTTCATTGCCTTTTCATGGAGTTCTGGATAACTTGTCTTTTCATTTATTCAAAACTGAGTTACAGACATTGGTTTAAATGCTGACTGTAATCCAGTATCTGAAGACAATTCTGCGAGTTTTTACTCTTCCAAGACAGTGAGATTATTATTTTTGTGTCTGGCAGAGGGGTTAATTACCCACAAATTTCCTGAACACAAGTCATCTTTTGGTGTGTAACAGTCATGGAACTTTTGAGAAAGTTCTTCCAGGTCCTCGAAAATAATGCTTATGATGTTTCTCACATTTAAGTCTGGTTAGTCTGAAAACTCAAAAAATGAAGGGAACATGTCATAATCATATCCACTTCAACCACATTTTTAACTTTTTCTTAACTGAATCAATCTTATTACACAAATTGAATATAGTAGTCATGGTTCCTTGGAGACTTGAATTTAATTTATTTATAACTGAAAATATATCTGCTAAATAGGCTAGCTTCACAACCCATTTTTCATCATGAAAATAACTGCCCAAATCTTAATGATTCTGATTTTAAAATATTTCAATTTAATGCCGTGGTTCAAATAATCTTGTTAAAATTCTCCCTCTTAACAGCCAACCTACTTCAGCATTAAGTGGTAAATTCACGTGCTCAGATCCCATCTCTTCACATGAAATTGTTAATATTCATGAATTTAATGCATTGCTCTTTACAAAACTTAAAATTTGTGCTGACTGCAAAAGAATTTCATGTAAGCATGGAGATAGGTTTTTGGCTGCTAAGTGTTCACAGTGAATAAAACAATGTGTAAATGTCACTGCATTCTTGGTGATTCCTTGAATTTTGAACCTTGTGACGGTTAAACCTGTGTGTCAACTTGACTGGACTAAGGAACAAATAAGAGAAAAAGGATGTTTGGATTGGACCACCTCAACCCGGATGGCCCACCCCAAATGTGGGCATTACCTTCTGCCGGCAGGCTGTATAAAAGGCCACAGGAGAAGGAGCTGGTCCCTTTTTTCTCCTGCGGCTTGCCTCTCTCATCTGGTGAGTTTGTCTTACTGCTGTGATCAACCTTTTGGATATCAGTGTGTACTGAGACTGGCAGATCTCTTAGAATCCATCGGGCCTTCAGCACAGGACTTGGACTACTGAGACATCCAGCCTTGCGGACTGAGCAGTTCCCTGGATTCTCTCGGCCTTTCCAGTGTGGTGCAGCTACTGTTGGACTCCTTGAACTCTGTCACGTGAGCAAATCAATAAATTGTATATAGCTATATATTCATCCTGTTACTTCTGTTTCTTTAGAGAACCCTGACTAATACAGATTTTGGTACCAGGAGTGGTTCTAGAGAAACAGAATTGAAAGGATGAATTTCTTTAGTGGGCTTGGTAGTCTCTGGAGCCAGCTCTCCAACCCAATGAAGCCTAGAGTTACTGAAGGCTCTCCTGGTGGCATGAAGAGGAATGATAATCCTTGGTGCAGACTATTTGATCTAATTATGAAGATAGATCCATTTGACTCACCTAACTCACCTCTTGTGAGAAGCAAGGAATTTAGCGACTCTATATATAAAACGTTCGAGAAATTGCAGAAAAATCAGGAAAATAATGATGTTGCCTTGTTGCTCCTAGCATGTCTGGATAAACTGTTAGACGAAAATATGGAGCTCGGTGATAAAAATGACCAGCTCCGGATTCGAAACAACAGTTTAAAGGTTTCCAAGTGTGCTCTGGAAGAGAATCTTCTCTCCAGCAGCCAAAGAGCTAAAGCAGCAGAAAATCAAGCTGGAGCTCTTATTATACGGTTGGCTGATTTACAACGCAGATTTAATTCCCAGCCACGAAAAGTGTCAGCAGTTAAAGTGAGAGCACTGGTGGGGAAAGGGTGGAACCCTGAAACTTGGGATGGAGATGTGTGGGAGAACTATGATGATGAGGATTTTGAACCCTCGGATTCTGAGGGATTTTCTTTATCTGAGGAATTAACCTCCCCACCCTCAGCAGAGAATCCACACCCTGCAGATCCCTCCTCCCCACCCTTGCCTGAGGAAATTAATCCCCCCCTCCCAGTGGGAGCTGATGTCCCTCAGGGCCCAACAATTGTTGCCTCTAGACCTATAACCAGATTGAAGTCTAAGCAAGCCCCTCAAGGTGAGATAGAAAGTGTGGTCCACGAGGAGGTGCGATATACTACTAAAGAAATTAATGAGTTTGCTGATTCATTCCGGCAGAAGCCTAAGGAATATGTGTGGGAATGGATTTTAAGGGTGTGGGATAATGGTGGAAGGAATATAAAATTGGATCATACTGAGTTTATCGATATGAGCCCACTGAGTAGAGATTCTAGGTTTAACATGGAAGCTCGAGCAGTTAAAAAAGGTGTTAAAAGTTTATTTGAATGGTTGGCTGATGTATTTATTAAAACATGGCCTACTAACAGCGAGTTAGAGATGCCTGATATTCCTTGGCTTAGTATTGATGAAGGGATTGTGAGGGTCAGGCAGATGGGCATGCTCGAGTGGATTCGAAGTGTAAAACCACATTCTCCACAATATGAGGACCCAGAGGACATGCCACTCACTGAATTTATAAGATGGAAAGTACTGAGAGAGACACCAGAACATTTGAAGAGCTTTGTTTTTGCTCTATTTCTTATGCCAGATCTTACAGTTAGAGAAGTTGTGGCTCGTTTGCATAAATTAAATGTACACGTAGTAGGTCTAACAGGACCTCAGGGTAGGCGTCAGGTGGCAGCACTGAATCGCAGAAGGCCAGATGAGCGTAGTTACAGTAATTATCATAATGGGTGGCAAAGGCAAAACAATACCTATAATGGCATGACCCGAAATGATCTTTGGAACTGGCTAATTAATCATGGTGTTCCCAGGAACCAAATACATAAGAAGCCTACTAAGTTTTTATTTGATCTGTATAAGCAGAAAAGCTCTAGAACGAATGACAGGAAGTCAACATTTGATTTTAGGAGTAGCGAATCCCGCCCAGTTGACCGGTTTCCAGACTTGAGACAGTTCACAGACCCAGAACCCCTTGAATGAAGGGGTGGCCGGGTTCCAGTGAGGAAGGACCTTGTCACAATACCAAAGAGTTATGCTGTTTGCCTTCCTCCTGTCCTTCCCCAGAGGGACCTGAGGCCTTTTACTAGGGTAACTGTACACTGGGGAAAAGGAAATAATCAGACTTTTCGAGGCCTATTGGATACTGGTTCTGAGTTGACACTGATCCCAGGAGACCCTAAAAAGCATTGTGGCCCTCCGGTTAAAGTAGGGGCCTATGGAGGTCAGGTGATAAATGGAGTTTTGGCTGAAGTCCGACTCACGGTGGGCCCAGTGGGTCCCAGAACGCATCCCGTAGTTATTTCCCCAGTCCCAGAATGTATAATTGGGATAGATATAATTAGAAATTGGCAGAATCCCCACATTGGTTCCCTGATCTGTGGAGTGAGGGCTATTATGGTTGGAAAGGCCAAATGGAAACCATTGGTGTTGCCTCTACCAGGGAAAATAGTGAACCAAAAACAGTATCGTATCCCTGGAGGGATTGCGGAGATTAATGCCACTATCAAGGATTTGAAAGATGCAGGGGTGGTGATTCCTACCACATCTCCATTTAACTCTCCAATTTGGCCTGTGCAAAAGACAGATGGATCATGGAGAATGACAGTTGACTATCGAAAACTCAACCAAGTAGTGACACCAATTGCAGCCGCTGTACCAGATGTGGTGTCCTTACTCGAGCAGATTAATATGTCTCCTGGTACCTGGTATGCAGCTATTGATCTGGCCAATGCTTTTTTCTCAATACCGGTTCATAAGGACCACCAGAAGCAATTTGCTTTCAGCTGGCAAGGCCAACAGTATACCTTTACTGTCTTACCTCAGGGGTATGTTAACTCTCCAGCGTTGTGCCATAACTTAGTTAGAAGGGATCTTGATCGCCTGACTCTTCCACAAAATATCACACTGGTCCACTATATTGATGATGTTATGTTGATTGGACCCAGTGAACAGGAGGTAGCAGCTAGCCTAGACTTGTTGGTAAAGCATATGCGCATGAGAGGATGGGAAATAAATCCAACTAAAATTCAAGGGCCATCTACCTCGGTGAAGTTTCTAGGAGTTCAGTGGTGTGGAGCATGCAGAGACATTCCTTCTAAGGTAAAGAATAAGTTGTTGCACCTGGCCCCTCCCTCCACCAAGAAAGAAGCACAACGTCTGGTGGGTCTTTTTGGATTCTGGAGGCAGCACATTCCTCATCTGGGTGTGTTACTACGACCCATATATCAGGTGACTCGTAAGGCAGCAAACTTTGAGTGGGGCTTGGAACAGGAAAAGGCTCTTCAACAGGTCCAGGCTGCGGTGCAGGCTGCTCTGCCCCTAGGGCCATATGATCCAGCAGACCCAATGGTGCTTGAGGTATCAGTGGCAGATAGAGATGCTGTCTGGAGTCTGTGGCAGGCTCCCATAGGGGAATCACAGCGGAGGCCCTTGGGATTTTGGAGCAAGGCTCTACCTTCATCTGCAAACAACTATTCTCCTTTTGAGAGACAGCTCTTAGCCTGCTATTGGGCCTTAGTGGAAACTGAACGTTTGACAATGGGCCACCAAGTCACCATGCGACCTGAGCTGCCCATCATGAGCTGGGTGTTATCTGACCCACCAGACCATAAAGTAGGACGTGCACAGCAACAGTCCATTGTCAAATGGAAGTGGTACATACGGGACAGGGCCCGGGCAGGCCCTGAGGGCACAAGCAAGCTACATGAAGAAGTTGCCCAAATGCCTATGGTTCCCACTCCTGTTACAATGTCTCCTGGGCTTAAGCATGCACCTATGGCTTCATGGGGTTTGCCCTATGATCAGTTGACTGAGGAAGAGAAGACTAGGGCCTGGTTTACTGATGGTTCTGCACGCTATGCAGGCACCACCCAGAGGTGGACAGCTGCAGCATTACAGCCAATTTCTGAAACAACCCTAAAGGACACTGGTGAAGGAAAGTCTTCACAGTGGGCAGAACTTCGGGCAGTGCACATGGTTGTGCATTTTGCCTGGAAGGAGAAATGGCCAGAGGTTTGATTATATACTGATTCATGGGCTGTAGCCAATGGTTTGGCTGGATGGTCAGGGACTTGGAAAGAGCATGACTGGAAAATTGGTGAGAAAGACATTTGGGGAGGAAGTATGTGGATAGAGCTCTCCAATGAAGAGTTTGTTCCCTCTGGCTTGTTAAGTACGTTCTGGAAAGCCAGCACACAGTTGGAGCTACAGAAACAGACATCTAGGTATGGAGGAGGCTTTTGGAAAAATTGGACATGATTGTTAATCCAACCTCCAGGATAAAAGGACACATTCCTCCATCCCCTTCGGTCAGGAACTGTTAGGTATGTGAGTGAGAGATGACCACCATATGCCTGTGTTTGTCTGGATGCCTTTGTCCACATGTCCATTTGACATGACTAGGTGATACTGAGGATTTGCTGAGGTTTTACACCTATGACACAAAACCTGAAGACCATGTTTGTACATCTGTTGTTGGGATTCTGTTTGGCAGAAGCACTTAGGAGGTCAGCTGGCAACCCCTAGCCCTCAGGCCAGAGTCTTGCTGATTTCCTGCTTGCCTGCCTAGTGCTACTGTCTTTGATGCTTTGGGCAAAACATTGTCACATTTCTGTAGTGATCTGGAGTATATGGTGTAAAATCCTGTATGCCCCAAACCCCACAAGGTCCAGTATAAATACCCCAGATTACAGTAATAAAGCTGAGTTATTCCCTCATGGAATTCCTCCTGGTCTTGTCCTTGAGTCCATCCTTTCCTCGTCCTTTCCTTGTTCTTTCTCTCTTTCTTTCTTTCTTTCTTTCTTTCTTTCTTTCTTTCTTTCTTTCTTTCTTTCTATTTGGGCTTGCATTTCCACTCCCCTCCCCCTCTCTACCAGGGCTAAGACCCAGTTGCCTGCAGCTCACTTGGGATGATCCAGGAGCTTGCAGTCCCAGGAAACTGCGAGCTCTGGTCAAAGAGAGGAAGAACATTGAGAGGCAATTACCCAGTTGAAGCTCCCTCAACTCAGGTGTGTCAAGTTGACACTAAAGCTGTCCAGCACAATAATCATTCATGTAATTATCATTTCTAACAACCACAAAAATTTAATTAAAAATACATTAAAAAAGAATGGGTGAATACTCTCTTATTGCCATCAACTTCCTTTATTCTGTAAAACTGGTGGCATACTTTTTGTTCTTTCCTTTTGTACACTTTTATATCAAAATATTGAATTTCACTTCTTATCAGTCTGTACTGCCCTGGCTCATCTTACTTAATAGAGATATATTACTCCAATATGTGAATGTGCCATAGTTTTCTTTCTTATTTTTAACTTCTTAAACTATTATATAAATTAGCTTTTAATTTCCAACACAGGTTGAAAATGTTTTCTCCCATTTCTTTAGCATAGACTTTTCTTCTGATTTTTCCTGTGCACGGTTTGAGGGTTTGGGTGGGTTGATTTTCCTTATTCTACATTCTTAAATTGTCAGTTTAATTTATGCTGTCTGGGAGGAACTGTTTCTGCCAAGACGTGAACAAAACAGGTTTCCTAAGCTATGTGGATGGTTATAGGAGATGGAAGGGGTAGGAGCAATAAGGAAGGGGTTTGCATTAATAAGTAGGCATTTAATATAAAATAAAAGGATGGAAATTGGGTCTGTTATGAGAAGCCATAGGTCCAGAGTGGATGAATTGTTAGAGTGCTAGAACAGATGGAGGAAGAAGCAGGAGTGACTGGAGATGTGGTGTATCTGAAGTCCAGGCACAGGAATCAGTCAAGAACCACATGAATGGCGTACAGGATTTCTAAGCAGAGGTTGAGAGCAGTGAAGAGCCAGCTGCAGTGTCATGAGCAGGGGAGGAAAGGAGAACACCTGGACAGATGTGCTGGGCTGGGAAAGCATCTGTAGAACCAGAGACTCCCCAACACCTCACACATCGGGCAGCGCTTGGTGGGTCATGCCTTCTTCGCCTTCCTGACCCTACTCAGCCACCTGGTCACCAAGGCCAGCACTTTCCCACAAAGCCACAAGGTGGCCAGAGTGAGCCCGAGCAGGAACAAGACCACATCAAGCATGTACTGCTCAGGCTTTGACTGCTGGAAAACATAAGGCTTCAGGTGTGCTGCTCCCCCTGTCTGCAGGATGTGCTCAATCCAGCCCACCAGCCGCTGGGCAGGGGTCAGGGGGTGGGAGAGCCTGATGGTCCTGGCAGCCATTGCTGCAGACTTGTACCTGTGAGCAGAAACAGAGAGTGAGAGTGTTACTAATGCAGTTCCCCCAAGACAACTCTCTCTCTCTCTCTCTCTCTCTCTCTCTCTCTCTCTCTCTCTCACACACACACACACACACACACACACACACACACACACACACACACACACACACACACACACACACACACACACACACACACACAACACCTGGAGCACTTGCTCTGTGCCAGTCTCTGCATTGGTAACAAATTATATTCTGAGGAATATCAGGCCCAAGACAAGTTCTTCCCTGCACCATCACAGCACAAAGGTGACTAGGACTGGCTTATCTGCCTTCAGTTTGCCTATCTGCACATCATGCTTAGTAGCATCCTGTGGTGGTGCCTCATTAATGAGGAACTTCACTCTTGAAGTAGTTTAACCAAGAGCGGCACAATCTTGTTCCAAGGTGTTCTGATTTCTCTCAGAACTAAACTCTGTTCTTCATCTATTCTGTTCTATGCTACTCTATCCTATTATGCTTCTCCCTAACAAAGGGCTCTTCTCTTACTTATTGAACAGCATATCAATCATGGTATGACAAAGGCATGAACAATCTTTGACAACGGTTTTATAAAGGAAGAAGTTGTTTTCTGAATCTATAGCACACAAAACCACAGACAGATGTCATTAACTTGTGCCCCATGTTGCTTGCAACATCTGTAGGGAAGATGTCTGTAAGATCACTGTTGTTTTCAATATCATCACTGTCACATTTCAAACACACATATACTGTTCTGAGTTGGGGGCCATAGCTGAGTAACAAATACGGAGCACAGTATAAGATTAAAACTACACATTCAGCTTAGCTTGTAAGAGTTAGTCACATTGGGATTCAAATCATTGTAGACTAATTACATTGTTTTTCATAGAAGGAGAGAGCTTTAAATGTTTTGAAAACATGATTAACTTGGTGAACAAGGTTATGCAAACTTTCAATTTTTAAAGACATGTTACAAAGAGTCTTTTCCATTTCCCAAGTCATTCCCACAGAATCCCACGATTGACTTCATTCTCTGCACTAACTTCAAAACTCTTAGGATTTATAAGGAGATTCCTCATATACTTCAATTTCCACCAACTTCAAATTCTGTGATTGCCACTGCTGGTGAGCTACAGATGGATCACATCCCAACCTAGAATGTCTTCTTCAAAGGGCCCATTGAGGCTGGGCATGGTGGTGCATGCCTTTAATCCTAGAATGCAGGAGGCAGAGGCAGGTGGATCTTTGTGAGTTCAAGGCCGGCATGGTCTACAGAGTGAGTTCCAGGACAGCTGGGGCTACAGGGAGATCCTGTCTCGAAAAGACAAAAAAAAAAAAAAAAATGCCCACTGAATCAGGCCATTTGAAGTTTAGTTCACTGAAAATAAAAGGAAAGGTAAAAATCCTTTCTTTGGGCTTACAAGATGGCTTAGCCAGTAAAGGCACTTGCCACCAAGCCTGACAACCCAAGTTCAATCCCCAGGTGCCACTGGTGGAGGGAAAGAACAGATTCTAGAAAGCTGTCCTCAAAATTTCACACACCTGCTATATCTGTGCGCATTCCTCCCCAACACAAAATTAATAACAAATTTAAAATAAAAAATTTAAAAGAAAATGAACAGCATGAAACTACCAATATACATTTTTACACAATTGTCTTAGAGCTTAACTTTTCCATGTCTAAAAACCTCCATCTATGTGGTTGTTTCTCATTCTGCTAATAAGAGTGTGTGAGTGTCTTCTATATGCTAAGCAGTTCACAAGACTGAGATTCAAGTTTGCATCCTTAAAGCTCTAATAAGTTATTAGGTCCCTCTTATCTGTATGAAAGAAAGTGTTTTATTTTCTCTTCACAAAATCACTATCTGCTAAGCAGTGATTTATCTTAAGGGCCCCAGGGACCCTTTTATTGCCTTCACTGAGCCAAAATTCACTAACCACATACTTAGGGTCAGGCTCTGTGCTAGGCACTGAGAACAGAAACCGGAGGCACACTTCATAAAGCTTCTTCTCTTTTCTCCTATCTGGGAGATAAAAACAAAGGAAAACATGGGCAAATGGAGTAACTGCATACCCTAAGAACTATTGAGATGGAATTAATGCTCTGTGTGCGACTTTGAGAGATGAACTCTGTATGAAGGTGACATCAGAGTTGAGACACGATGGTCACAAAGGAACCAGCCACTGGACAGAGGTGAATGAATGTTAAGGAACAATATTCAAAAGGCTAAGAGGAGAGTATGTGGTGTATTTTGTAGAACAGAAACTTCACCTTTTTTCTCAGGTAGAGTTCTACTGTTAAGAAACCAGCATGGTGGTGCACGCCTTTAATCCCAGCACTCAGGAGGCAGAGGCAGGCAGATCTCTGTGAGTTCAAGACCAGCCTGGTCTACATAGTGAGCTCCAGGCCAGCTGGGACTAAAGGGAGACCCTGTCTCATAAAGACCAAAACAGAGAGAGAGAGAGAGAGAGAGAGAGAGAGAGAGAGACCATTATAAATACTCTCAAAGAGACTGTGTAGTTTGGTTTCATCAAAGGCATACTCAGACAGGTCATCTGCTGACTTCACATGTACATAAGAAAGGAAACGACGTAGAAAACTTCTTGATTGGAAAACAGACCACGTTGCCCTTGGCGATAGACCTGCATTTGGCCAAGTGATTCCAGGGAGCTGCCTACCGCTTGTCTTCGATGACTCGTTTCATCGTAAGGGCCAATGTGTCCTCCTTGAGCTTCCTTAACGGAAGAGAGATCCCGATGCTTTTGGCTTCCACCCGAACCATGTTTTCAGGCTGGTCTCCAAAGAGAGGAATTCCCACCATGGGTACACCGTGCTGGATGGTTTCCATTATGCTGTTTATCCCACCATGTGTGACAAAAAGACGAATACTGGGATGAGCTGTTATGAACAAGAAAGGGTGCAGAACTTTTCACGATGAAATGTCAGGACACTAGGCAGAGTAGGAAAGGCATTAAGCAAACAGCAAAGCATCTAGCATTCTAAGGGAACCATTGTGAATGGTGAATAGGAATGCCCACACGCAAATGTGTCTTGTAAGACAGGGGATTCCAAGTCCTTCTAAGACTCAGAACTCGGGCTGGAGAGATGGCCTAGGGGTTAAGAGTGCCGTCTGCTCTTACAGAGGACCCGGGTTCAATCCCCAGCACCCACATGGTGCTGAGAACCATCTTTAACTCCAATTCCAGGAGAATCTGACACCCTCTTCTGACCTCTTCGGCATTGCACGACACAGGTGCACAAACCTACATGCAGACAGTACATTCATACACATACAAAAATAAATAAAATTAAAAAAAAAAGACTCAGAACTTACAGAATGTGGGAGACAAGAGTGCCAAGCTAAGCACAGCCCCCCCCCCAGCCATCTTCCTCTCCATTTTCCCTAGGACCCTGATTCTCTCTTTTCTGTTCTTCCCCTGTATAAATATTTCTGTGTCTGTCTTCTCTCTGTCTTGGCTTCTCTACCCTAACAACAAATTGTCTTCTTTTAATTCCTTGACATCAAAACTCAAATCATTTGCTCTGATTTTACTGATCCTTACTTGTACAAAAAACACATATAAAGCAGAGACCTGAGTTGGGTGTGGTGATTCAAGCCTATAATCCCAGCACTCAAGAGGCCGAGGTGAGGGATTTCTGAAAGTTCAAGGCCAATGTGGAGCTACCTAGTGAGTTCCAGACCAGCCTGGATTAGAGAGTAAGATCCTGTCTTTAGGAAAGAAGACACTGGACCCTGTACTTCAGTATCTCTAGATCTCGTCCACGCATGACTGAAAACTGAGTAACATCTCAGCCTGTGGCAACCAACTGCAATGGATATCAGAAATTCCTTGTTTGTTCTCTGACATGGATATCATGAGCCCCACCCCAAAACTGAAGAAATGTATACCAAAGTGCCTCACAATCTGTATCTTAAATTCCTCGTGTTGTTTTGAGCCCCGATTTTGGTTCTTAGCCTCTGCTCTTGTTGGTGGCCATTCCAGAGAAATATCACTAAGAACCAGCATTGAGCATGGAAAAAAACTTGGAGGGTTTTTCTTGACAGACATTTCTTGTACCAGATAATTCAGTGGCAATAGATGTTTAAATTGCCAGTCTTGACTCCCAGACACTTTGGCACATCCCAAAGGTATTGATGTACCAGCATGTAGTAAAGGCATGAGCTTCTCAGTAGACTTTAAAAGTGTTTTTAAGTATGTGTGGGGAGGCATCAATGGGAAGATACAAGGCTGAACTGGGGCTCATAAAAACACCAGGAGAATATCGCTATCTCCACAGCCCACCTTTGCTACGTAGTCTCAGAGTTCACACACTGTCTCTGGGGTAAACGGGGCTTGACAGTAATAGCATTTCTGGCTACAAATAGGCCCAGGATAGAAAGGAATAACAGGAACATAGCCTTTCCTGGAAGGGAATATGACTTCATTCCCCCAAGATCTCTGGGTGACAACTCCTTTCCTGTCCTCTGGAGATCTTTCTTACCTATCACTAATCCTTATTGTGCTGTTGAGATTGCCAGGCTAGATCAAGACCTGATCTATCACAAAGACAAGTCAATGAAGAAAGAGAAGCATCTTCGGGCAGTCCTTACCCAGCAGGTCATTCTGAGGAAGCCAGTCCACTATTTTCACATTGGCAGCCAATTTGACATCTTTAGGCCAAAGAGAAGGCTTAGACTTCCATATAACCCCCTGAGGCAGCTGGGCAAAGGCATTATTCATCTCCTTAAGGTCTTCTTGGGTCTGATACCTGCTCAGCATGGAGCCCAGAGCCACAAGAACAAAACCAAAATCCCCAAACTTAGCAATGAAATTCTCCAAGTCCTGGGGAAATAACAAAAGAAAGGAAGTAACAAAATGATTGTGAAAGCCTTCATGGGCGTGGAGCCAAAACCAAACCATCTGTGGAGCTGAGCACCCTGGCCGTGCCTTGTGGTCCCTGTTGTGCAGCTCTTTTCTCAGCCCCCAATACAACTGTGTCCTCTGTTCTCTGCCTATGTTAGCTGTGTTTGGAGGAACATCTTTCATCTTTGAAACCCTGATCACAGTATCAGACCCAACATTTATCCTAGGTCCAGGAAATCACTTTCATGTGATTATTATTGTGATTATTATTATTATTATTATTATTAAGAACTGGCAGTAAATCAGGGTCAGTGAGGTGGCTGGCTGCAGCTACAAAGAGTATCTGGTATATTTGTATTCTAAGAAAAAGGGGGAACAGAACGTGTGTCATTACTACCTAGTCTTGTTCACTGATCTTGTACTTTTTCCCTTGCCTCGGTGGTTCACCCACCTGACTGCAGAGAGCAGTCACACGAGACAATGTTAAAAAGTTAGCACAAAGTCTGAACGGCAAGCCCGGGGAATGCACTTCTTTTTGTTTTAAGACTTTGTTCTTGTTTTTAGTTGTGTATGTATGTTGGGGCATGGAGGACTAGAGTACAGTGCTTGTAGTGGCCAGAGAGGGTGTTGAGTCCCCTGGAATGACAGGCAATTGTGAGCCACCCAATATAGATTCTGGTAACCAAACAAGTTCTCTGTTAGAGCAATACATTCTCTTAACCTCTTCCCCACCTCTCCAGCCTCCCCAACTCCACTCCTCACAAGAAGTTCTTTAGGAAGATTGTAACCTACTGTCCTAATGGGTGGCTTTAATAGGGTTTTTTTTTTCTTCCAAGTGTTTCTTTGGACCTTGACTCTCTCTACACTTCTCTCCTCTGCCTCTTTTCCAAACTTGCAGCCTACTGGGTTACTCAGCCTGTGTTGAGTTCCATCCAGCATGCCACTAACTGATTTATCATTCCAAAGGTCCACACTGAAAAAAACAATTGTTGGCTCTCAGCCATCACAAGCACCCATGCCCTTAGTATATTTATAACAATTCCCTTAGTTTACTCTGTGTTGGCATTCTGATCCATGTGTCCAGCAAGCGAAGCCTCTGGTAACCTCCCCAGATACGTTTTTTATAAGAGTGAATCTTCCACTATGCTATTCCAGCCAGAGTTGCTCGAGGAACCCATCTCCTTTTTATTTCCACATACTGGGGCTCAGCTACTCCAACTGAGGGCCTTCTTTCCAGGCCCATTTCTAAAACTTCCTTCAACAGGATAAAGCCAGTTGTACTCAGAAATTACTGCTAAACTCTTCCTTCTCAGTTACTGTAAGGTCAGAGGAGAAAGAATAAACACTTGCATCCTGAAAACCCAAAACAAATCCAGGCCTTCCGTGCCTTGAGCTAAAAGACACTGGGATAGTCACTATATCACCCAAACATCTTTCCCCTTCTAAAACAAAGAGAGATGGTGACACTTACTTAAACATGGCGGGATATTATAGAAGAAAGCTTTGGTGAAAAGACCCCGGTGTTACAGGCAACAGGCAGCCAAGTAACCGGACCTCTTCCTCACTTTTAAAACCTCAGGAGCAGTGATTCTGAGTCTTTGCTGTACCTTCAAACAACAGGGACAGTTCTCAAAGCTTACACTTCCAGAACCACACCAGAAGAATCAAATCAGATGGTTTAGTGGAGCAAGGATCCAGGGCTCTACAGTCTGAGGACACTAGAGACATCAGTACTATTTGCTGTCTGTCAGTCTCTCAGAGTCCTGCCCTGCTTACATCTCTGACTCAAGAGCTGTTTATTTCACTGTTTGCTTCCTTACCAGTTATTGGAGTTAATGGCCACTCACTGCATATCTATTGTTCATTTATCACACACAATGTAAACAAAGCACTGAACATGGTGTTGCATGTCACTAGTCCCAGCTGTCAAAGGGAAGAAGAATCACTTGAGTCTAGGAGTTTGAGGCCAAAGTGGATAGCATAGTGAAATTCTGTCTGCAATACTGGCATGAATGTTAGGGGAATAACCAATTGGATTAAAGTTGGATTAACGTTCTGTCTGCTCCACAAGATGGAACCCATATCTGACACCATTGTCAGAGCCAAGACCTGCGAATAGATAGATCAATACACCTGATGAGAAAACCCATTATTATTATTCTGTTAAACGGACCTAGTATTAAACTGATTCCTAGTGACACTGTGATAGCCATAGTTTAGTGCATCTTTAAGTCCTCATCAGAGAAGTTCCTTTCTGCAGTATATGGCAGTTAATACAGGGACTCACAATTGTCAATGTGCAGAGAATAAGAGACTGTGGCATGCTCATCTCTAAATGGAACATCTATACCATGCCCCTCCCCTCAAAGATCAGAGATCATCAAGGAAGATGGTTCTGAAAGACTAAAAGAGGCAGTGCATGACTACAGTGAAACAGTGTTTTCTGGACACCACAGGGCAGTTGTACATATAAACTCACAGTGGTTGTGGTAATGTGCACAAAACTTGTACAAGCTTAAGCCAGACAAAATCCCAGCATGGAGCAGGGAAGTAAGCACGAAGTCCCACCCCAGCTGAGGAAATACTGGCAATTGGTAACTTCTGGGAAAGGGAGGATCAATTTGACCACTGAGGGTTCAACATGTTCCAGGGTAACAGATCCATACCAGAGTGTGGGGCTCCATGGGAGAAAGAAGGAAGGAAAGAAGGAAGGAAGGAAGGAAGGAAGGAAGGAAGGAAGGAAGGAGGAAGGAAGGAAGGGACAGAGAGAAAGAAAGAAAGAAAGAAAGAAGAAAAGAAGGGAGAGAAAAACAGAGAGAAAGAAAGAAGAAAGAAAGAAAGAGAGAGAGAGAGAGAAAGAAAGGAAGGAAGAAGAAAAAAGAAAGAGAGAGAAAGAAAGAAAGGCAGAATGAAGAAAAAAGAAGAAAAAAAGAGAAAGAAAGGAAGGAAGAAGAAAGAAAGAAAGAAAGAAAGAAAGAAAGAAAGAAAGAAAGAAAGAAAGAAAGAAAGAAAGANAAAGACACTGGGATAGTCACGATATCACCCAAACATCTTTCCCCTTCTAAAACAAGAGAGATGGTGACACTTACTTAAACATGGCGGGATATTATAGAAGAAAGCTTTGGTGAAAAGACCCCGGTGTTACAGGCAACAGGCAGCCAAGTAACCGGACCTCTTCCTCACTTTTAAAACCTCAGGAGCAGTGATTCTGAGTCTTTGCTGTACCTTCAAACAACAGGGACAGTTCTCAAAGCTTACACTTCCAGAACCACACCAGAAGAATCAAATCAGATGGTTTAGTGGAGCAAGGATCCAGGGCTCTACAGTCTGAGGACACTAGAGACATCAGTACTATTTGCTGTCTGTCAGTCTCTCAGAGTCCTGCCCTGCTTACATCTCTGACTCAAGAGCTGTTTATTTCACTGTTTGCTTCCTTACCAGTTATTGGAGTTAATGGCCACTCACTGCATATCTATTGTTCATTTATCACACACAATGTAAACAAAGCACTGAACATGGTGTTGCATGTCACTAGTCCCAGGCTTGTCAAGGTAAAGAGAATCCGCACTAGTCTAGGAGTTTGAGGCCACAGTTGGATAGCATAATGTGAAATTCTGTCTGCCAATGGCATTGAAGGTTAGGGGGAATAACCATTGGATTAAAGTTGGAATTTACGTTCTGTCTGCTCCACACAGTGACACCCATACCTGACAACCATTGTCAGAGCCAAGACCTGCGAATAGATAGATCAATACACCTGATGAGAAAACCCATTATTATTATTCTGCTTAAACGGACCTATGATTAAACTGATTCCTAGTGACACTGTGATAGCCATAGTTTAGTGCATCTTTAAGTCCTCATCAGAGAAGTTCCTTTCTGCAGTATATGGCAGTTAATACAGGGACTCACAATTGCAAGTGTGGCAGAGAAATAAGAGACTGTGGCTGCCACTCTAAATGGAACATCTATACCATGCCCATCCCCTCAAGATCAGAGATCATCAAGGAGATGGTTCTGAAAGACTAAAAGAGGCAGTGCATGACTACAGTGAAAAAACGTGTTTTGTATGGTACACCAACAGGGCACGTTGTTACATATAAACTCACAGTGGGTGTGGTAATGTGCACAAAACTTGTACAAAGGCGCTTAAGCCAGACAAAATCCCAGCAGGAGCAGGGGAAGTAGCACGAAGTCCCACCCAGCTGAGGAAATACTGGCAACTTGGTAACTTCTGCCTTTGGAAGGGAGAGTCAATTTGACCACTGAGGGTTGCAACATGTTCCAGGGTAACAGATCCATACACAAGAGTGTGGGGCTCCATGGTGTAAAGGAGGAAGGAAAGAAGAAGGAAGGAAGGAAGGAAGGAAGGAAGGAAGAAGAAGGAGTGGAAGGAAAGGGACAAGGAAGAGTAAGAAGAAGACAAAGTAGCACAAGAGAAGAACAGCAAGAATAGAAGAGAGAGAGTAGAAGCAGACAACTGCATAGCAAATACATCTTCCGAATGGTCCAGCGGAAAAAAAAAGAAGATAACAAAAGAGAGAAGCCTACATATCGCTACAAGAACGCAAGAAAGCAAGCTATGATCATAAGCCCATCCACCCGATAGCACTTAATCGCTCATCCGTAACCTTGTCCATCCATCTCCGATCCCCCCTCCCTACTTCCCATCGCCCGTCGACTTTACTAACGATCACCGCCATCTGCCCTCCCTGCATCTCCTCCCTCCCACTCCCCTCCTGCTCTCCCTCCCTGCCTCCTCCGACCCTCGCCCTCCCTCCATCCCTCCTCCTCTCTCCAGCATCCCATCCCACACCTCGCTCTCTCCTCTCTCTCATCATCGCTCTTACTCACGCCTCTTCCCCTACCTCCTCACTCCACCCTCCATCCCGCTCTCCCTTTCCGTTCCTCGACTTCCTTTCTTCTCGTTGTCCTACGCCGCTCGTTGGCCTCCTCCTGCTCTCCCATTCCATAATCGCTCACTCCTCTTTACCCCCGACCCTCCTTCCGCGTCCTCTTCCTCTCAAACTTCCCCACGACCATATCTGTTACCCCTCCCCCCCTGGCCCCCCCTTGACATGCCGAGCCCATCTCTAAGTCATCTCTCCACTCCCTCCTGTTTTTTTATTTTAAATTCCTCATGGTACGATATGTCTTTCACCTCCCCCCCTTCTTTTCACTCCTGCCGCCTCTTCTCTTGTCTATGCTCTCTCCTATGATTTGATTTTACTCTTATGTTTCTTTTAGAATAAATCTTTTTAAGCCTCAGCGAGTTGTGCAGTGGCAATGCTTCAGAGGACCGTCATCGACGCCTGCGCAACCGTCTTCAATTCCAGGAGAACTCAAGTTCCAGGGAATCCGACCCCTCTTCTGACCTCGTCGCGGCATTGCACGACACGGGTGCACAACACTACATGCAGACAGTACATTCATACACATAAAAAAATAAATAAAAAGTAAATAAATAAAGTAATAATAAAAATAAAAAAATAAAAAATATAAAACTAAAGAGAAAAAAAATGAAAGAAGGAAAACACCAACTTTAATTAAACAGCTTACCTAATCCTCACCAAGGTTTTAATAAGGCAAGAAGAGAACCTATAATGTACCCTATAAGGAGTCTCTTAGTCGAGGGTTGTGCAAGGTCCAACTCTTACATTTGCACCACCCTGAAACATGTAAACTTTCTTAAAATGGTGCCTCCTTGGATCACCCTACTTGAGTCTCAGGATTCCTCTTCCAGGTGGGCACAGGAACCTCTGCTGAGATAAAAAATCTGGTTTCTGCCAGGCGTGGTGGCGCACGCCTTAATCCTAGCACTCGGGAGGCAGAGGCAAGGGCGGATCGTTTGTGAGTATCAAGGCAACCTGGTCTACAGAGTAGAGGTTCCGGACAAGCGTGGGGGCTACAGGGAAACCCTGCTCGAAAATCCACAAAAAAAAAAAAAAAAAAAAAAAAAGCTGGTTTCACTTACTTGTGGTATTGGTTTAGCAGGTTTGGCCAATAAGCCTCCAATGTAAACAGTGTTGGGAAGCAGGGGACGGGCAAACTCCAAGGCAAAGTCAGAGTTGACAAACCACAGCTCTGCTTTCTGTAGAAGATCAGACAAAACTGGCCGAGAGCCTTCTGCAAAATGCTCCTGGATAGTGTTGTCGTACTGAGAAAATATTTTTCTTTTCTTCATGGAGTAATTAAAAAACATAAAAAGATTCTTCACTCGGTCCCAAAAGTCCATGCGGTCAGTCAGTGAAGAATGGAATGCTGGAACATAGGAGATGGGGCTGGGAAGGCCAGTGTCCATAGAACTAAGAAAGCAGGGGAGAAGGGACACGAACGGCTTCTTGAGTTTCTCAGCAACCAGAAAAGGACAATAATCAAAAAATTCCACAACCAGCAAGTCAAAGTTCTCATTCCTTAAGGAATCCAGGATATCCTTTCTGTGTAGCAAATGGCTGCATTGAACACTTAGTTGTTCAATTAATTTTAAGAATTGTTCAAAACTTCCTCTGGGAAAAAGAAAATAAATAATAAATGTTCCTGAGGGCGCATTAAACTCACAGCGCATTAAAAACATCTTAAGATACAGGGGCTGGAGAGATGGTCTAACGGTTAAGAGAGCCAACTGCTCTTGCAGAAGACCTGGGTACAATCCCCACCACCCACATGGCGGCCGAGAACCGTCTGAAACTCCAATTCCAGGAGAACTCCAGTTCCAGGAGAATCCGACGCCCTCTTCTGACCTCAGCGGCATTGCACGACACGGGTGCACAGACCTACATGCAGACAGTACATTCATACACATACAAGAATAAAAAAAAAAAAAAACTTAAGCTACAAAGAAATATCCTTTAATATACAAAGAAATATCCTAGGAGTGCAGTGACTTGTCTGACAGCGGCACACACATTCCACTAGTTTCCCATAAACAGCCTCAGCTCCGGTAACTCTGATTCAAGTTTCTTGCCTGCATGGTATCTCTTTCCCAGCTCTTTCCTCTTCTCATTCAAATCACACTCACCACCACAGTCCTAGCCAGTTCTGCTCTGGGAGCAATCCCTGACTTTAGAAACTCTCAGAATTATCTTTTATCAATTTGGGAAGCTCGGAGGAGATTAGCTTTTTATTTACATAATGACACTCAAGAGAGGCCCTCCCCTGGGAGGCGTGGTGCAGAAGCCAGGGATTGGCTGTAGGCTGGAGGATTGCTCCCAGGACGTGAAGAGCTCAGGGTGGATCTTCACACAGCACACAAGCCCAGCTCCTGCAGAATGCTGAATGTCTTCAGCCAGCCTTTAGTGTCTTGAAGTAGTCCGTTATAAACTGCTTGAGTTTGTACAATTTTCTTTCTCTGTGTGTTCATGGTGTGTGCCCCACCCCTTCCTGGTCCTCTCCTGACCTTTTAGTCCCTGGCTTCCAGTTTTCTGGACCTGATATTTTAGGAATAATAGATTTATAAAGAAGAGGAAGAAGTAAGACTGAACTTCCTCACATACAGACTGAAGTTTTTGTTTGTTGGTTGGTTTGAGGTTTTTTTGTTGTTGGTTTGTTATTGTTGTTGTTTTGGTATTTTGAGACAGGGTCTCCCTTTAGTCCCAGCTAGCCTGGAGCTCTCTCTGTAGATCAGGCTGGCCTTGAACTCACAGAGATCTGCCTGCCTCTGCCTCCTGAGTACTGGGATTAAAGGCATGGGTCACCATGCCCGGCTCCTAGACTGAAGGTTTTTTTTTAACAGCCATTTTCCCCAAAGGAAAGTGTCTGGTTTACCACTGACAATGGGATGTTTCATTCATTGGAGTACTTCTTATTTTCTACACATTTGAAAAGCCTGTGAAGGACGCAGGATTTAATAAACATTTTGGAAGCAGGAAAAATCCAAAATGATTCTTGAGTCACGACCACCTTCTGATGTGGAAATGCAATTTGGAAACCCTTTCTGGTGTGTGTAACCAAATAAAAGGTGTTAAAAGAGAGTGTGTTTCTTGTATGCCTTGACACATCAAATAAGTAAACTGATGCTAGAATCTGTTGGCTATGATAATATCGATTTTGATCATTTCCAGGCCTGGCCAGTCTAAAGCCCACAGGCCGCATGCACCCCTGGATAGCTAGGACTATGGCCCAACCCAAAAGTATAAATTCAATATATTTTAAGATTTCTTTTGCAATTTTCTCAGGAGGGGATAACTCAATTGCACAGTTCTCAAGTGAGAACTTTGTAGATGATAATGTCATATCACAATGTCAACAGAACAAGGGATGCAGCTCAGCTGGCAGAGTGCTTGCCTAGCATAGAGGAAGCCAGGGATTAGATCCCAAGCACATATAAACCAGGTATGATGGCTCACACCCGTAATCCCAGCACTAGGGAGATCAGTTCAGCATGTCAAGTTCAGCATATCAAGCATGAGGCCAGCCTGAGCTACATGAGACCCTGTCTCAAAAAATCAGAAAAAAGTATTATAGTTTTTAAAAAAGTATTATAATTTTTAGTGATTGTGTATGCATATGAAATATCATTTCAACCCACAGAGCCTTTGAACATATTATTTAGAACTCAAAAATCTCAGCTTCTAAAAATAAGAATTCAATCTTTATATATATAGGAGGTCACCAATGAAAGAGAAGAAACTGATTTTTAAACACATTAGCCTTTTGACTTGAATGCAGGCTAGGGTATTCAAAAAAGAGTGTCCTATGAGCAAGTTACTAAACTTAATCAGATGAAAAAACAGCATAGAACTGGGCAAATGGGAAGGAGGCCCCAACTTTGGGAGAAGAAATCTTGGCAGCTGATTACTGCTGGGTGGGGGAAAGCTGGTCTTCTTTAAGGGAGTGATTCTAAATAGGCTAACTAGACTCCAGATGAACTTGCACTGAGGGACGTCTGGATATAGAAACTTGACTCAACAGGCCTTAACTTATATGACAGAACGCATAAAGTTCGGCAGTGGGGGGTGTACGGGGTGGGGTGCAGA
This sequence comes from Rhizomys pruinosus, assembly GCA_009823505.1. Taxonomy (NCBI): domain Eukaryota; kingdom Metazoa; phylum Chordata; class Mammalia; order Rodentia; family Spalacidae; genus Rhizomys; species Rhizomys pruinosus. The sequence continues at coordinate 2,234,259 of VZQC01015001.1, read as the reverse complement.
TAAGGGAGGGGATCTAAATATGATTAAGATGTAGGAAATGCACAAAAATTCAATAAAAATGTGCACTAAGGGCGGAGTGTGTGTGTACCTGCGGGTCATGTGGATGGGGGTGGGGAGTCAGCCCAGAGGGCTCTGGGAGCTGAAGTTTGAACACAGAGTACTGCCCAAGCAGTTGGGGGCAGATTACATGCTGCCCATGCAGCATCTGGAGGCAGAGTGTGTGTGGACCAGCAGGTCATGTGGACCAGTCGGGTTGGCCCAGAGGGCTCTGGGAGCTAAGAGCTGAGGTTCAAACACACACAGACTGCTGCCCAAACAGCAGGGGGTGGAGGGTACCAGTGCGTGGGCTAAGCAAGCAACCCAACCCCCCCCCCCAGCTAGCTTGAACCCAACTGGAACTCAGGAGAGAGTAGCTGGCAGCAGAGGGAATACAGTATTCAGATGGTGCAAGACAACACTCCATTCATAAGGAGAATACAACAAAGACACCCGAAGGAATCAAGGAAAGTAATCCAACAAGGTGAAGAGGCATTCAAGAGACACATCAGAATACAGGCAAAAGGCTAACCACATGCTGAGAGCACAACAAAAGAATGATACCTAGAGGTAACTTAGGACACAGATCCCAAAATAACAATCACAGATATATTCAAAGAAATCATAAAACTAAGGGGAGAGAATGAAAAACTCAGAAAAGACCTACAGGGAGACAAGGACAAACTCCAGAAAGAACTAAAGGGAGAAAATGACAGACTCCAGAAAGAGCTAGAGGGACAAAATGACAAACTCTAAAAAGAAGTAGAAACACTGAAAAGATCCCATGCTGAAATAAAAAAGGAAACCAATGAGCTATAAGAAAAGACTAAGAAGCTCCAAAAGGAAATGGAAATAGTAAAGAAAACACAGAAAGAAATGAAAAAGGAAATCAAACAGTCCTCCAATCAAGAGGAAAAAATGGGAAAAAGCATCAAAAGCAGAATAGAGGAAGCAGTAAAAAGAATCTCAGACCTAGAAGAAAACACAGAACAACTAAAAAGCTCAAGTAAAGACTACGAAAAATTTTAAAATACACAAGAATGGAACAGTCAGAAAATGTGGGACACTATGAAAAGATCAAACCTCTGCATCATAGAGATAGAGGAGGGAAAAGAATCCCAAGAAAATGGTATTGATCAGATAGTAAACAAAATAATAGAGGAAAATTTCACCAAATTAAAGAAAAAGACAAACCCATACAAATACAAGAAGCAAATAGAACACCAAATAGACTAGACCAGAAAAGAAACTCCCCTGGCCATATCATAGTTAAAATGCTAGACACCCAAAACAAAGACAAAATTCTGAAAGCCACAAGAGAAAAACAACAAGTTACATATAAGGGAAAAAAAATATCAGAATTACAGCTGAATTTTCAGCACAAACTATGAAAGCAAGAAGAACGTAGACCAAAGCATTCCCAGTGCTAAACGACTATATATGCCAACCCAGGTTACTATACCCAGCAAAAATGTCTATTCTAGTTGAAGGAAAGAGAAAAATATTCCATGACATAAACAAGATGAAAGAATACATGTTTGGAAAACCAACCCTTCAGAAAATACTTGAAGCAATTCAAAGGACAGAGGAGAGTAGCAACTACCCCCAGGCACCTTGAAAGAAAAATTTAATAAAAACAGAAATACAGAAGTAGAAACCTACACAAAAAATGCAAACGGATAATAAGGTGAAAGGAAGCAACACATACTTCTCAATTATAACCTTAAATATTAATGGGCTAAACTCCCCAATCAAAAGGCATTAACTGGGAGAATGGATTAGGAAACAGAATCTATCAATATGCTGTCTACAAGAAACCCATCTCACCCTTAAGGACAGGCATCAACTTAAAATGAAAGGATGGAAAAAAATATTCCAAGCAAATGGTACTAAAAAGAAAGCAGGAGTTGCTATCTTAATATCAGACAAAATAGACTTCAAAGTCAAAGCAATTAGAAGAGACAAAGAGGGCCACTATATCCTTATCAAAGGGAAAATTAACCATGAAGACTTCACAATCATGAATATATATGCACCAAACTCCAATGCACCAACATTTGTAAATACAACCCTACAGGACCTCAAGGCACCACAGATTAACCCCACCACACTCATAGTAAGGGACTTCAATACTCCACTGAGTCCTTTGGACAGATCAACTGGACAAAGAATAAACAGAGAGACATCTGAACTGAACAATACAATAAAGGAAATGGACCTCACAGACATCTTCCATGTATTCCACCCAAGCACCAGAGAAGATACTTTCTACTTAGCATCCCATGACAAAGTCTCCAAAATGACAAAATACTTGGACACAGAAAAAAACTCAACAAATACAAAAAAATTGAAAAAGTTTCATGCATTCTATCAGACCATAGTGCAATAAAGCTCAATATCAACACCAGGATAAGCCCTGCTACCTACATGAACACATGGAGACTAAATAACACACTCCTGAATAATGAATGGGTCAAGGAGGAAATGAAAGAAAGAAAGAAAAAAAAGAAAAAAAAAAAAAAAAGAAAGGCATTCCTGTAACTAAATGATAACAACAGTACAAAACAACAAAACCTATGGGACATTTAAAAGCAGTCCTAAGAGGGAAGTTTATAGCCCTGGTGCCTACATTAAAAAAAGAAAGAAAGAGCACAGATAAATGAGCTAACACTGCAGCTAAAAACAATGGAAAGACAACAACAAATAAACCCTAAATGAAACATACAGAAGAAATAACAAAAATAAGAGCAGAAATTAATGAAATAGAAACAAAGAAAACAATACAAAAAAAAAATCAACGAATCCAAAAGTTGGTTCTTTGAGAGAATAAAGAAGATAGACAGATCACTAGCCCAGTTAACAAAAGAAAGAAAGAGCAACTCCAAATCAATAGAATTCATGATGAAAGGGAAAATATCACAACAGACAGTGAAAAGATCCAGACAATTATAGGAGAATACTTCAAAAACCTATACTCTACTAAATTTGTAAACCTAAGAGAAATGGATGAATATCTGCAATCCGGGGAATCACCAAAGCTAAACCAAGAGGAGATTGACAGCTTAAACAGACCCATAATATATGAAGGAATTGAAAATGTAATAAGAGACCTCCCAACTAAAAAAGCCCAAGTCCAGATGGTTTCACAGCATAATTCTATAAAACATTTAAAGAGGACATACAACCATCATTACTAAAACTGTTCAGAAGGATATAAGCCAAGGGAAATCTCCCAAATTCCTTCTATGAAGCCAGCATTACTCTATTACTAAAACCAGGCAAGGATGTAACCAAAAAAGAGAACTACAGACCCATCTCATTAATGAACTCAGATGCAAAAATTCTCAACAAAATACTTGCAAACTGTATAGAGACCCACATCAAAGAAATCATTCAGGGGCTGGAGAGATAGCCTAGCAGTTAAAAGCACTGACTGCTCTTGCAGAGGACCCAGGTTCGATCCCCAGCACCCACATGGTGGCTAAGAACCATCTGTAACTCCAATTCCAGGAGAATTCCAGTTCCAGGGGAATCTGTGACCCTCTTCTGACCTCCCCGGCATTGCACAACATGGGTGCACAAACCTACATGCAGACAGTACACTCATATACATACAAAAATAAATAAAAATTTAAAAAAAGAGATCATTCACCATGATCAAGTTGGATTCATATCAGAGATGCAGGGATGGTTCAACATATGAAAATCAGTAAATATCATAAAACACATAAATGGACTGAAGGACAAAAACCACACAATCATCTCAATTGATGCAAAAAAGGCCTTTCACAAAATCCACCATCCCCTCATGATTAAATTATTAGAGGGAATTGGACTGGAAGGATTGTTCCTCAACATAATCAAAGCCATCTATAAGAAACCCACAGTCAGCATCATCCTAAATGGAGAAAAGTTAGAAGGATTTCCCATAAAGGTAGGAACCTGACAAGGCTGCCCCTTGTCACCACTCCTCTTCAATATAGTGCTTGAAACACTAGCTAGGGCAATAAGGCAAGAAAAGGCAATTAAAGGAATACTAATTGGAAAAGAGGAAGTAAAACTATCCCTTTTGCACATGATGTGATAGTTTACCTAAGGGACGCTAAAAACTCCACCAGAAAACTCCTAGAAATGATTAAAAGTTTCAGTAAAGAGGCGGGATACAAAATTAACCTAGAAAAATCAGTAGCCTTTCTTTACACCAACTTCAAGCAACTGAAGAAGAAATACAAGGAGACCTTCCCACTCACAATAGCCTCAAAATCAATAAAATACCTAGGAATAAACCTAACAAAACCCACTAAACATCTTTACAACAAAAATTATAAGCTCCTGAAGAAGATTGAAGAAGACATCAGAAGATGGAAAGACCTCGCATGCTCATAGATTGGGAAAATGAATATAGTAAAAATGTCCATTCTACCCAAATTAATATACAGATTCAATGCAATCCCAATTAAAATCCCAAGGTCATTCTTCACAGGCTTGGGGAAAAATTCCTAAATTCATATAGAACAACAAAGATCCCAAATAGCCAAAGCAACCCTGAGTGAAAAGAGCAATACAGGGGGGATTTCTATACCAGACATCAAGCTATACTACAGGGCTCTAGTCATAAAAACAGCCTGGTACTGGCACAAAAACAGACCTGTAGACCAATGGAGCAAAACTAAAGATCCAAACTTGAGTACATACAATTTCAGCCACCTCATATTTGACAAGGGGGCCAATGGAGGAAAGATAGAATCTTCAGCAAATGGTGTTGGCAAAACTGGATCACCACTTGTAGAAAAATAAAATTAAACCCCTACCTCTCACCCTGTACAAAAATCAACTCCAAATGGATCAAAGACCTCCATGTGAAACCCAAACCTCTGAAAGAAGAAAAAGTTGGCAACCACCTACAAGACATAGGTGTAGAAAAAGACTTTCTAAATCAGACAGCAGCTGCTCAGGAAATAAGGTCGACAATTGACAAGTGGGACTTATTAAACTCAAAAGTTTCTGTACAGCAAAAGAAACAGTCAGGGAAGTGAAGAGAAAACCCACAGAGTGGGAGAAAACAATGTAATGTTATATTCCTCATGATCTAAAGACAACTATGCTCTTGCAATGTGGATCCCTAAACAGGTTCTAAAGCTGACCTAACATTTATTTTCAGACCGTAGGTTTTTGGTACATGATGGAGGGTATGTGTGCATCTTTTAGAGTAATATGGGATTAAAATGGAAAGATGTGAATCAAGAAATATGCTATGGAAATAGCATATAGTTTGTTTCCAAAGTATACAATCTTAATATAGGTGTAATAGGCTGGTTTGATTTAGCCTTTCTGGGTGCTTAACGACCATACTTAATGCCCGTACCAATTTGGCAGAGGTAACTAAGGGATAACTTTGTTCCTTGCCCTCAGAGGTCAACCAAGTCTTAGGGGATTATGCATGGGGGCACCTCTTTAAATGTCCTACAGACGTGGGTCCCCAGTCTTCCTGTTCAAGGAGGTCTTGGAGAGCCACTGATGGGACTTCAGCCAGTGTCCAGTCTATAAAGAGGAAAGTCTGCTCATGCTTCAGAAAAGGAAGCCTGGTCTGGCAAGACCTGCTTTTGTCCTCGAGTGGATGGAACTGGTGAATGAAAAGCTGAAAGGAGCTGGGCATGGTGGTGCACGCCTTTAATCCCAGAACTTGGGAGGCAGAGGCAGGCGGATCTCTATGAGTTCAAGGCCAGCCTGGTCTACAGAGTGAGTTCCAGGACAGCTGGGACTACAGGGAGACCCTGTCTCGAAAAGACCAAAAAAAAAAAAATAAAAAAAGAAAAAAGAGAAAAACTTATACAGAGTAAGGGGCTCCCACCCCTCTCTGCCCAACATCAACCCAAACAAAAAACCTTGAGATGTCCTATTGAGGACGCAGAATCCTCAACGGTACCTTGAGAAACACAAAAGCCAGTGGTTAATCTGGCTAACTAAGTGTTGCCTTAGGCATCCAAAAGAAAAGTACAACCACATACAAACTAATCAGGTAAGACCAGAGAAAGAACTTGAATGCAGGAATAGAAGGTAGATAGTAGTAAAGAAAGGAGCGACGAAAGAATACAGAAAGTTAGTCTGTTGCTTTGGCCTATCTCCAATCTTGCTGGAAGTGCATCTATCTGTAGCTGCACCGCTTTTGGCACTCCTCAAAAGACATGAGACAGCTTTTTTAACCTCTAATATGGACTGGAAGACTCATGTCTCTCCAAGAATCCTCCAAACCTTATGCCAGTGGGGACCAATGAGATATCCAGCTTGTAGACTAAACAGCTAAGGTGATGTCAGCCATCGTCAGAGTGTGGTCTGCCATTGTTGGACTACCTGGGCTGTATCAATGGAGGCCAGTGCTAAGGGGGATCAAGACAGGACGCATGCTTACTGGGACTTCATTTGGGGTCATAGGAGGGAAAGACCCCAACGTGGAGCAAAAATGTGCAGGACTGATGGTTGTCTGAGTTGCCAAGGAGGAGATTTTCAAGCCCATTCTTAAGGAAAACAAGCATCTTTAAGGAAGAAAAAAATCCCTCCAATTCAAGTGATATGTGTATGTATATATGTACTGTATGTATATTATTTATGTTATATATAACTATAATATATACAAGTTTATATAATTAATATATATATTATATATATATATATAAAATGTAGCAATACAAGTTGGAGAGAACAACAACAAAAGAACTGAACAAAAAAACTCTGGAGAGACTCGGAGAGAAACGCAGGACACGTATGGCAGAGTGCAGGAACTTGGGTGGGATGGGGCGCATGGAAGGGGAAGTGACTCTAGATTCAATCAAGAAATGATGTGTGACCTATGAAAAAAGTTTGGTAACAGTAATAATTTAAAAAATGGAAAAAATATGCACTGAGGAAAAGGACACTGTCAAAGTTACAACTAAGTAAAACTGCCTTTGCATTCTTGCAATGCTTTCCATCACTGCTGGCAAAAAACATGACCCTTTCTTGCAGTCAGCATGGAAGATGGAGGCAAAACAATAACCTGGCACACTCTTCAAAGTATACCACTTGCACTATTGCTCTCCGTGAGAGAAGGCCCTGAGGCTGAGAACTCAGTAATGGAATATTAAAGATTTCACCTAGCAAAGGAATAATTGCCAAATATTTTGTATAATTTTGTAATGCATTGAAACTGCCTAAAATATAGTTAATAAAACATTTTAAATTAAGAATAAAGTTTCTAGAATGCCTGTCTGTAAAAATGTTAAGCATGTGCAAGCTCAAACCAGAAAAAAAAAAATCCCAGCATAGACACGAGGAACTGGGTCAGAAGCTCCAACCCCACGTAGGGAAATTGTGGAAACGGATGGCTGCTGGCCGGGGTTGGGGAGAGACAGTTTCTTTCATGACCAGACTCTTGGTAGGTTAACCAAGCTCCAGTGGACCCACACTGAAGGACATCTCTGGTAACAGATTAGGCTCTATGAACCTTATTTTACATAAAACATTATATTAAATTGTGCAGGAAGTAATAAGGGAAGATGTAGATGGGAGAAGAGATCTAAACACCATTAAATAAATTATATTGTATGAAAATCTCAAAAATAATTAAGTATGTTAAGCATGGCGAGGAAAAACAAGGCACATACTTAAAACATATGGCAATGCAATATGGCATAGGCTAGGGAAGAAGCTACAGCAGACCATTTAGGGAAGGGGTTTGGTTTACTACCCTTGAGGTGGAAGGTTTTATGGAAAAGCCAGATTAGATTATCCCCTCATCTACTGAGAATAATTTTCAAGTCAGTAAAAGGGATATGAGAACACTAAAATTAGCTAAGATAGACATGTGCCTCTCCTGTTTCTGTCTAAAATGAAGGCATTATGTGTTTTTTTCCTTTTCAGATGAAGCAAAAGAGGTCAGGTTCGTGTCTCATTTATTCCAGGTTGATTGCTTATAAAAACACTTTCAGCAGAGATTCGGCTTCTACAGGATCAATGTTCACAAGTCCCCTTCCATTTGTAAATATGTTGGAGGGAAGGAAAACACAGGAGGGAAAGGCAATCAAGGAATGGCCCTCCGCAAACAATGAAAAATGAGCCTATCTCCATTCTTGTGTTAGGGTTACTGTGTACAGACTGCCAATGAAGTGCTGAAAGGAAATCGAGAAGGAATGACATTCACTTTCACATACTGAGTGCAATGATGTGAGGAAGAGTTCCTAGGGATTGTTCTAGTGTTCTGTGGTATGCTTTGCAGTATTCATCTGTTTCACCCACCCATTGTATATATATATATATATATATATATATATTATTATATACTATATCTCTTCCATCCATGTTCTCCCTTCCTCTTATACTTATCTAAATGTTAATGCATCCACCCATTCATTTGTATAACAGGAATAGTGACTCTTAAGTCCTATAAATAAGTAGATAAATAAATAAATAAATAAATAAATAAATAAATAAATAAATAGAACAAATTACCTTCTAGCCAAAGCTTCCTCCATAAAGAAATCAAAATACTTGGTAAATTCTTTTTGGAAATCTTCAGGTGGAGCCCAATTAATAAACTTGTATGACTTTTCTTCTTCTTTAAAACCTAAGGAAACATCAATGAGTTTTAAAACAAGTCAAATATGGTAATATTAGCATAGAATATCAACATTTGTATATTCCAATGACTTTATACTTATTTGGAGGGTATTTTATTTTGTTTTGCTTCATTAAATCTTATAAATTGATAACATTTATTGATACTCAACAATGATTCAGGATCTTAAATTTTTAATGTGATGGAAGCTTCCATTTAAAGCTTTATTAATTCCATTTTGTAGGTAGGAAAACAAGGGACACTTTAGTTTATGATACTCTGTCTAGATTGTACATATAAGAAGTGGCAGATATTTTTACTTAAATACAAGCCTAACTTCAGATCTTCTCTTTCTGATTATGAAAAACAAAAATCACTTCATTATTTGAAGTGGTACATGCAGATCATTGTGTATCCAGTCAAGATTTCCGAACTGCTTAACTAAAACAGTAACCCTCTGCATCTGCCCTTACTGGTGTGGACTCTCCCTTGATGTCCTTATATAAGAAATTCTAACTCTAGCTTTGGAGTTTGACTTTTGAAAGGTTTCAAGCTCCATCTCCATCTCCCTCTTCTCCTGTGCCACAGCTGAGTGAACAGGAGAAAATCCTCCCTTCATTCCTTCTGTTCTAAGTTTTAATTTTTGTTCTTTTTCTTTATTGTTATTTTATGTGTATAAGTGCTTTGCTTCTATGAATGTAAGTGCACCATTAGTACTGTTTTGCTTGGAAGCTAGATTTCCCTTTTAAATTCTTCATTACAACAGTTAACTTCCTGAACCTTCTTAATTCACAAACCACCTTTTTTTGGGGGGGAGTCTATTTGAGACAGGGTCTCCCTTTAGTCCCAGCTGGCCTGGAGCTCACTATGTAGACTAGGTTGGCCTTGAACTCACAGAGCTCCGCCTGCCTCTGCCTCCTGAGTGCTGGGATTAAAGGTATGCACCACCATGCCCAGCTCACAAACCTTCTTAATTCACTTCCCAAACCTTCTTAATTCAACAGTCATGACATTAAAATCACGTTCAGGATAGAGTAATATACAATTCCACACATAAAGGCCATACCATAAATCTTGCTAAACTGCCAGACTCTATGCAAGTATCTATGAACAAATAATTTTCAGTCACAGATCTGGCTAACATATTCTTTTCAGAATCCATTCCAAAAGGCTCGCCTCCACAGTTTGCCTTTACCTCAGAAGGAAAAGAATATGTATTTAACTGGATAATTCTGTATTATTTAACAGATACTGTTGCCCACAGTCTTCGCCAGTAAAATTTTAAATGTTTTCAACTTTCTCCAAAGGAATAGGTGTATTATGCTGAGGACATCCCTTTTAGATATTTTATTTAATTATTGTTATTTTACATGTATGAGTGTATTACCTGCATATGTGTAAGTGTACCCATACCTGCAATACCCGTGGAGGCCAGAAGAGTATGTCAGACCCCCTGGAACTGGGGTTAGATATGATTATTAGTTGCCATGTGGGTGTTGAGAACCAAACCTGTGTCCTCTGGAAGACTGCCCAGTGCTCTTAGCCCCTGAGCCATCACTTCAATACCAGAACATCCTCTTTTGAGGGGATTCTTTTCACATAGATATTGAAGACAGTTACATAGAAGCTTAGTAAAGGATAGAGCTATTTAGCCAATCCATAGCTCTACATCTCTGACACTAAGAAGAAACAATGAACCTATCTCCATCCCCAGTATTAAAACAGTTCTAAACTTCTTTGGACCATTTTGTATTCTAGAGATAGCATATTAGCCTCGCTCTCCTCTCTCTCTGTCTCTCTCTCTCTCTCTCTGTCTCTCTCTCTCTCTCTCTCTCTCCCTCTCTTTTTCATACACACACACACACACACACACACACACACACACACCACCTAAAGCCTATTCATTCTTAGCTCTTAAAAATAAGTCCATTTTGGGCTGGAGAGATAGCTCAGCAGTTAAGCTCACTGGCTGTTCAGTTTCCAGTACCCACATGGAAGCTAACAATGGTCCTAACTCCAGTTCCAGGGAACCTGACAACCTCTTCTAGTCTCTGTGGCACTGAATGCACATGGTACACTAACATATATGCAGGCAAAACATTCATACACATTAAATAAAAATCAACCATTTTTTAAATAAACCCACTTTTTAAAAAGGTAACTTAGAAGGTTCTAGAATCTGTTCAAATTGCAGTGTGGTTGCCATTTCCACTAGAGCTTTTCAGGGACACCTTCACTACAAAGGCTTCAGCAATCTCCTCTCCTGTTTCTTGGTGCTCTCTTACCCATCTATCATGATTGTATTGGTTTCCTGTTGCTGCTATAACAAACTATTTCAAATTAGTAGCATAGTGCAACACAAAGCATGATGTTATAGTTCTGGAGGTCAAAAGTCAAAATAAATCTTTTTAGAATAAAATCAAGGTAGGGGTAAGGCTATATTCCTTCTGGGGAGCAAGCCAAGCTTTGTTCTTTTGCCTTTTTCTGATTCTAGAAGCTGCCTACATTCCGTGTCTCTTACCGAATTCCAACTGGTGATGACAGCACCTGAGTTTTTCCTTCCATTATCTCTTCTTCCTCTCTGATTCACCTGTCATTGCCTTTCCTTTGTTCAGAACTCTTAAAGTTATATTGGTCCCATCTGAATAATCCATGATAATCTCGCCATCCTTAATGTTTATATTAATCACATCGGAAAAAAAGGGTGTTTTTTTTTTTTAATCATACAAGCCATGTATTCTTGTCACCTTTCCATTATTGTGGAACAAGCACCTGAAATAATCAGATTAAAAGAGGGAAAAAATTATGGGCTGCAAAAGTTCCGGGGAAGGATCTGAGGTCTCCTGAGGCCAGCGGAAGGAAGAGCAGGAAATCAGGTAGGGATTGGGTGCCTCAGCAAGGCTGATGGTTGATTCTTTTTTTTTTTTTTTTTTTTTTTTTTTATTTCTGTATGTGTATGAATGTACTGTCCGCATGCAGGTCTGTGCACCCGTGTCGTGCAATGCACGGAGGTCAGAAGGGTGGGTCTCAGATTCCACTGGAAACTGGAGTTCTCCCGGAATTGGAGTTTCGGACGGACTTTCGGCCGCCATGTGGGTGCTGGGGTCGAAACCGGGTCCTCTGCAAGAGCCGTCGGTGCTTAACCACTAGGCCAATCTCTCCAGCCCCTGATGTTGATCTCTTTAATCCAGCTGTCACAGCACACAAAAGCCAATCAAGCCAAAGACAGTGATTGTTGTTCTTTAATCCAGCTGTCTTTGGCTTGATTGGCTTGTTGGCTGTGTGGGGGCGGAGTTATCCTCCCAGCCGGTATTAAAGGTGTGAGATCTTGAGATCTTCCTGGAGGCCAGTGGAAGGTACCCCCCCCAACTGGGATTATGAAGGCATCTGAAGGAGGCAAGCAAAGCAAGCCTTCAACACAGTGAAAGAGGCATTTAGGACTCAATTGGAATACAGCAAGGGGGAGCTCCTATGCCAGGATCCGAAGAAGAGCGACAACACTGGAAAGGGGAGATAATCCCAGCCAAGCTCTACAACCCCTATGGAAGACTCCTGCAGTTGGGATCCCTCTGGGGTGCCCCCGGACACAGATATCAGAACACAATTGGGAACATATATTAAAGAACTACAATATTATAAAGAACAAATCAAGAAAAACTAGAAAAGAAGAATGAGGAAACTCAAGAAGGACCTAGAGAGAGAGAATGACAAACCCAAAAGGAAATAGAACACTGAAAAGATCCCATGCTGAAAAAGATAAGGAAACCAAACCAGCGAGCAAAAGAGCTACAAGAAGAGATGAGAAACCAAAAAGAAGCAGAAATACCTAAAGAAATCAGAGAGGAAATGAAAAAGGAAATCAAACACTCATCCAATCAAGAGGAAAGGAATGGAAAAAGCCAGAAAAGATGGAGGAAGCAAAACAAAGAACATCAGACCTGGAAGATAACACAGAACAATAAATACCTCAAGGAAAGATTATGAAAATTTTTTAAATACACAAAAGTGGAACAACCAGGAACTGTGGGACAATATGAAAAGATCAAACCTCTGCATCATAGGACTAGAAGAAGGAGAAGAAACCCAGGAGGAATGTATCGATCAGATCTTCAACAGAATAATAGATGAAAACTTCCCCAAACAAAAAAGGACAAACCAATACAAAAATACAAGAAGCACATTAGAACTCCAAACAGACAAGATCAGAAAAAGAAATTCTCCAGCCCCTACATCATAGTTAAAATGCTGACACCCAAACAAAGAAAAAATCCTTAAAGCCACAGAGAAAACGAAAACACAAGTGACTGATAAGGGGAAACTATAAGAATTACAATGACTCTCACACAAACTATGAAAGAAAAGACAACTGTGAGCAAAAGCCTCCCAGTGTTTAAGGGACTATAGTTGCCACCAGGTTACTATACCCAGAAAAAAATGGAATTATGTTGGGAGAGAGAAAAACTTCGTGCATAAACAAAATTGAAAAGAATACATGTCAGGGGGGCTGGAGAGATAGCCTAGTGGTTAGGCACTGAAATGCTCTTGCAAGGACCTGGGTTTTATCCCCAGCACCACATGGTGGCAAAGAACCATCTGTAACTCCAATTCCAGGAGAACTTCAGTTCCAGGGGAATCCGGACACCCTCTACTTACCTCTGCGGCTATGCACGACATGAGTGCACGACCTATACGCAGACAAGACATTCATATGCATACAAAAATAAATAAATAAAATTAAAAAAAAAGAATACATCCGCCAAGAAAAACAACTTCAGAGAATACTTGAGCAACTTTCAAGAAACAGAGAAAAAGCAACCACCCCAGGCCCCTAGAAAGAAATCAATAAAAGATAACTGCAGAAGTAGAAACCAAAAACCAAACAGCAATGGATAATAAGGCAAAGGAAGCAACACAAACCTACAGTCATACCTTAAATATTAATGGACTTAAATTTCCCAATCAAAAGACATAGACTGGAGATTGGATTAGGACACAGAATCCATCCATATGCTGACTACAAGAAACACATCTACCTTCACGGACAGGCACCACTTTAAAGTGAAGGATGGAAGAAAATATTCCAAGCAAAGTGGTACCAAAAAGAAGCAGGCGTTGCTATTTTAAATATCCGACAAAATAGACTTCAAATTAAAGAAATCAGAAGAGAATAAGAAGGCCTTACATTTTTACAAAGGAACAATTGCCACAAGATTCCACAATTAAATTATATGCCCCAAAATCTGGTGCACCAAAATTTATACGACAATTCTCCAGGACCACAAGTCACACACTAACACCAGTACAATCATAAGTAGGAGATTTCAATACCCCATCGAGTCCTTTGGATAGGTCAACAGGACAAGAAATAAACAGAGAGACATCTGAACTGAATGATCATTCACCAAATGGACCCATGATACCTCTACGATATTCCATCCTAAAACCAATAATACACTTTCTATCAGCAACCCACGGAACATTCTCCAAAATCAACCACATTACTGGGACACAGAAGAAAACCTCCAAATAATAAAAACATTGAAATAAATTCATGCATCCTCTCAGATCACAGTCAATAAAGCTTACATCCACCCAGGACAAGCCCTCCTGCCTACAAGAACACATGGAGACTACTAAACAACCCACGCTTGAAAATGAAGGGTCAACGAAGAAGGAATGGATAAAGAAAGAAATAAAAGCATCCCTGGAACTGAATGACAATGACAACACAACCACAACAAACCTGTGGGATACCTTAAAAGCAGTCCTCAGGGAAAGTTTATAGCCCTGGTTGCCTACATTAGAAAACAAGAGCAAGTGATGATCTAAAACTGCAGCTAAAAGCACTTGAGAGCAACAACAGATGAACCCTAAAGGCAACAGACAGAGAAGAAATAACAAAAATCAGAGCAGAAATCAAGAAATGAAACAAGAAAACAATACAAAAAAATCAATGAAGCCAAAAGTTGGTTCTTTGAAAGAATAAATAAGATAGACAGACCTCTAGCCCAGTTAACCAAAACGAAAGAGGAACAACTCCAAATCAATACAAACTGTGATGAAAAGGGAAATATCACAACAGACAAGGAAGAAAGATCCAGAAAATCATATGGGAATTTACAAGAACCTATATTCTACCAGTTTGAAAACTAGAAGAAATGGATGAATATCTGAAATCCTGGGATCACCAAAGCTCGGACCAAGAAGAGATTGGCAGCTTAAACAGATCCAAACATTGAAGAAATAGAGGATTGTAGTAGAAACCTCCCAACTAAAAACAGCCCAGGCCCAGAAGGTTTCATGGCAGAATTCTTTTTTTTTTTTTTTTTTTTTTTTTTTTTTTTTTTTTTGTGGGTTCTTAGCTCAGCCTTTAAAAGTGTGCTATTCTCCAGCCCCTTCATGGCAGAATTCTATAAAACCAGTATTACTGAACTGTTAAGAAGGGTACAGAGGGAATTCTCCCAAATTCCTTCTATGAATCCAGCATAACTATTACCAAAACCAGGCAAAGATCCAACTTAAAAAGGAGCATATATACCCTCTCCCTAATGAACACAGATGCAAAATTCTAAATAGGTATCTGGCAAATCACATATACAGACCCACATCCAAGATATCCATCATGACCCAAGTTGGATTCATACCAGAGATCAGGGATGGTTCAAACATACAAAAATCAATAAATGGAATCAAGACAAAAAAAACCACACCATCATCTCAATGATGCTGAACAAAAGCCTTTGACAAAATCCAGCATCCCTTCATGCTTTAAAGTCCTGAAGATTGGATTGGTTGGAGGGATCATTTCCTTAATGTAATAAAGCCATATACAGGAAAACCACAACCAATATCATCCTAAAGGGGAATGACAGAAAAATTCCCTTTAAGGTAGGAACTGGCAAGGCTGTGCCTCCTGTACACCACTCCTTTTCAACTATAGTGCTTGAAACACTTGCTAGAGCATAAGGCAAGAAAGGAAATTAAAGGAGTAATAATTGGAAAATAGGAAGTCAAGCTATCCCTATTTTCTAGATGATATGATTGTTTACACTAGGGATGCTAAAATCTCCACCAGAAAAACTCCTAGAAAGATTAACAGCTTCAGCAAAGTGTCAGGATACAAAATTAACCTTAAAAATCAATGGCCTTTCTTTACACCAAGAACAGCAACTGGAGAGAAAGTTCAAAGAGACGTCCCACTCACATGCCTCAAAAAACAATAAATACTAGGAACAAACCTAACCACAAGATACCAAGGATCTCTACAAACAAAAATTTTAAACCTTTAAAGAAAGAATTGAAGAAGGACATCAGAAGATGAAAAAATCTCCCATGCTATGGATTGGAAAATTAACATTGTAAAAATGTCCATTTTACCGAAACTCTTGTATAGATTTAATGCAATCCAATCAAAATCCCCAAGAGTTTCTTTCACAGGCTGGAAACAAAAGTCTTAAATTCATTTGGAAAAAAAAGACCCAAAGAGTCAAACAACCCTGAGCGAAAAGAGTATACACAGGGGGGTCTCAACCAGACTTCAAACTTACTACGGCTATAGTCATAAAAAACAGCCTGGTCCTGACACAAAACAGACCTGTTGACCCAATGGAACAAAACCGAAGATTCAAATCTTGAGCACAATACAATTCACAGCATCTATATTTGACAAGGGGGCCAAGTTGCCACAATGGAGAAACAGGACAGCATCTTCAGCAAGTGGTGTTGGCAAACTGGAAACCACTTGTAGAAGAATGAAATTAAACCCCTACCTCTCACCTGTACAAAAGTGAATCCGATGGATCAAAGACCTACATCGTGAAACCCAAATCTGAAGGATGATGAAGAAAGTGGTAACCTACAAGACATGGGGTGAGGAAAAGACTTTCTAAATAAGACAGCAGCTCACAAGAATAAGGTCGACAATGACAAATGGGACCTCATTAAACTCAAAAGCTTCTGTACATCAAAAGAAACAATCAAGGAAGCAAAGAGAAATCCACAAAGTGGAGGAAAACTTCACCCAGAAACATCTGACAAAGCATTGATTTCCAGAATAATATAAACTACTCAAAAAAACAAAGAAAAAAGAAAAACAATGACCCACCTCAATAGATGGAGCAAAGAACTGAACAGACTTCCACAGTGAGGGAATAGAGAGTCTGAGCAACACCTTAAGAGTGTTCAACATCACTAATCATTAAGGAAAAGCAAATCAAAACCACCTTTACGATATCATCTTACTCCAATAAGACTGGCTAGGATCAGAAAACAAATGATACAAGTGCTGGAGAGGTTGGGGGAAAGGGGAACACTCATCCACTGCTGGTGGAAATGTAAATCGTCACAGCCACTATGGGAAAGCAGTGTGGAGAACCCTTGGCAAGACTTGGAATGAACTTGCCAACCGACCCAGCCCTACCACTCCTGGGATGTACCCTCAAGACTCACCCCAATTGAAGAGATACATGCACGGCCATGTTTATTTCAGCTCTCTTCACGATAGCAAGGAGCTGGAACCAACCCAAATGCCCCTCAACTGATGAGTGGATAGAGAAAATGTGGTACATCTACACAATGGAGTTCTATGCAGCAGTAAAGAAAGACAACATCACGAGCTTTGCAGGAAAATGGCTGGAACTAGAGGACATCATGCTGAGTGAAGTAACACAGTTCCAGAAAAACCAATGACGAATGGTATCCCTCATCTGTGGATGCTAGTGCCAATTACCTAGTTGTAAATATTTCTTGTGTAAGGCCCCCTGAGCTTTTGTCCAAAGCAGTTGGGCATAATGCATATTGGAAACAACAACAACAGCAACAACAACAACAGAAAGGACTGCATCAAAGAACTGAGTGAAACAGTGAACTTCTGTTCTAAACAGTCAACTTCCTCATGGAGAATATTGAGAAAGACTGAGAAAGAGATGAAAAGCATGTTTGGCAGAATGCATGAGCTCTGGTGGGGTGGGGGAATGGGCAGAAACACGGGTCTAGATTTGTTAAAAAAAATAAAAATAAATTTATGTGAAAAAAAAGTTCTGGGGAAGGTGGGTATCACTGGGAGCAGGGGTGGCATTAAATATGACCACCAGAGTCTGCCCTCTAGACCTCAAATACACATTTATCCCACATGCAAAATGTATCCAGTCCATCTCAACATTCTCCAAAGCCTCAAATTATTTTACCAATTTACACAAAATATAAAACTCTCATCTAAACACTACCAGCTCAAAAGTACCAAATCACATTGTGGGAAAATGCAGGCTACACATGTTCACCACTATTAATTAGCTTAAATGCACATCCCTTTCTAACCACACCCCACGGGACAAAAACAACACGTGATGCAGGAAGTCTGGGATTGGCCACTGGGAGGCGATGTCACTCTGCTTATATAGGTAACTTGTTGCATACGATAAATGGATTCTTCATGATTTATAGCATCTAACAAGATCTCTGGTCTGTCTTTGTGCATGTTACTTTTGCTGGCGTAACAGTGGGTCGATTAGATTTACAATTGGGTTCTTGGCTAGCTGGTCAGCCTGAGAGGTGATCAACTGTTGGTTGGGTGTTAAGCTCTGAGGCCAGCAACCTCACAGCTTCTGTTGAGGCTGTGTAGCAAAGGCCTTGCAGAGTAAGCAGTACTTAGGGCAGGTGCATATTTGGCTGTGTGCCAATCAACCACACAGCATTGTCTTTGGAATAAGCAATTTCATAGCCAGGTTGGTGGCTGTTGGAAAACTATCAGTTTTCCAAGGAGAAGATGCGGGCCAGCAGTGTTCCTCGGCAGCAACCTCACCGCATCATCTAAATAATCTAGATAAAGTATGGGGGGGGAGCGAGGGTTAGAGAATGATTCACTCAGCGGCAAAAATTCATCTCCATCCTTGAATGTATGGAGCTAGGAAAGCAGTTAGCTGCTCTCAAAACTGAAAGTTGGGCAGTCATGAGATAGGAATTATCATTCTAATAGGGACAAAAATGTAAGGAGGATTTCATCTGTTTCCAGAAATTTTGGAAACAACTGAACATACAAAATTATGTTTTAAAGACTAGGATTAATCTTCTGTAGTTTGAAGCTCTCTATAGATTTGAAGTTCTCTCTGTGAGCTCACTATTCCATCCTCACTTTTGAGTCCAAACTTGTAATATTTTTACTAATATAAAGTTTAGATGTTATATGTATTTCCTGCATATGTAATGATAATTCATTCCATTAGACAAAAGGGTATTCCACTGATCTCTATGAGATAGTTCCATTTGAGTTATGTGGCATACTTTTACTAGATGGGCGCATGTCTATTTCTGATGTCTTTCACAGAGCCACAGAATTCATGACAATTTCCAGGTGGGCTTGGACTGATCCCATTCTCCCAACCCCACCCTCTGTGCTACTGTTCTCAGTAAGAACTAAATGAAGTACTGAGAGTATAACATCTTGGGACAGAGAAACACTAACACAATGGCTTGGTGTGTGTTCTAGTGCTTCCCTGGGAACAAGACACTCTTCATTGCTTTCGGCCATCATGTCACTACCCCAAGGTATATAAGACAGAGCAGGCTGCTTTCCTCCAGGGTCCTTCACTTCTGGTGCAAGTGAGCCATGGGCAAGGGAGATGCCCTCTTCTTCAGGAGCACTGTTTGGCTGAGGGCTGGTACACAGTGAATCCTGGGGGTCTGCCATCCTTTGCTGCCTATTTGTAAGTAATGAATCTACTTCGGGAACTTGCAGCATATGAGTGTGTTCTGTTTTACCATGCACAATTTGGTAACCAACACACAGTGAATTTTCTTTACAACGGTCTCTTCAATTATCAGTCACTGTGACTCAGTCCACTGCCTTTTGAATCTTTCACAGGGAGTAAAAGGCTCTGTAGTCACATTGGCTTTCTCTACAAGAAAAAAATGATTCATTGCTTTCCTGACCTTAAGACTCCTAATTTAAACAATTTTGCAATCTAAACTGGCTGAAAAGATCTCAAATCATGAAGTTCCAGTTCCTTTTTGCCTAATAGTTATTTCCTCAATTTATTTTCCTCTCACATTTTGTTATACACATCAATAAATTTTTAACATCTATCCTGTCAAAAGTTGGTTTGTGATTATTTATTTGGTCTCTAAGACAATGAGGATTTTCTCTAACATAATCCTCACTTCTTTCTGATTCCTCACAGAGAAGTTCTTAGCATCTGCATTTCTAACAGTCTGCTCCAGACAATTAATACTTTTTTTTCTGTCGCACATCTCAGTATTCTTCCAGTTGTGCCCAACCCATCAGTGATATCAGATATTGGCTAGGACAACAGAACAGTTACGTTCACAAGCCTGGTTTTTCCAATACTTCTCCAGTAATTTATTAAAGCTATACATGGGAAATATGACCAACCAAGTAGGTAATAAATGGTTCAAATATTCCAATACCATGAATTGGGAATCTAATCATGTTTTCTGCATTTTTAGATGTCATCTCTACTGATGATATGAAAAATGAACATATTGCAATATCATACACTATAAAAGAATTTAGGCCAGGCGTGGTGGTAGACACCTTTAATCCTAACACTCAGGAGGCAGAGGCAGGTGGATCTCTGTGAGTTCAAGGCCAGCCTGGTCTACATAGTGAACTCCAGGCTAGCTGGGACTTAAAGGGAGACCCTGTCTTGAAAATACCGGGAAAAAAAAAAAAAAAGAATTTGGTAAATTCCTAAAAAGTAGGATAAAATGGAAGGCTCTATAAGCTGCCGTAAATTCCTAAAAAGTAGGATAAAATGGAAGGCTCTATAAGCTGCCTGAGCAGAGTTTGGCATTCATAAATTTATTAAAGGGGCAGAAAGTCTGTAGCTTTTGGTAATAACTGAATAGTTCAGAGTTCATGATAACTGACAAATTAATCTTTGAATCAAAAGTTTGATTTTTATTTTAAATGTTTAGTTAATTTTTATATTATAAATTATAAAATTATTTTAAATTATAAAATAATTACTTTAAAAATTAATATTCTCTAATTACTTAAACAGATCTCTAGTCAGAGAGATACAAAGGGATATGTTCAGTGAATATGAAACCTAACCTAAGCCGGGCATGGTGGCGCACGCCTTTAATCCTAGCACTTGGGAGGCAGAGGCAGGCGGATCTTTGTGAGTTCAAGGCCAGCCTGGTCTACAGAGTGAGTTCCAGGACAGCTGGGGCTACAGGGAGACCCTGTCTCGAAAAGTAAAAAAAAAAAGCAACCTAATCTAAAAGGTGATTAAAATTACCTTAAGCAAAAATTCCAGAAGAGATTTGTACATTGGTATTCATAGAAGCATTGTTCTCAATAGACAAAATGTGAAAAGCAGTCAATTGCCCATTAACAGATAAACAGAGAAACAAGATCTAGTACATCCAGGCAATGGAATATCATTCAGCCTTGAGAAGGTAAAGCAAGTGTTGTCTTATTCCACTCATAATAGCTACTTAGCATAGTTAAATTGATAAAGAAATAGAGTAGAATAGTGGTGAAGACAAGCTGAAGGCAGGTAATAATGGGAAGTTTCTGTTTTGTGACTAGAGTTTCATCATGTAATAATGAGAAAAATGCTGGCAATCACTGTAAAATAATGCAAATGGCTTCAAAGTCAATACACTATACACTTCAAATGGTTCAAGAAGATTATGTTATACATATTTCAAAAAAATAAAAAATTTAAAAGATAAATGAAAAATAATTTACGGAAAATAATCATTTGGATCCCATGTAAACAGCAACAAAGGTCTGAAGACTCCCTAAAAGTTGTATAGTATCTGAAAGTTGTGATGCTTGCTTTGAAGTTTTCCTTAAATCAAAGATTGAACATTTCCACATCAAGTAGCCAGAGTGTAAAGTCAGTCCTAAGTCCACCCAACTCAGCTATCAACCTGTCATGTGATTTAAGAAGCCTTTGGTTACCTGAGCTTCTATTGCCTTATTTGTCAACAGAGAACTGACGAGGCCTCTGAGCTTCATCTTAAACTAAAACTCTTTAAGTTGATGACTCAGTTAAGAACTTCTGATGTAACTATAGCCAGACTCATGGGCAACTCCTAATTTTTTTCAAAACAGTGTGACAATCTCAGTGGTAGATGTGTATATTAGCTGAGAAGTTCTCTTGAATTTTAGATATCATGAAAAGAAAATAGCAATTTATGATAAAAAAAAAAAAATGGAGGGCTGGAGAGATGGCCTAGCAGTTAAGAGCACCAACTGCTCTTGCAGATGACCCGGGTTCAATCCCTAGCACCCACATGGTGGCTGAGAACCATCTTTAACTACAGTTCCAGGGGAATCTGACGCCCTCTTCTGACCTCCGTGGCATTGCATGACATAGGTGCACAAACCTACATGCAGACAGTACATTCATACACATAAAAAATAATAATAATAAAATAAAATGAATTTAAAAAAAAAGAATTAACAAAAAACATGGAGCCTTAGTTATAAGAAGTATTAGATATGGCTGAAAGTTTCTATTTGGGCAGATAAAATGATCCAACTCTCCCCATGGATATTTAGCTAAAAATAAACCACAGTTAAATACTAGTAAAACACTGATAATTTGTCAATAGTAGATTTTTATTATAAGCACCCTGTTTAACATAGATTTTCATTTTAAATAAACTGATGGGTGCCAAGTTTATTTGACTACCCAGCTGACAGCTGTTAGAACCTTCCCAGTACTCCAGCTGCCTTGAATGGAAGACTATAAGCCAGCCAGCCAATTGGGCTGCCATCATGCCAGCCCAGCTGCTTTGAGCATTCCAAGGATGCCTCGAAAAAGCTGTCCTGCAGCACAGCTCCTTGCTGCAGAACTACAGCTCTGGGTCCACAAAGGCCCTAACCCAGCCATGACTGTTCAAAATACTTTGTGCCAAAGTTTTGCCTTCATAAGCTGTGGTAAATTATGTAGAAGCCATTTTCACTCTGACCACACAGGAAACACTGTGATAAGTTGCATGAAAGAATTTGCCGCATGCTGATGGGGGCAAATACCCTTGCCACACCACCCTTTTTCACTATCTAAAAGGCTGTTTGCCCTGTGCTGTTGCCCAGTGTTACAACATTAAGTCAATTAAAGGCTTCTCTTGGGTACATTTTTCTTGTCTGTTTTTGATCTTATCATTAGTAGAGATGGGCCGAGCTAATGACATAAAGAGAGGGCAGAAAAGGAAGCAACCACAAAGACAGCTGAGGCAGGAACAATAGCAAGTCGTTAATTGAAGGGACCCAAGCGCAACCAGGAGCAGAAGTCGGAGGTGGTGGAGAAAATCAAAGCTGTGAAGAGTTGTAGATAAGAAACTGTGGCCCCAATTGCTAGAAGAGTTCCAGGAAGCTAGCAAGTCTCAAGGACCAAGGTCCCAGTCTACCTAGGCCCAAGAGCTGGTAACACTAGCCATTATCAAGAGCCTAGGGTGCTAATACCCTAAACTAAGGGATCCAACCTCTGAGAACACTTGAGAGCTACAACACTTTTTCCTGTACAGTTGGGAGTCTCCATAGCAATAAACAGAAAAGAGTACCCTGTTTTCTATAACAAATTCCACCTGCTGCTGCTTGCTGCTGCCCAGAGAAATAAGCCCCCAATCCTGAATCCATTAAGTCTCTGGCTTCTAAAGCCTGGAGTAATAGACCTCTAGATATTATAAGCTCTGGTAGTGCCAATCCAGCCTTGAGGTCTCAAGGGCCCACGACTGTAAGCACAGGAAGAACTTCTCCTCACCGTTCACAACTTTCATCAGGGAAGAGCAAAATGACCCTGTATTTGTTACTTTTCTCATTGCTTTGATAATATACCTGACGAAAGCAACTTGAAAAAGGAAGGGTTTGTTTCGGTTTATGGTTCCGGGGATACAGTTCATCATGGTGAGAAGGTCTGGCAACAGGAGTGTGATGGTCACACTGTCTAAAGTCAGAACACAGAGATAATGGCTGGAACTCCATTCCTGTTTCCTTTTGATTCAGTTGGGTACCCTTGGCCATGGGATCATGCTGGCCACATTCAGGGTGGGTGTTCCCTTCTTGGAAATGACTTCACAGACACATGGATTTAGTGTCACCTTCTAGGTCGACCATCAGGTCGACCATCAAAATTAGCCATCACAGACTCTACCTAGTTGATTAGTAACAATGTTATTATAAAATATCATTTATCAGATTGGAGAGATGGTGTAGATGTTAATAACCAAAACATAAAATATCATTTATCAAAAAAGTCTACAATGAACAGAGTATTTCATGTGATAGAATAGAATACCAATGAATGGAGAAAAGTATGAGAGTGTGGAATAGGAGTTGATAGAACCTTAAAAGCTTTATGATGGTTTATATATGAACACACAACACATACACATTTTTAAATTTTTTTCAGTCAAATTAGATTATTAAAATACATTTTTTTTTCTAAGACTTCTATATATAATAGCTTTCTGTCTGGATCAGAAGAGTAAAAATTAATGAAAAAACATACCTGACACAAAAGTGTTTCCTCCCTGGTAAAACATGGTAACATTATGACCATGATCTTGAAGAATCTGAGACACCCGGTCCATCAATAGGTAGTGACTTCCGCCTGGGAACAATGCACAACTTCAATTATGAAATGATGAAAATAGAGGATCTGAATTAGATGGAGTGGATCAGTACAGGAGAGGAAGGCTCGAGAAATATAGAGTTGACAGTGAGAAGATGTATTGGTCAGTCTCCTTACCTTGTCCTCCACAAACCACAGTCCACACACCCAGAGCCAGGCTACCTGTAACAACCTTCTACCAAAGATATCCTCTCATGACTCAGTCTCCAAGTCACTGTGGTGACCCTTCCGCACTTAGCCTTTCTCTAGGAATGTCTCACCACAAGGTACATGCTGCACGTTTACCAGAGCCTTGTAGGGACACCATGTTCTAGGTTAACAATTGCACTGTTGGATATTTTGGCAGTGTTTCAAATGTAAGTGTGAAGGCTTTTTAATTGACAGTTCATTAGAGCTCTTCCTGAGAGCTTTATCTTTGGAAATTTATATTACCGTCAGAAATACAGGAACTAGAAGATGTGGGGGAAAAAAGTCCATTAGAATGGAGAGTGACATGGAGCCCCCACTTAGCATCGAAATCCTTAAGATTCAAATATATTTCCTGAGTTGGGCTAAGTACTGCCCAACTTAGTTATAAGACATTACAGGTCCTTATGAAGTTCATTAGTAGTACTGCTGGATCTTAATCTGCAAAAGCTTAAGAAATTAATCCTAGACAATACTTGTAGCTTAAAGAAAGAGAAGCTGGATCCTCAGCAGAGGGACGGAGTGGCCCACCAAATCAATCTTTTTCTTAGACCCCATTCCAACTTGGTGCTTTTGTTTCAGTCCGAGGGTCTCAGGCGAAGACAGCAGAAAAGAGATGAAGAGAAGCCAATGGGAAGAAGGTTGGAGATATTGGTAGAAGATGTAACTCTGGAACAGACTCAGACTGCATTCAGACTTGTACAGCAATGAGGGCATACTGAAGCATAAAACCCCTATACTCCTTGCTCCCTATTTGAATCCCAAGAGCTGGAACCAAGGGGGGTGGGGTCCTGGGACCATCATGGTGGGTCTTGGGGAAGCAAGGTGCGCTCTTAGATAACAGAGATTCCAGCACCTCAGAAGCCACACCTGCTCCCATTTGGAACCTGAGACCTAGCAGGACTTTCAAACATAAAGTTCTTCTGCTTCATGACTATTAACAGTCAGAGGGGAGAACTGTGAGTAATTTGTAATTAGAGGAATTTTAAAAAATATTTTTGTTGATTTTATTTTTTATTTTTATGTGTATAAGTGCACCTGTGTCATGCAATGCCTGCAGAGGGCAGAAGAAGGAATCAAATCCTCTAGTACTGGAATCATGGACAATTGTTAGTTGCTATGTGGGTGCTGGGAATGGAACTTGTATCCTCTGCAAGAGCAGTCAGTGCTCTTAACCACTGAGACATCTCCCTAAGGCCCTGGAATTGAAGGAATTTTTATTGTTTAAGAATTTCATATATGCGGGGCTGGAGAGATGGCTCAGCGGTTAAGAGCACCAACTGCTCTTGCAGAGGACCCGGGTTCGATTCCCAGCACCCACATGGCGGCTAAGAACAGTCTTTACCTCCAGTTCCAGGGGAATCCGACGCCCTCTTCTGACCTCCGCGGCTTTGCACGACACAGGTGCACCAACCTACATGCAGACAGTACACTCATACACATAAAAAAAATAATGAAATACCAAAAAAAGAATTTCATATATTCATAAGATCTGTTTTAATCAAGTCCCCCCATGCCTCCCCTCCAACTACCCACTTCTCATCTTCTCTATCCCCCCCACCCCCAGTTTCATGTTGTGTGGTGGTAGTTGCTCTGTTGTTTCCACCTGAGTTCACTAACGGTGCCAGTACCCAGGCGAACTAGAATTTGGTGGCTCTGAGAGGCGGCGAAGGCAGGACAGGGTCTGGAGCTCAGGGTCTGAGTGGAGACTGCACCCTGAACAGCCAGAGGAAAGTACATTTCCGAGCTGGAATTCTCTTCTACCTGGCAGCTAAGCCCTCAGCTTCCTCCTCCCAAAGATCCCAGAACACAAACCCAGCTGGAAAAAACAGCCAAGACCCGGATCCAGCAGTTTTCCAGAGTCCCGGAAGCACGGGTCTCTCCCGGGGGCACAAGTCTTGAATTTTCCAGCCCAGTACTCACCTATGGAGGACATAGTCAGGATTTTGGCGGCATCTGAGAGCAGGGTCCCAAAAAGAAAGAAGTACCCAGGAATCAAGGCCCTCTGCCCCGCCATGCCCACTCTGCAGAACCAAGTCCCAACTGCCTGCCCCAGCCCTGCGTTCAGCTTGTGGGCCCTGGCTCTGTGTGACAAGAATTCTGCCTGTAATAGCAGGTAGTGGAGGTTGCAGGGCGAGGGGAGATCCTGCAGGTTTCTCCCAGGTCCCCTCGGATCTTCTGCTCCTTTCTCCTTAAACTTTCAGTCCTGGCCCTGGCAAGCCACGAGTATCAGTAGGAGGGGTTGCAGAACTGACCCTTAACCTCTTGGTTTGTGTAACCCTTGTCTCCCTGCCTAAAATAATACTGTATAAGCCCGGAAAGACAAAAACCTTAGGAAATCTGGTTGGTAGTTCCACCTGCAAATGACTCACCTTTTCCTTATGGAGTGTGCAGCAGTCAACCTTCCATCTAACGCCTCTCTTACCCTATATTGCCTCCCTGTTCGCGCTGGGGACCCAACTAAATCTGATGTTCCAAGCTCCGGACCTCCCGGGAAGTGAATCCAAAAGAGACATGCCTCTACTCTTCCTGGGCTGTCTTTGAAGACACCTTTAGAAGACTTCTTTAGAGTAGCATTTCTGAAGAGGTGCCACTGTTCCCACTGGAAGTCCAGGACTTACTAGCAGCAACGGTTTCCTAAAGCTGCCACTGTAATTCTGGATGTGTGCCATAAGTAAGACTGAATATCTCTCCATCATCTTAAGTGCAAACCCAACCTAGACCAGCTCCTAAGTCTGTCTTTGTAATGTCTGCCTTGGCCAAGACAAGGTCTCTAGGCTCAGAAGTTTTCTTCACACTCTTTGTTCTCAGCCTAGACTAGGTCTAGGAAAAGCTTTCAGTCCAACTCTAAAACAGGCAGAGCAGTCCCTCAGTGGATTTCACTGCCTGGGGATGAAGTCAGACCTTGAATTCTGTTTATACTATTACTATCTTCTGTCCTGTTGTTTTGTTATTGTTAATCAGAATTTAAGCATTGTATTCTTATACATTTGAACTCCCACTGTGCAACTCAGGGAGGAAGAACTGGGAGGGGAGTGCTGGAGTGCAAGGGAGGGGATGGGAGGGGAAGGAACAGGAGAGGAGGGGAGGGAGGGAATGAAAAGAACAACACAAGGCCTCCAGTCCATGTATTATCCTTGTATGTTTCAAAATGCACTAATAAAATAAAGGATTTGTTGTGCTGTTTACTTTTCTGGTCACTGTGACCAGATACCTGATGAACACTCACCTGTGAGTACTGTAAGGATGTGGTGCATGCAGATCCAGGGAAGATGTTGACTGGCTAAAGTCATCCATTTATCCACGATTCAACATAAGAGTTATTGAGTTCCTCCAATTAGCCAGACAAGAATAATTCTTCAAACAAAACAACAAAAATACTGTTCATCCTAGAGCTGCTATTTGAGAGCGAGATGAGCATTATACTAATTAAATTAGTATTATTAGCCAGCAAATAAGGAAAAAAATAATAATAAAGCAGCCCAGGTCTATGTGAGAAAAGACTGCCTGGTAAAGACTTGAAGGACACCATCTAGCCATGCAGATTCTTGTTTTTTTTTTCCCAATAAATGAATATGTGGTAAGAATTATATCTGACATTTTCAAATTTATTATTTGACAACAATCATCAAAACCACCCTGATGGATCATCCTAGAAGCCATTTTCTCTTACTTTTTTCAAAACACAAATAATGAGTTTGAGGTTCACATGTGTACCAAGGGTCTCTGACTTAACCAGAGTTTTCAAACACTGTATGAATTAGTCACTTTTCTGTTGCTGTGATAAAACACCATGACCACTTCTGGAGTTTGTTGTTCTCTCTCTCTAGGTCCTTCTTGAGTTCTTCATTGTCTTTTCTTAATTTTTTGATTTGCTCTTTATAATCTTGTACTTCTTTAAGTATGTTCACAATTGTACTTCTAATATCTGTTTCTTGGGCCATCCCCAGGGGTATCCTACTGTAGGAATCTTCCACAAGGTTGGTAGAGCTTGATGTGGGATTATCCTGCACCTTTCCCATGTTGTCTCTTCTTCGTGTCCCTGGCATATAAGTGAGAGGGCCCCAACCCTCTGCCATGCTGCTCTGTTCCACCACGTGTCTGCTGGTAGCCCTTGCTGGTAACCCCACATGGAAGTAAATCATGTTCCTGGCGTGACTTAAGCCGCATGTACGTTTTTATCTGAGGGCTGGGAATGAGTTGCCTTTTTATAACCTAATATTACTGTGCTGTGTACTCGGTTTGGGGCTGGAGACGTTTTGATCTGGCAGAGCGCTCGCCAGCTCTCACCAGCTTCCACATTTCATGATGAGGTAGAGCTCTGCTCCTTTGCTTCTCTCCTTCCCTCCTTCCCTTTCTCCCCATTTCTGCCCCTTGTACTTCCTCCCTCCCTTCTCTCTGCTTCTCCTCTCAGCCTTAGCCCTTCGCTGTTTTGGACCCACTGAGGCTTGCGGACTGCCTTAAACTGGATTCCTGATCCTGCCATGCTTGTACTCCCCCTCAACTGCATTTTGAATCCACAGGCTCGCAGACTGCCTCAAACTGGGTTCTCATGAGCAGGCAGCACAACTCTCTGCTCTCCTACACTCTCCTGCTTCCCTCCTTCTCTCTCTCTCTCTCTCTCTCTCTCTCTCTCTCTCTCTCTCTCTCCCTCCCTCCCCCTCCCTCCTTTTCTCTGCCTCTGTCTTCCCTCTGATTCATCCTTCATTTTTTAGCCTCCCATTCCTCTTTCCCATTTTGGACTCCTGAGAGCTGGTGTATTAGGGATCTCCCAACCTTTCCATCTGGATTGCTGTCCATTGAGATGCTGGGGACAAAATCCAGACCTATTTTCTGGTTCCCGCTGTGAATTTTGGGATGCTGATATTGCAGGCCTGTGACCCCTGTTTCAGAGTCTCCCACGTTGGTCTTGTAGGCCCAGGTACTCTGACCAGCACCCCTGACCCTAGGGCAGATGCGCCCTAGCCCTCAGATGGTGCTTTGAGGCTAAAAAAAAACTTTACTTTCTTCCTACAGCTCTCTCTCTTCTCTCCTCTCCTCCCCCACCCCAGGTGCTCTGATCTCTGTATCTCTCCACTCTGCACACTTGGCAGATTTCAGCAGTAACAGACTGGACCCTCAGTCCAGGCTTTTTTCTTTTTCTTTCTTTATTGTGCCTTCCCTGCCACCCCAGCCTGCCTCACAGCTGCCCTGCCATGTGGTCTTCCCCCTCCCCCTCACCGCCATGCACCACCATGCCCTGCCGCCACTACCACGTGGCTTTTTAAACAAATGGGAGTGGCAGCCATGCCCATTCCTCAGTGGCCATCTTGAGGCTGCCCCATTTCCACTGAGCCACAACCACTCTGTCTAGACCACATGGCAGGAAGCCTAAATTTACATCAGACCTCATAACAACTAATGCCATTTACTAATTCTTTTATAATTTATTTATTGGCATGTTCTGATCCTTTCACAATTTTTGGTTTTGGGTTTTATGTTGGATTATACAAGGGCAATTAAAATTCCATTAATACATTTTTATGCAGAGTAACCAAGGTTTCTTTTTACTATTTTTCATCCATTTCAAAATACAATCAATTTTCATTTTTTTACTTTTGTATGGATAGTTAATTTTTACTGGCTTTTGTTTGAGATTTTTACATCATTTGGCATTTTTTTTTTTTTTTTTTGGTCTTTTCGAGACAGGGTCTCTCTATAGCCCCAGCTGTCCTGCAACTCACTCTGTAGACCAGGCTGGCCTTGAACTCACAAAGATCCGCCTGCCTCTGCCTCCCAAGTGCTAGGATTAAAGGCGTGTGCCACCTCACCTGGCACATCATTTGGCTTTTTAACAAACACTGTTTCTTGTTTTTTATATTTTGTTTACAAGACTTTTACCTAATTTTAAGCGATTATTTCAGATTTTGCCACTTTCTGTTTCATTGTTTTTTCTTTATAAACCCAATTTTAATCAGAAATTCATTTTTTGTGTCTGCTTCTGGATACAAGCCTCTGTATCTGAGATTAAGAAGATGTACCAACCACACCCTGTCACACCTGCATCCAGCTTTTGCTTCAAGCATTAAACTTTGACCTGGCTGGGACTTTTCGAGAAGCCTCTGTATCTGAGATTAAGAAGGTGTGCTGACCACACCCTGTCCCACCTGCATCCAGTTTTTGACTCAGGCAGTAACCTTTCACTTGGATGGGACATTTTGATTTTTCCATTAACAATAAATTTATTCTCATTAAATTAGCAGGTAATATACGCAAGCCACCAAATCTTCCTGCCTGCCTGCCCTGTCTGCCATCCTTTGCTCATACAAGAACTGCCTGTGCTGCAAAGCACAGTATGGGCATACAGGCTGTTTCCCACCAAGTAGATGTCTTAAACTCTAAATGATTCTGTGTAAATATGACATTTGCAATTAATGGTTCCACAGCCCTGGATACTGATGGAAAACTTTAGATAAAAAATGGATTTTCCCATTGTCCAGAGTTAATGGATACAGTTAAATCATGTGTCTGTCCAAACTGTCTGTGTGTTATAACCATTCTTCAATGTGTCTTTGTAACTGTCATGTGTCCATGTTCTCCTGTGTGTTTTTTGTCAAAACAAAGTGGCCACTTCAAACTTTTTTCATTCTATATTGTGCACAAAAACAAAAACTAAAATGAGTTTACTTTTGGCATGCCTCTTAAATTTTTTTCCCAAAGGCCTGATTTGAACCTGGGTTCCTAGATTTCTTCACTGCTTATCTGAAGGTTTTATTTCTTATCTGTCCAAATTATTTTTTCCACAGGTATTATAACAATTTTTTTTCTTTTCCAGTTTTTTTTTCTTGTTTCCAGACATCTGAAGGCCTGATTTTTGACCCTTACAGGTTCACTAACAGATTTTTTTTTTCTTTTTCTCTTATGCTGTGCCACCATCCTTCTGACCAGAGACCATTTTAAAAATCCCTGGTACTCTAGTACTTGGACAGTGGCACATGGCTCCCCCTGCAATCTCTTCCCTTTAATGAAGCAGCCTAAGTACCTTTGGTATTTTCAGTTCTTTAATTATTGTATATGTAATTCTGTTATCCATAACTTGTTAAAGTATTTCAATAAGTTCAAAGATTTAGAACCAAAGGTGCAAGATGTCATCTCAGCCTTGGCAGTGCAATTAATCAGAGCTGCATGTTTTAAATAATATTTCTAAAGGTGTTTTTCCCCAATGTATATGATTGTTCAGTACAAACACTAGGATAAAAATCTCTTGAAGGAATGTGTGGATTCATGTGTGTATGTGTATGATATCGTTAAACAGCATATTAAGATCTATGATTGCAATGCATGTGCCTCTACTCAGTACAACCTTTATAAACTGTGATCATCAAATGTATTTATTAGAACCTTATTTATGAGTGTATGCATGAAGTACTGTTCACGTTTAAGAATTCTATAATGTAGTCCTTTGCCTTCTCAGCCTGCGACTGGCGGGTCCGGTTTGGTGCCTCTGTGGCTTTGTGCGAGCGGCTCCTGAGGCACAGGAACACGGAAGTCACTCCAAGCAGGTAGATTTTAGGGTAGATTGTCTCCTGGGCTGATGGAAAATGGTCCCAACTCTGAACCCTTTTGTAGGGGGTAGCTATCTGGGTGGGAGCCACCCTTTGCCTTTGCAGCCAGTGACCGGTGGGTCAGGTTTGGTGCCTCTGTGGCTTTGTGCAGGCCAGCTCCTGAGGGACAGGAACCTGGAAGTCACTCCAGGCAGGTACCTGGGCTAAGTCAGGAATATATCTCCCCTGCCAACTGGAATTGGTGAGAGAGTATCCAAGTGGACTTTTTTTGGAGAACCTTCAGAACAGAAAGAGAAGAGTGACTTGGGCTTCCAATACCCAATATATAAACAAAATTGAAAGCTTGAAACCTAGACAAGTCAATACTCCATAAACAAGGAGGAGGAAAGGAAAAAAAAAAGCATCAGAAGGAGGCAAGCAAAACCATCCACTAATATAGTGAAAAGACATTTGTGATTTGAGTCACAAAAGGGAAACCCACGTGCCAGGGATATGATGAAGGGACAACATGGGAAAGGCACACCACACCAGGCTCTACCAAACCTGTAGGAGATAGCTACAATGGGATCCCCCTGGAGGTGACCCAAGAAACAGATCTTAGAGGAATAATTGCAGATCTATGCAGAGAAATTAAAGAAAATAAAGAAGAATTCAGAGAACTAAAGAGAGAGAATGAGAAACTCAAAAAGGACCTAGAGGGATACAATGACAAACTTTGGAAAGAACTAAAGGAACAGATTGACAAACTCCAGAAAGAACTAGAGAGAGAAAAAAACAAACTCTGAAAGGAAGCAGAAACACTGAAAAAGGAGGCCAAGCAACGAAGTAAGGAGCACCAAAAAGAGATTGAGAAGCTCAAAAAAGGAAATGGAAATACTAAAGAAAAGATGAAATGAAAAAGGAATTAGAACACTCATCCAATCAAGAAAGGAAAGGAAAAAGCCTCAGAAGTAGAATGGAGGAAGCAGAACAAAGAATATCAGATCTAGAAGATAACACAGAGCAACTAAAAAGCTCAAATAAAGATTATGAAAAATTTAAAAATACACAAAAGTGGAACAACCAGGAAATATGGGACACTATGAAAAGATCAAACCTCTGCATCATAGGAATAGAGGAAGAAGACAGAAGAATCTCAAGAGCATAGTATTGATCAGATCTTAAAAAAAAAAAAGTAACTTTTAAAAATTTCCCAAACTAAAACAGACAACCAGGGGCTGGGAGATGGCCTAGCGGTTAAGAGCGCCGACCGCTCTTACGCGGATCCGGGTTCGATCCCCCCCCAGCACCCACATGGCGGCCGAGAGCGGTCTAAAACTCCAATGACAGGAGAACTCCCGCTTTCAGGGAATCCAGACGACTTTTCTGACCTTCGCGGAATTGCACAACACGGGTGCACAGACCTAATCGCAGACAGTTACATTTCATACACATACAGAATAATTAAAAAAAACATTAATTTAAATAACAACCCATACAATATAAGAGCACATAGGACCTCAAATAGGGACAAGGTTAGAAACAGAAACTCCCCACGACATATCATAGTTAAAATGTCAGATACCCAAAACAAAGACAAATTTGAAAGGCTACAAAAAGTCCATACAAAGAGGATACCCTATCAGATATTACAACTGACTTCTTGGTCACAAACCCTATGTGAAGCAAGAACTGAGTAAACATCTTCCCAGTGTAAAGTGCTACACACATCCAGACATTCACACTATCCCATCCTAACACTATTTCTACCATGTGATATATACTCGATGAATCTCCCCCCCTCCTTCTCCTATCCCCCCTTTCTCCTCCGATTGCCTTCAGAGTATCTAGTTTGCTCTAGTTTCATGCCACAGAGCTATCCACTCTCTTAGATCTATTGAGTCCTCTATACGACCCTGAGTCAAGGGACAAAAATTTATTATACACAGAGCATGAGCTAATCTACATTGATGCGCTCTTATTTCCCACCCCGATCCGCGTAGTTCGCTATCTACTCTCTCATTAACTCATCATTACTCCTCTCCAATCTCACACGTACTATCCCGCGATATTCCTCAGTCTTTTCGTATCTCTCTCCGACCGTAAGCCGGGTCTACTAGAGTCGAAGGTCGATCGCTGAGAAACCCAACTCCTCTTCATACAATACCCTGACGGCCCTAACTTCACCAAGGATGCAGAACACGAGCCTCCCAGAAGATCCCGATCGGACTGGCCCACCATACTCACTCTCCTCCCAAATTCACACCTACGCACAAAGATACTATATCTCAAAAACTCCCTAAACACCGCTACGCCTGTGATAAGCAAACACAAATTCAGAGGCTAGGAAGTTAGGTAAGACACAGTGAGAGACTAGAAAAGTAAACTGACGGACGACAAATAGGCGAAGCCGCATTCATCTTTCAATTACAACCTTAAAATATTAATGGGAATCTAAGAAAAAAAAACTCCCCAATCAAGGCATAGACTGGGCGATGGATTAGGAAACAAAAAACCCATCTATATGCTATCTACAAGAAACCTTCTCAATTTCAAGGATAGGCCCAACTTAAGTGGTGAAGTGGATGGAAGAAAAGTATTCCAGCAAATTGGTTACCAAAAAGCAAGCAGAGGTGCAATTCTAATATCACCAAAATAGTTCTAAAGCCAAAGAAATCAAAAAGAGAGGAAAAAGAGGAGCCAATATTTTTTATTAATTAAAAATATTATTGCAAGAAATCTCACCATCGAATTTTTGAACACATTATGAACACATGTGCAGCCAAACTTTATAAAGACAATTCTTTTTTTTTATTTTTATTATTTTTGTTTGTGTATGAGGTACGTCTGCATGTATGTTGTGTACCTGTGTCGTGCCATGCCTGCAGAGGTCAGGAAAGCGGGGTTTTGAATTCCCCTGGAACTGGAGTTCTCCTGGAATTGGAGTTTCAACAGTTCTCAGCCGACCATGTGGGTGCTGGGGATTCGAACCCGGGGGTCTCTGTAAGAGCAAGTCGGTGCTCTTAAACCCACTCAGGCCATCTCTCCAGCCCATTAAAGACTATTCTTCAGGATCTCAAGGCACAGATTATAGTAAATAAGATTAAATATAAATATAATGGACTGAAAGACAACAACCACCAACCAATTGATCGCAGAAAAAAAGCCTTTGGCAAAAATCTGCATCACATTCAATCTTAAAGTCCTAGAGGGGATTGATTGATAGGGATCATTCCGCAATGTCATCAAATCCATATTCAGGCAAACACACAGCCAATATCATCCTAAATCGGGAAACTACAGAAATATTTCCTTTATTTTTTTTAAACATGTGCAATATTTATTTGTACATAGTGAGAAATAATTTGAAATCCTTCCTTTCATATGGTACTAGGTCTGTAATCACAAACTTGCAGTTACTGGTCACAAAATATATCCCACACAGTAGTATTTAAATTATGACTGTGTCTTGAGGTTCCCCTGGGTAGTTCTTCATTATAGAACACTCTTTTTTTTTTAATTAATTTTATTGATGTTGTGTGCATTCGTAATCATTTTCCAATTCAGTATAGGCATATTTCTCCTCCTTCCCTCCCCACCCCACCCACCATCCCAGATCATGTATTCGCCAACTGTCCTGCATCTTCAGTTTTTTTTTTTTCTTTTTTCATTTTTAGGCTATAAGTGTAATCCAGTGAGTATCAAGCACCCTTCGTGCAAAACCAATCTACGACTGTGTACCCAAACCCCCACAGTCCCACCATTCAGTGGGGGATGACAGGTTTGCTTTTTGTTCAATCAAGTTGATCAAAATGAAGTGTCCAGACTCACTCGCTGTAGTTTCAACCTCTGTCAACCGTCACCCAATTGCAAGCCTTTACATTCTAACCAACGCCCCCCTCTTCCGCAGATTGTTCCCTAGGCTCAGGAAAAGGGGCACAGGTGTATGGAAGTAAAACTGTCCTCTCTCTCTGGGATGTTGAACTTGGATTCTGGTCAATTTCTGGCTGTTTTCCTTTCATGGGCTGGACAGTTTTGTTACAGAGTAACCTTTCGATCCTACTGAATGAAGCACAAGCAATAGCATATAGGTATTTAAGCAGCACTATGTTAGGGTAGTTCTACTTTGGCATAGACACATTTTTGTGATATGGTATCCTATGAATACATTTTTCCTGATAAATATTTTGACAGGGTCTTACTGTGCTTATAACATCTCCTAACCTGTAGGAAAGTAGCTTGTGGCATCAGCCATGGTCATTCCTCCACAGGAGAGAGCCAATAGCCAATTAGATTTGGGATCTACAGGCACATGGCTGCCTCTGCTGCCAGTATTTCCAGGCAGGTGAGAGTGTGTAGCTGGTGCTGACGGTGGAGTCTTTGCTTGACTCAGGGAGACCCCGTATTTGCTTTATTGGTTTAGTGGAAATTAAAGGAGTACTAATTGGAAAAGAGGAAGTCAAGCTATCCCTATTACATGATGATATGATTGTTACTTAAGGGATGATAAAAAAAAAAAAAAAAAAAAAAACTCCACCAGAAAACTCCTAGAAACGATTAACAGCTTCAGCAAATTGGCAGGATACAAAATAAACCTAAATAATCAGTAGCCTTTCTTTACACCAACAATAAGCAACTGAGGAAGGAATTCAATACCTTCCCACACACAATAGCCTCAAAAACAAAAAAGTACCTAGGAACAAACCCAACCAAAGACACCAAAGGTCTCTTTAAAGCCTTGAAGAAAGAAATTGAAGAAGACATCAGAAGATGGAAAAACCTCCCATGCTCATGGATTGGGAAAATTAATATAGTAAAACTGTCTATTCTATCCAAACTCTTGTATACACTTAATGCAATCCCAATTAAAATCCCCAAGATTTTCTTCACAGGCTTGGTAAAAAAGAAGTCCTTAATTTCATTTGGAAAAACAAAAGACCCCGAATAGCCAAAACAACCTTGAGTGAAAAGAGCATCACAGGGGGGGATCTCTATACCAGACTTCAAACTATACTACATGGCTATAGTCATCAAAACAGCCTGGTAATGGCACAAAAACAGACCTGTTGACCAATGGTACAAAACTGAAGATCCAAACTTGAGCACATACAATTTCAGCCATCTCATATTCGATGAGGGGGCCAAGAAGACACAATGGAGAAAAGACAGCATCTTCAGCAAGTGGTGTTGGCAAAACTGGATCACTACTTGTAGAAGAATGAAATTAAACCCCTACCTCTCGCCCTGTCCAAAAGTCAATTCCAGATGGATTAAAGACCTCAACGTGAAACCCCAAACTCTGAAAGCAATAGAAGAAAAAGTTGGCAGCAGACTACAAGACATAGGCATAGGAAAAGACTTCCTAAATCAGACAGCAGCTGCACAAGAATTAAGGTTGACAATTGACAAATTTGCCCTCATTAAACTCAAAAGCCTCTGTACATCAATAGAAACAATCAAGGAAGTGAAGAGAAATCCCGCAGAGTGGGAGAAAACCTTCATCACAGAAACATCTGACAAAGCATTGATTTCCAGAATACATAAACTACTCAAAAAACAAAGAAGAAAACAAGTGAACCACTCAATAGATGAAGTAAAGAGCTGAACAGAGGCTTCACAAGTGAGGAATTAGAGATGGCTGAGAAACATCTTAAGAAGTGTTCAACATCATTAAATATTAAGGAAATGCAAATCAAAACCACTCTAAGATATCATCTTACTCCAATAAGACTGGCTACGATCAAGAAAACAAATGACACCAAGTGCTGGAGAGGTTGTGGGAAAAGAGAAACACTCATCCACTGCTGGTGGGAATGTAAACTCGTACAGCCACTATGGAAAGCAGTGTGGAGAACCCTTGGAAGACTTGGAATGAATTTGCCACCCAACCCAGCCATACCTCTCCTGGGCATGTACCCACAAGTTTCATCTTACCGCAGAGATACATGTACAGCCATGTTTATTGCAGCTCTCTTCACAATAGCAAGGAGATGGAACCAACCCAAATGCCCCTCAACTGATGAGTGGATAGAGAAAATGTGGTACATGTACACAATGGAGTTCTATGCAGCGGTAAAGAAAGATGACATCATGAGTTTCGCAGGTAAGTGGATGGAACTAGAAGATATTATGTTAAGTGAAGTAACACAGTCCCAGAAAAACAAACGATGAATGGTATCCCTCATCTGTGGATGCTAGTGCCAATTACCTAGTTGTAAGTATTTCTTATGCATGGCCCCTTGAGCTTTTGTCTAAGTAGTTGGGAAAGATGCATATTGGAAACAACAACAACAGAAAGGACTGCATCAAAGAACTGACTGAAATGGTGAACTTCTGCTCAATACAGTCAACTTCCACATGGAGAATTTTGAGAAAGACTGAGAAAGAAATGAAAAGCATGTTTGGCAGAATGCATGAGCTCTGGTGGCATGAGGGGGAAAGGTGGGGAACACGGGTCTAGATCTGATTAGTAACATAGTCTTGTACAAATATATATATATATATATATATATAGATATTTTAAGAAAGAAATGGCTGAGAAACATCTTAAAAGTGTTCACCATCAAATTAATAATTAAGGAAATGCAAATCAAAACTACTTTAAGATATCTCACTCTGATAAGGCTGGCTAGGATCAAGAAAACAAATGATGGCAAATGCTGGAGAGGTTGTGGGGAAAGGGGAACACTCATCCACTGCTGGTGGGAATATAAACTCATACAACAATTATGGAAAGCAGTGTGGAGAACACTTGAAAGACTCAAAATGAGCCCACCACCTGACCCAGCCATACCACTTCTGGGTATATACCCACAAGACTCATCCTACCGAAAAGATACATGTACAGCCATGTTTATTGCAGCTCTCTTCACAATAGCAAATAGCTAGAACCAACCCAAGTGCCCCTCAACTGATGTGTGGCTAGAGAAAATGTGGCACATCTACACAATGGAGCTCTATGCAGCAGTAAAAAATTTGATACCGCCGGGCGTGGTGGCGCATGCCTTTAATCCTAGCACTTGGGAGGCAGAGGCAGGTGGATCTTTGTGAGTTCAAGGCCAGCCTGGTCTACAGAGTGAGTTCCAGGACAGCTGGGACTACAGGGAGACCCTGTCTCAAAAAGACAAAAAAAAAAATATGATACCATGAAATTTGCAGGTAAATGGTTGGAACTAGAAGATATTAAGTTTAGTAACACAGTCCCAGAAAAACAAGACAAATGGTATCCCTTATCTGTCGATGCTAGCACCAAGTACCTTGTTGTAAGGCAAACTGAGCAACATTAATGTTATATTCCTCACAATCTGGACACAACTGTGCTCCTATATTATGAATCCCTAGACAGGTTCTAGAACTAACCTATCATTTACTTTCAGACTATGGATTTTTGGTATATAATGGTGGGCAGGTATATGTATTTTAGAGTAACATAATGTTAAAATGGAAAAAGGTGAACC
Organism: Rhizomys pruinosus; assembly: GCA_009823505.1. Classification (NCBI taxonomy): domain Eukaryota; kingdom Metazoa; phylum Chordata; class Mammalia; order Rodentia; family Spalacidae; genus Rhizomys; species Rhizomys pruinosus. The sequence continues at coordinate 2,194,862 of VZQC01015001.1, read as the reverse complement.
AAGAAATATGATATGGAAATAACACACAGTTTGTTTTCAGAAGATACTATTTTAGGATAAGTGTGATGTATCAATCTGGTCTAACTTAGCCTTTCTGGGTGCTTAATGACCATACTTAATACCCATACCAATCTGGCCAAGGGAACTAAGGGATAACTTTGTTCCTTGCCCTCAGAGGTCAACTAAGTCTCAGGGGACTATTCATGGGGACATCTCTTGAAATGTCCTGCATATGTGAGTCACCAGTCTTGCTGTGCAGGGAGGTCTTGGAGATTCACTAATGGGACTTCAGCCAGTGTCCAGCCTATAAAGAGGAGAGTCTGCTCATGCTTCAAAAAGAGAAGCCTGGTCTAGCAAGACATAACTGTGTCCTTGAGTGGATGGAACCGGTGATTGAAAAGCCAAAAGAAGATAGGGGCTTGCTCCCCCCCCCCCGCAAAAAAAACAACAACAACAAAAACAAAACAAAAACCTGAGTGACCCTTTTAGGACCAGATCCTCAACTAACCTTGAGAAAACAAAAACTGGTTAATCTGGGCTGTGTGGCCTTAAGCATCCAAAAGGTAAGTATAACCAGAAATAAATAGTAAGGTCTGAGAAATTGTACTTTGGATATAAAACTTGAGAATCCTCCAAACCTTCAATGCCAGATGGAGACTACTAAAATATCCAGCTTGTAGACTGAGTGGCTACTGCGATTTCAGCCTCTTCAGAGTGTAGACTGCCATTGTTGGACTACTCAGGCTATGTCATGGAGGCCAGTGCAGGAAGATCAAGACAGGACACATGCTTGCTGGACCTCATTTGGGCCACCACAGGGGGGAGAGGGACCCCAGTGTGGAACATGGGGGCAGGATTGATGGTTGTTTGGGCTTGCCAAGGAGGAATCTTCAAACACTTCCTTGGGGAAAACATGACATCTTTTGATAAAAAAATAAATAAAACAAAAAATAGAAAAATAAAAAAGTTAAAAATTATCATTTATGTCCATTCCAAGGTGTAAATAACCTAATAACAAATAGGTTAAATGTGTAATGAAAAAAAAAAAAACACAGAAGCTCAGACCTAAATTGCTGTTTTTTGGGGGGTGGGGGGGCATGGCAGGAATTGTATTTAATGAAATAAAATGTCAAGAATTGGCAAATACATAGTGATGAAGGATTACAGATTGACTTGGGTAGGTGGTTGTATTAGTCAGCGTTCTCTAAAGAAACAGAAGCAACAGGACGAATATATAGCTATATACAATTTATTGATTTGCTCACGTGACAGAGTTCAAGGAGTCCAACAGTAGCTGTGCTGCACTGGAGAGGCTGAGAATCCAGGGAACTGCTCAGTCCACAAGGCTGGATGTCTCAATAGTCCCAATCTGGTGCTGAAGGCCCGATGGATTCCAGATCTGCCAGTCTCAGTACACACTGGGATCCGAAGGGTTGATCGCAGCAGCAAAACAAACTCACCAGTGAGAGAGAGGCAAGCCACAGGAAAAAAGGGACCAGCTCCCTCTGCCATGGCCTTTAATACTGCCTGCTGGCAGAAGGTAACACCCACATTTGGGGTGGGCCATCCGGGTTGAGGTAGTCCAATCCGAAGATCCTTTTCTCTTATTTGTTCCTTAATCCAGTCAAGTTGACACCCAGGATTAACCATCACAGTGGTAATAACTGGAATGGGTAGGATTTCTTTACAGTTTGGTGAAAATGTTCTAAAATTTTAATGCTTGTATAAATAACTATGAATTTAACAAGACCTGTAAATTGTGGGTGAATTTTGTGGCATGTGAATTAAATCTCAGTGAGGTATAAGAAGTTAGTTATTATATAAATATCCATCTGTCAAAATGAGTGACTTATGATACATCTACTTAGTGGGTCCCTATGAAACCATTAAAGTAGTAAACTCTATCTATGAATATATTATGACTTGTACTCATATCCAAGACTTAATATTAAGTTAAAATCTAAGATGTAGTACTATGATAGTAAAGATACACAAGGAAAATAGTTCATATGTAGATAACTTCAAAACAAATAGGAAAAAATAGGAAATACATATGCCAAGTTATAAGCCTCTAGAAGTGGAACGGAACACACTGAAAAAAGCCTTCAGCTTGTGGAATGTTTTAGGTGGTGTGATTTGGAGTGGTTTTTTTTACCTTTTTCAGTATTTAAATTAAAATATTTTTTAAATATCCTTTCAAAGACTTGGCTTCCAGAATATATGTCAGATCCATCCTGAGGATATCTGACTTTACTCAGGACAAACTTGCATTCATTTGATACTCTGCTCGCTTATGATTAACTCTCCAGTTTTAAATCTAGATTAAGAGATAAGAAGTAAATTATCCTGCCTATATCCTCTTAAGCATTTTACCCAGAGACATGTTTCTCAGCTAGATTTTTCAAAAGAGACCGCTTCCTCTTAGGTGGAAAATCTTAGCTCTTCACATTACTAGATCTACAGACCACTTACAAAATGGAGAAAAACAGGATACCTTTCAACTGGTGCATAGAGACAGAAGGTGTGGCATATCCAGCCAATGAAATTCTACTCAGCAATAAAAATTAAGAAACCATATATATGCAACACCTTGGATAAATCTCAAATGCATTTTGCTAAATAGAAGAAACCATACTCAAATGGCTGTTGACTGTTAAATTTCATTTGTGTGTTTTCTGTAAAGGGCCAAGCAATAAGGATGGCAGAAAAAGCAGTAAATATCAGGTGCTAAAGTATTGGCACAAGAGTTTTTTGTTTTGTTTTGTTTTTTTTAATAATGAAAATTTTCTGTATTTTGTTTGTAGTTATGTGTTGTATGCATTTGTCAAAATTCAGAATTATACATAAGATGCATTTTACTGTAAGAACATTTTTAATTTTTAAATAAATGTAATTTTAATGGAACAAAAAAAAATAAATGCTAGTCTTTTATTTTTTCCAATAAAAAGACAATTAACTTACAATTTTTTATTTATATTTTATGAGTGTTTTACCTCCATGTATGTACATGTACCACATGTGCAATGTCCATGGAGGCCAGAAGAGGATGTCAGATCCCCTGGAACTCAATTTACAGTTGTTAGCTGCTGCATGGGTGCTGGGACCCAAACCTTGGTTCTCTGCAAGAGCAGTCAGTGTTCCTAATCACTTAGCCATCTGTCAGCTCCTTTCAGTCAGTTTTTCTTGGGTTGCTTATTTTCTTATTTTTTAAAAAAATTTTAAAAATTTATATTTTTTATGTGTATGAGTGTACTGTCTGCATGTAGGCTGGTGCACGTAGGTTCATGCAATGATGCAGAGGTCAGAAGAGGGTGTCGGATTCCCCTGGAACTGGAGTTAAGGACGGTTCTTAGTGGCCATGTGGGTGCTGGGAATCAAACCTGGGTCCTCTGCAAGAGCAGTAGGTGCTCTTAACCGCTGAGCCATCTCTCCAGCCCCTTGTTTATTTTTGAGTTTAAGAATTGTTTGTATAATTTACATTCTTTATATGGCTTTTGCAAATATTCCCTCAGTGTGCCAGCTATCATTTTATTCCTTCAACAGTATCCGTGCAGTTTAATTCTCATCTTTCAGAGGAAATAACAATTCCTAAGTAGGATTGCATTATTGGGGCCCATTCAATCATTGCCCATTCAATCATTGCCCACTGGCTGTATCTTGGAGTGAGTTTTTTTTTTTTTTTTTTTTTTTTTTTGTGGTTCTTAGCCTCAGCCTTTAATGGCTGCACTATCCCCCCCCCAGCCCTTCTATTTTTTTATATTACTAGTTTTAATGTTTCAGGTCTAAAAATATGATCCCTTTTATTTCTGTGCAGGATGAGAATTAAATTGCAAAGCTTTATTTTTATTTTATGTGCATATTTGAGTGTCTGGTGCTCATGGAGGCCATAAGAGGAGATTAGATCTCCTGGAGCTAAGTTGGAGTCAGTTGTTAGCCGCTGTGTGCATACTGGGAACCATACCTGGAACCTCTGTGGCGCAACAAGTGCTTATCTCTGGCCCCTAAAAATATACTTAATTTCTAGCTTCCAAAGTTTTCTTCTGTGGATTGATTTTGGTGTTAATCTCATTGTCAAACCTAAGATCACTTAGATTATCACTATATCATCTTGTACTTTTATAGTCTGGTGGTTTAGGACCGTGATCAGTTTTAGTTTTTGTGAAAAATATAAGATCTGTATATTATGGCTCTTCAGCTATTCTAGCTCTATTTGAGTAAATGCCTTTCTGCACTGAGTTACCTTTTTTTTCATGTGGTTCATTTCTAGGTTCTTTATTCTGATCAATTAATTTGGAAAATTTCTCATTAATATCCGGCTCTTAATAATTTAATAATTGTAGATTTATAGTAAACCTAGAAGTCAGATAGTGTTAATCTTTGTAGATGTTTTCAATATTGAGTTGGAGTTTTATGGGGTTCTGCCTCTTCCCATAAAGTCTGATAATATCTACAAAATAATTTACTAGGACTATGAATTGAATTGCATTAAGTCTGTAGGTCAAGTCAGGAACAAGTCACATCTTTAAAGAATTAAGAATTTCTAGTCATACACATGGACTGTCCGATTTTAGTTCTTTGATTTCATCAGTTTTACAGTTTTTCTCAAATGTATCTTTTAAATATTCTGTTAATTTATATCTGAGTATTCCAGTTTTAGGGTGCTGATATAAATGTTCTTGTGTTTTTAATTTCAAATTCCAATTGTTTACTTTGGGTACAAAGGAAAGCAACCTGCTCTGGGTTTTCTTGGTTAAGCTGGCTAGAGTTTTATCACTTTTATTGATGTTTTCAAACAGCCATTTTTTGTTGTTGTTGTTGTTGTTTCCCCACTTTCAGTGTCACTGATTTATACATTATGCTTGTTTTAATTATAAACATAAGATAAAACAGATCCTTGGCTGGGTGTGGTGGCACACACCTTTAATCCCAGCACTCAGGAGGCAGAGGCAGGTGGATCTCTATGAGTTTAAGGCCAGCCTGGTCTACAAAGCAAGTTCCAGTCCAGCTGGAACTAAAGGGAGAGCCTGCCTCAAAAAGACCAAAAAAGAAAAAAAAAAAAAAAAACAGATCCTAAAGTACCTGTATTTAATTACGTATCTTTAAACATTTTTGTAAGACTTAGTAGTAAATTGTTAAGGAATAAAGAATACCTAAATCTCAAAACAGTTTAATCTCAATCAAGATGCACAATTAGCAAACTTGTTTGTAGTTCATAGAAATGTAGTTTATTTCATGCCAAGTTCACTCCTTATGTTCCTATATTTTAATATTGAGTCATATAAACATTTCAAAATATTCATTACATCACAATAAGTTACAATACTACAAAGGAATCACAAGTCAATGAGTTTCTCAAAATCAAACTGAGGGAACATTGTGCATAGATAAGGACAAAGATGCTAAGTTAATTATTGGTAGCGCTTTGTGGCTTTTTCCCAATATATCTTTGAAAAGGTAGTGAGAATTTACGGAAAAAAAAAAAAATAGTTGAATCTACAACCTGCTGCCAGGTAGGAAAACAATTATTATTCATCCTGATTAAATATAAACAAAGGCTGATTAAAGATAAACTTGGCATCATGCACAAAAAATGAAAATGGTTAATATTTTGAAAAATTATGATTTGATACATATTTGAAAATATTTACCGGGGCTGGAGAGATGGACTAGAGGTTAAGAGCACCGACTGCTCTTGCAGAGGACCCGGGTTCGATCCCCAGCACCCACATGGCAGCTGAGAACCGTCTGTAACTCCAATTCCAGGAGAACTCCAGCTCCAAGGGAATCCAACACCCTCTTCTGACCTCTGCAGCATTCCACGACACAGGTGCACAAACCTACTTGCAGACAGTACATTCATACACATAAAAAATAAATAAAATTTAAAAAATTAAGAAAAGAAAATACCTTCTATTTCATCTAGTCAACTGAATTATACAAAGGGAAAATAACAAGCTCATTATTAATGAATGCAAAAATTGGGCTGATGACATATTTTTCTTGAGTACAGGCACATATGAAAAGAAACTGAGGAGATGCAGGTGTATTTCAAATTCACAGCAGAGTACTGAGCTTTATAATATTCTCCTAAGGCAATAGGTCAGGTCAGAACTTATTTGAAGATGATTTTAAAACTAATTAAAAGCAATACTACAATTAGTTACTTACAAAACCATTTATAAAAATTAAATACAAAGAAATAACATTAACAATTAGAGTTTTGTACTTTTCAATGCTATAATTTAAACATATATATTAAGTCACAGTAATTTGAAAGATAGGTCTACATAATCTCTATCTTCTAAAATGAGAAAAATCCTTCAAGTTGTTTCCAAAATACAGACAAAAACAAACCCATTGGATTACTTAAAAAATAAATAACACAGTCTCTCCCCTACAATTTGGTATACTAAATAGGGAAGATGCTACCAAGTATTCTTTCGATAAATATAATTCTAAGTGAGTAAGATCATATTTATGTCAGTAATATCAACAGTAAGTAGTTCTGTGCAGTTTAATCGGCTGTACATTACCCTGTGTCTGCTACAGTAAACCACCCTCCCTATACTCTTTTGCTCCAAACACAGTAAAAAATCTTTTACAAAATCATTTGTAATCAAGATAACCACAAAGAAAAGGTTTTGGCAATGAGAGGGGCAGTTAATTTTCTCCAAGGAATGTATTAGAAGCATCTTTAGGATAGCAATGAGAAGAGAATTATGTCAAAAGTGTATTAAGAAATTAAAAATTATAGTGAGACCCTCAATGACAAATTCTTGAAAACAGAATAAAATTTTAGTCCCACCAGGCAAATATGGAAAGCATCATAGGTGAGAGCATGTTCCCTTGACAGAGAAATACCAGTCCCTGCCCCACTAGGCAGGTGGTTTCCAGTGCCTGGTGTTGGGAGCTGTGAATGGTAATAAACCTGCCTACTTTCCAAGTCTCTGGGCATAAAGAGTCACTGATTTGGAACCACTGTGCCAAAACGAATTCATATTTTACAAAGCCTCCTATGCCCCTCTTTATTATGAATTTATTTTTATGATAAAATGTCTCACAGTTGTTAACGTTTTGGGGATTTAAATAATTTTTACACAAAAATTTTACAGTGAAAACAGTTTTTACTGCAATGCCTTCCTTAGTGACCTAAAAGAAAATACACTGAGCTAGTATACTTCCTATTTATGGTTAGAAATTGCTTAGCTGTCTAGGAAAATTTGTTTTATTACTATAGGTACAATACCGGTATTTCAAGTAGTGGGATTTGCAGTCAGAAGTAGTTCCTTTGAGTGCACTGCTCATTAAAAACAACCATGGACATAAATAGAAAAATCTGTCAGCATACTGAAAGTTACATGATAAACAGAAATGGAGGATGGGAAGGAGAGCAGAGGGGAGGGAATGGGAAACAATAAAGAAAGAAAAACCCTAAATCCATTTACTTCTAAGTATTTAAAATTAAATGTAATATAGTTCATTAGACTTTGAAGATTCAAGTATGTGAAGACGTCTCAGGGACACTTTTTTTTCTCAGTACATATATACTTTCATCCTTGTGATTTTCAAGGATGGCCCATTCAAATCCTAAGTATAAATCTTACTTTACAGTATGAACTATAATAATAGTTTATTTTCCCCTTAATATGGTAATCAAAAAAAATAATATTTCTTATACCTACTAAAGTTATAAAAATGAGGTTTGTAAATTTACAAAAATGAAATATGTTCATCACCATGCTAAAATACACTTTAAAAATCACACAGTGACTTTCCCATCCACATTTAATTTGGTTATAAATTTACCTTATATTTTAGAACTGACAAGTTAAACAAATAGTAGAGCACCCTCCCAAAAGAAATGGCAACATTTCTTTTCAAATGTTTAGACTGTCAAGTCTTTGATCTGTTTTTATTAAGGGAAACTTGTTTTATGAAACAGGGTCTACCTGTAGCCCCAGCTGGCCCAGAATTTGCTATGTAAATTAGGCTGGCCTTGAACTCTCAGAGCCGTCCTCTGCTTCCCAAGTGCTGGGATTAAAGGGAAATTTTTAATGTTTTTGTGAAAAAACTTTTGTGAAATGAGGGACTCTAGTATGCTGAAATAATTCTAAAGCTCTTGTATTCATGTGGTTAAAAGCCAATGTTTATAATTAGATTGAAATGTTAATTCTTATTTTAAGAATTTAACAAAAGTGCTCTAGTAATAAAAAGGTTATGCATTTTAAATAAATTAGCACAATATAAGTCATGAATTCATCAATTTTTTTTCTATAATGTCTATTATTACTTTGCCATATATTTTTGCCTAACAATTATTTGAAAAATAATTAATCTGGGTACTGTGGCACATGCCCATAATCTCAGCATTCACTCAGCATTAGGAAAGAAAGGTCAGAAGGTCAAGGTTATCAGCTACACAGTGAGCTTAAAGGCAGCCTGGACTATATCTGAGATCCTATGCCAAAAAAAAAAAAAAAACCCAAATAGAAATAAAACAAAACTTTAGACAACTAAATCATGAATTTGTAATCATGTAAGACATCATAAAGTGCCAGAAATAAGTCTTTAAGAAGTGTATGTTGCACATAAAGCACATGGATTTTGTAGGAACATTTTGCATAAGATGTTGTTACATGTTAGTAAGTGTCTTAAAACAAAAAATTGTGTAGACTACTGCTGTTTTTATACAAAGTGGCTTAATAAATATTAACTTGTTTCCCCATAAATAAATTCAGTCTTCCAGGGGTAAATGATTATTGTCTTCTAAATTCAATTTTACCCAGCAAGGTAGCTTTTCTATATGATTGCTTATAAGATCCTGTAGGATAAACTGTTTTAAACTTTGAATACCCTGGATCATTGAAACAACCAAAATTTGTTATGGAAACAACTCAAAAGCCATAAAGGAATCTATCTGTGAATTATATGTTACATACCTATGCTTCAATGAATCTAACCATAAAATGTAGTAATAAGGGAAAGTATTAGCATTCCTCTCCATACTCCCATCAAACCTGTCTTAGGCCATTGCAGAAGTTAGTGATAAAATCAGGTATTGCTTCCCTTTTTATGCTTTTACTCCTACAATAGCATCTGAGTATTAAGAAAAAAAAAACTAACAAAAAATTATACTCAAAATATTCCAAGGTAAACCCATATAATAAATGATGAAACCCTATTTCATAGGCCTTCAAATGAACTAATCAAAAGAGTTTTTACATTGGGGACTTGTAAGCTTCTCAAAATTGTATCCCTTTTGGTGATGATCTTCTCCCCCATCCACCACCCTAAAGTACTACTACAGAAAACAATAGCACAGCAAACAACTTGCATTGTCTTTCTAAACTTCAATCCATAATTGTCAGCTAAAATCTTCACAACAGCTTTGTGAGGTGGATCAGTAGATACTTTCTTCAATCTCAAAGGAAGAAACTGAGGCACTAAAAGGTTATATGATCTGCCTGATGTATACAAGGAGTCAACCATTAAATTATAAATAGAATCACTGTTCCTGGCCAACTGCTCTCTAAGTGCACATCACAGTGAAAGGTAAAGTGTGTGTATGTGTCCTCAAATGAGCAGGCTATCCAACCTTCAATTCGGAGAAAAATCTACCCACCGATAATTATTTTAAGGGGACCCAGTTTCATAGGTCATAAGAAATGCAACCATGGGCGGGAAAAAAAAGATAATTAGGATGATGCACTATTCCTTTCAGTACCTGCACAGAACAAGGTACTAAAATTTTTTTATGAAATAATACTTGTTAAAGAACAAAGTAAAAGATTTCAATTTATGACTCAGGAAAAGAATATCTTCAAACACATAATCATATTGTTAGGATGATGATAAAATTTTCCTTCAAATGGAGATACACGAGACTGAGAGTGAGCACTAATAATCATTGCAAGGGCAACAGATGTTACACAAGTTCAAGTGTGGGCACCCAGGGCAGAACATGGATTCTGTAAGAGTGACAAATATTTCAGGGCCACAAAAAATTCCCTCCAAGCATGTTGTGCTCAACCACACTCATGGTGTAATAAAACACAGGTGCTATAAAACATAATACCCAACTTTGGTTTGAACAACCAATTTAAAATAAGCATGTTTAACAAACAAGTTTCTACACATTTCTATTCTAATATATTTTTCCAAGCCATAATTTAAGTGCTAGCAATAACAGTAAATGGATTTATTTTTCTTTTTACTTTTGAATAACCACATGTTTTCATTTCAGAATGTATTAACAGGCATCTTTTAAGTGTTAAAGAATTTTGAGATCTTTTGGCTATTAAAAAACTATTCACCATTAATATTTAGAATTTCTTAAATTGAATGATCAATATTAAGTCAATAGGATAAAGGTGAATTTTTTCTCTGAAATGAAAATCTTTTACAAAGCAATAATACCAAAACCATAAAAGATCCAGTTACTACAAAGACTGAAAAAAATAATACATCACCTGATTAGAGTACACATGCTAAAGATATCAATACTGTCAATTGAAGTATAATCTTAATTACACATGCAAAAGTCCCATTAATTTGTATACAGATCTTAAAAAGAGCTTTTTACATTCAATTATGTCTAATAAGTGAGCCTTGTTTTAAGACATGAGTTTAATATGGTTATTATCTGAGGTCTCAATTCACTTTCATTTCTTTGGGAAATAATGCTGAAAAATTCTTTTTGAAATAGCAAGAATATAAATCATAATAATAAAACTATGGCATTTAATATGACTTATGGATTCTTTGGACCTTTAAATAATTTTCCTGAAAAAAATTAATCTGAAACCAAGTAAGTTACATGTTTTTAACATATACTGGTCTCTATGATGAATCCAACCCTTCTACTGCAACCACACTTCTAAGGCAGACACTTCAGATGGGATATAATAAATCCTACTAAAAAGATGATGCTGTATCCAATGAGCAACAACCTATTATTATGAAGATGTAATTAACTCTCGGTGCCTTTTTTATCACCCTAAAACTTTTCATGGCAAATACAGAGGAACTCTAGGCACAAAGACATTCATCAAGGCCGATCCAACGTGTTGACCTGCATTACTACAATCCATAAATTTCATAGACTTTAGATATCTTCGAATATTATACTGGAAGACATGGAGAGATATCGTCCACCAGGTTGATACCTAAAAAGTGAACATACAGAAATAATCTGAGGTATTGAAATAACAAAGGAAAAGAAAAATGAGAAAACATTAAAGCAAAAAACACAATATGTAATGATTGTGAAATCTATTTAGCAGCAGAAAGAAGAGTCTTACTTCCCAAGAATACTGCCAAAAAGGACTTGATTGCAAGTGGACCAGCAACTGTTTGAAAGCATAAGGTATATATAGGATAGAGTGAAGGATATAAACAAAATGTGTGTGTGTGTGTGTGTGTGTGTGTGTGTGTGTATAAGACACATCCCAGAGATAATTTTAATAACCACTCATTATGCTGGGTGTGGTGGTGCATGCCTTTAATCCTAGTACTTCGGAGGCAGAGGCAAGTGGGTCTTTGTGAGTTCAAGGCCAGCCTGGTCTACAGAGTGAGTTCCAGGACAACTGGGGCTACAGGGAGACTGTGTCTCTAAAAGACCAAATAAATAAATAAATAAATAAATAAATAAAACCACTAATTACATATAAATATTCTAGGGTTTCTGCTGTTTATAGGAAATAATATATAAATACCTTTATACATGTGATATTTTCCTTTTTTAAGTAGCACACAAAGAAATGGGTTTCATTATGGTATTTTCTCTCTCTCTCTCTCTCTCTCTCTCTCTCTCTCTCTCTCCATACACACATATAAATTTAAATCTACAATTTACATATTAGAGAAAACATGTGATGTTTATCTTTTTGAGTCTAGCTTATTTCACTGAACATGATTTCTAGGTGTATCCATTTTCCTGTAAAGTCAGGTTTATATTTGTCTTTATAGTTGAATAAAATCCCATGTATACCATTCATTTGTTGATGGACATCTCAGTTGGCTCCATTTCTTAGCTACTGTGATAATGACATAGTAAACACAGATTTGCAAGTATCCATGTGGTATGCTGACTTAAGAGCCTGTTGACCTAGTAGTATATTAGTATAGCTGGTTTATGTAGTAGTTTTATTGTCATGCTTGTGTGTGTGTGTGTGTGTGCACGTGCTTAACTAATCCCCTAGTTTTTATTAATCCACACACTAACAATCAAGATACATATACAAAACACAGTTATTAACAGTAGAGATACAGTGTGAATAAGATGGATACAATTTAAATCTTTGTGGATAAATACAGAATATCAGGAAATCGATAACATAATGTTGAACAGAAATTTCTAATACACAAGGAATATCCTATAACCAACATTTAAATAAATACCAAAATATGTTAGCAATCCCTGAAAAAGAAAGTAGAAAGGAATGACTATATACCAAAGGAATATAGAAGGAATATAGTCAGCTTGGAATGCAAGCATTTAGGGGTAGGAGAGCTGACACTGAAAGTGTCCGGACAGATTTGTACTGGGGAAGAATGGCCAAGTAATGTTCTGAGTGTAGACAGCAGCTGGTGAGGCAGAAGTCTAAACATGACCTCCCAACACTGTTCCCTCGTGACATCTTTGAGAATGTGAATGTGAGCTTTTTTGTTTTATTATTTTCTCATGCCATAGTAGCTGAAGATATAGGCTCTATAGTCAGAGTACTAGGATTAAAATACCTGACTTGCCACTTACAAGCTGTGTGACTCTAGACAAATTACTGAGCGTCTATGAACATCGATCCAAAGGATTTTAAATTATGAAATAAAATGTTGTTAAAGTGCTTATATTGTGCCTGACATCAAAACATATTACAGTAACACAGATGTTGCTACATAAAATTTCCGCAAGTGATACTGTCATAAATAGGGGTATAAATATAGTCATGATTCTTTGTTATATATCAGTTCTTCTTATCTATAATCCCTAGTGTTATACAAAGATACCTATTTCAATTACAATTCCTGAATGACATTTTTTGTTTTGGTTTTGAGGCAGGGATCACTGTTTCTGATGCTGGCCTTGAACTCACTTTGTTCTTCCTATCTGAGCAACCCAAATGCTGGGATTATAAGGCATGTGCAAACAGAGCTGGGAGAATGCTATAATGTTTTTTTATGTGTATGAATGTACTGTCTGCATGTAGGTTTGTGCACCTGTGTCATGCAATGCCATGGAGGTCAGAAGAGGGCATTGGATTCCCCTGGAACTGGAGTTAAAGACCGTTCTCAGCCACCATGTGGGTGCTGAGGATCAAACCCAGGTCCTCTGCAAGAGCAGTCGGATTGCTAGGCCATCTCTCCAGCCCCATGCTATAATTTTTTTAAAACACAAAATAATTAGAGGGTATATAAAGGTACTGAAGGCTAGGGATGTAGCTCAGTTGGTAGATGTTGCCAAGCCTGCACAAAGCCATGGTTCAGTTCTCTAGCATCATGCAAATTGGGCATGGTAGCACATGCCTATAATCATAGGAAGTAGAAGCAAGAAGAACAGAACTTCAAGGTCATTTGCAAGTATGCAGCAAGTTGAAGAGGAATTTGGGCTATAAGACTTGGTCTCAACAAAGGAAACAAAACACAACAAAAAAAAGATATCAAAAGTTACTTCATATATTTTTCATTGGTAGTAAAGAGGAAGGGCCTGATACATGCCATGCTTGCATACTATCACCAAGTTACAGCCCCAGCCCAAGACTTTTATGTTTAATTATCATTTGCTTTCAAGCTTGGCATGTCAGTATGTCACTAAAATTTTAGAAGAAGGCAGCATGGTGGTGCTTGTCTTTAATCCCAGCATTTGGGAGGCAGAGGAAAGTGGATCTCTGTAAGTTCAAGGCCAGCTTGGTCTACATAGTGAGTTCCAAGACGGCTGGGGCTACAGGGGTACCCTGTCTCAAAAATACAAAAAAAAAAAAAAAAAAAAAAAAAAACCCCACAATTTTAGAGAAGACTAGAGCAAAAATGACACAACAGAAGTTGTACCTTTCCTGATTCCTATTCAAGAGGATATCCGGGGAATGTATTCTCATTAAAATCAAAAGGTTCTGCATCTTGGAGAAGTTCTAAATTCGATCCCTTTTTCAGTTTCTGTTGGTTAGACCCTGGTATATTTTGGAGTCTGCTCAAAGAAAAAAAAAGAAAAAGAAAGAAAGAAGAAAGAAAGAAAGAGAAAAAGAAAAAGAAGAAATGAAAGAAAGAAGAAAAGAAAATCAAGATTATAAAAGGATTTAAATGCTGGTTGGAAGACATATTTTAATGTGTTTCTTTAAGAAAAACACAATGACAATTGTGTTCCGCATCTTGGATACTAGTGCCAATAGCCCAGATATAATATTTCTCAATGGAAGGGATGCATAGTAAAGAACAACAACAGAAAGAACTAGCATAGAAACGGACTGAAAGGGCGGGAAGGGCGGGAGGGGCGGGAGAGGGATACGGAAGGTATAGTTCGATTAAGGCGTATTTAGTTGACGTGAGTTCAACAAATATCCAGTTTTGCCAAGACACTCTCTACAGGTTACACGGTGTTTAAGACTTAGTAAAAGTAAATATGTTGTAATAATATACCCACATTGGTTTTCCCGGCTCGGATAAAAAACAAGTAATGAGCAACTCTAGTTAATGGAGATATATTCGCTGTTGTCCACATTTTGTTTTACTTAAAATCTGTAATAACAATAACTTTGGGATGCACATACAAAGGTTCTCTATAATTTATTCTGTTGTATGGGTATCACCTCTAGCATTCCTCTTCCCCTATAAGATTGATTTTAAGAAAAAATTAAGTTTGCTTCCCAAGTTAAATATATATACAAGTCACTCAAAACAGCATGGTGAATTTGATGAAATCTTGGGTGTCCTTGACTCCACCCTATAGGTTGTATAATACAACTGCTTCTGGAGACTCAGGGGTCAAAAAACAAAAACATAAAAAAAAAAAGGGGGGGATACAGATAGAAATTAAACCTTTTGTCAAAAACCTTGCAATTCAATCCTTAAAACTAAACTACGGGAAAAGATTTGTATATTCCAACAGGTCAAAATGTCACCAACTAATGGCTGAGAAAGAAAGATTACAGCTTTGCAACGAGTAGGATGTACCAGAAACTGCCAACAGAAAGGTTGGCCATCTGAACATTGAAAGGAGGAAAAGCCTCAGACTGCTACAAACATCAAACCCCTCTGTGGATCCGACTTGTAACAACTAGTGTAAGGAGTCCTAAGGAAACTTACCTTCTAGGAGCCACACAGGGTTTAAATCGAGAGACTTTCTTACCTCCCCCCCATTAGAACAATGAGAAATATGATGATGATGTCGTTCTCCACTGTAAATTGGGACAACTATTATAGAGGTAATCTCTTAATAAAACTGGTAAAACTGCCTTCTTGAAGTGACTAATAGACATGGAACTGTGAAAAAGATTATTTTCTATTCAGAACAAAATATACTAAAGTCTCCTTAAACAATGCACTTAAGCAAAATAGATTAGGCAGGAGCTCTGACAGCACAATGGATTTTCTAAAACCAAGGAGATTTGGGCCAGGGGATCCAAGGCCAACAAAAAGGTAAGGGCGCCTGGCCCCTAAAACTAAACTGGGGATAACACTGCAAGAAGAGAGGCACTCAGGCCCTGCTGTCCGAAGACCGACCGTTAACATGGGAAGATGTTTTGCAGACCCCCCATGCACAGTGTGCAGATGGCCTCTGGATACCAGAAGAGTGTTACCAAAAGGCCACTATCCCAATAAAGCAAATATGGGTCGCCTTGAGACAAGCAAGACGCCTCCGTCAACACCAGCTACAACTCACGCCTACTGGACATCTGTGGCAGCAGAGGCAGAGCCTAATGCCTGTGTAATCCCAAATCTAATTGGCTATTGCATCTCTCTCCTTGAGGAATAACCCACTGCTGATTCCACAAGCTTACACCCTCTAATGGTCAGGAGAGTGTTATAAGAAGCCACAGTAAGACCTGTCATATTCAACAGAAAAAAAAATGTAATTCCTTGGTTAACATACCAGCCAACATCTGTGTCCCATACCAAAGTAAACCTACCATAACAATTATACTTTTTAAAATTCTATATATCTAGTTGCTTGTGCTTTCATTAGTAGGATAGAAAGTTATTCCTGGATAAACTGCCCCATGAAAAAAACCAGCCAGAAGTGACCAGAGTCCAAGAACAACAGCTCCAGAGAAGTAGACCGTTTTGCTTCTCATCCACCCTGTGGCCCCTTTTCTAAGGCTATGGAACAATCTGCAGAATAGGGGGTGTGGTAGAATTTAAGGGCTGGATTGGGGTGAATGTTGAACACTGCAGCCACTATCGCCTGGACACTCATTTTGAATCAACTTGATTGACAGAACAGCCAACCCCTGCTGGATGGTAGGGGCTGTGTGGGTTTGGACACAACTGCAAATTGGTTTTACATGAAGGATGGCTTGTACTCATAAATTTATCAC
The DNA here is from genome assembly GCA_009823505.1 of Rhizomys pruinosus. Lineage (NCBI taxonomy): Eukaryota > Metazoa > Chordata > Mammalia > Rodentia > Spalacidae > Rhizomys > Rhizomys pruinosus. Next base: position 2,178,336 of record VZQC01015001.1, on the reverse strand, counting down.
TTATTGCTAAAAAATAGAAAAAAAAAATTGAGAGAAAGATACAGGAACAGTTATTGCAAGAATGCATAATCCTGGGATGGGGTGGGGTGGGGGGAAGGGTATTGGCAATATGCCTGACCTGAAATGGAAAAGAGGTAATAAATACAAACAGCACTAAACACCTCCATAAAATAACCACAAGCCTCCGATTACAGCGCCACGGCTTGGTGGTGCACTCCTTTCATCCTAGCACTTGGAAGGCAGAAGGCAGGCGGATCTTTGTGAGTTCAAGGCCTAGCCTGGTCTACAGAGTGAGTTCCACAGGACAGCTGGGGCGACGGGAGACCCTGTCTTGAAAAGACCAAAAACGAAAAAAAGCCAAAAATCCGATTAAAATCATAAACCTCGAACAAAATGCGGAAAGGTTCTTTCTTTAGCCATCAAGGTAATCTAAGATAAAAATAGATAGTATGAAGACGTAGATAATAAGAATCAGAATTTATGTTGAATTATGGTCACCACAGTGAAGTTAAAGAAACTTCATTCCATTTCATAGTGAGTCTCCTTTGTTTGGACTAGAACCTTAAGGTCTAATCAATTCAACTCTTGAAGAAAGACCTTAGTATCTGTCTCATGAAGTAAGAATAAAAATTGGGCCGCTGGGCTGGGGGCCACGCCTTTTAAAATCCTAGCACTTGGGAGGCAAGAGGCAAAGGCGGATTCTTTGGGAGTTCCAGGCCCAGCCTGGTCTAAACAGAGTGAGTTCCAGGACCGCTGGGACTGCAGGGAACCCCTGTCTCGAAAGACAAAAAAAAAAAAAAAAAAAATTGGCCAACAAAAATAAAATGCGAGTCCATATTTACTTTGATATTTTCTGGTCACTACATTATGAAGAGACACAGTTGAAATGAACTCATCGAACACATCGAAAATATTGTAAACACAGAGCCCTAGCCACACTGCAAGTGTTCCGTAGTCACATGTGGTTAATGGTCACCATTTCAGTCAGTACTTTTCCACATGGATATGGATTTCTTTGTAAACAACTTAAATGTTCATAGTCTTGTTTTGGGTAGCTTCAGAGAAGGTAGAGAGACAGCTCAGCATTTAAGAGCCCTCACAGTTCTTGTGGTGGACCTGACCTCTGCTCCCCGCACCCACATCAGGCTGCTCACAACTGACTGTTAACTCCAGCTCCAGAGAATCTGATCCCATCTCTGACCTCCATAGGCAGGGCATTGCACTCTGCACTCAAACACACACACACACTCACACACACACCCCTCTTAAAAATAAACCTCCAACTTTATGAGACAGTTTTTTTGAAAATTTAAGGCAGTCATCTGTCTTATATTTTTGTCATCTTGGACACGGCCCTAAATGCAAGCCTCCTCACTGTTACTCTCATTCATTCATTAGGGTGTATTCATTCACCCATCAAATAGTGGTTCTGTAACTCATTATCCAATGCCTTGTGCTTCTCTTCTCTAACCATCCTCTCATAGTCCGAGATCTCAGGCTGCACACTTCTACTCATTGTAAGCATCCAAATCCCTTTACAGATTCTTGCTTCTGTGTCACTAGCTCTCTCCTATTCATTTGACTCTAAATATCTTTCAAATGAATCCTTCTGTTATTAGCTCAAGTATCACTGCTCTACTTTAGGGCCTTTTCTTAATTTGTTTTTAATATACGTGTATGTGTTTTTCCTACACACGTGTAAGTGTACCCATGTCATACAATGCCCACGGAGGTCAGAAGGCTTTGGATCCCCTGGAAGTGGAGTTTCAGATGGCTGTTAGCTGTGATGTGGGTGTTGGCAATTGAATCTGGGTCATCTACAAGAGCAGTCAGTGCTCTTAACAACTGAGCCATCTCTTCATCCCCCTAGACCCTCATAATTTTTTGATGTTACTCCAAACACAGACCTTAAAATTGTTTCTATGTTTTGCTTCTCTGAAAACCATGCTTTACAATGCCATTAAATTCATCTTTCTGAAGAACACCACCAAGAACGAAATCATGCTTCTCCCCAAGATAAAATTTTATCTACAATATAATCCACACTTTTCAGGATGACAAATCTGTTTCCAAACTGTCTCTGGGGCCTATGCAATCAGTCTCCTTATGCTTAAACTCTAGTCATGAGGAAACCATATCTCCAGGTGTTGTCTCACAGCCCCAGACCCTACACTTACTCATTCTTTCTTTTAATTAAAACCCTCCTCATCTGTCCCTCAATGTCCAGCTAAATGTTAAAACAGAAATATTATGAAAATCCTTTCTTGAAACAGAACACTTTCTACTCTCCCATGTATATTCTTCAGCATCAGGTGTGTATCTTTTGCTAACAATTCTCATGAGGAGCCTATAACATCATTAAGAGTCTGCAATTAAAATATTTCTAACATTTCCATTTAGCACTTTTATATAATTTCTAGCTCTCCGGTGAAATGCCCTATACATGTGCATGTACATTATCTAGCCTTGCCACTACATTTTAAAAATATTTTATTGAAGTTTGGTATACTTTATACATTCTGAATACAATTTAGACTCATTTCCCCTTCCATGCCCCCACCCCAGCTCATGCATTCCGCCATACATGGCCTGCATCATTTTCTCTGCCATTTTAAAGTTTTTCTATGCAGAGGTTTACTGTTTTGGGCAGAAGTTTACTGTTTCACTCAGCTCTTTGACCAAGTCCTTTTGTTATTGTTGTTCCCTCCACTTTGTATTACTCCAAAATATGGATATATATACATCACATATATACCAAAATTATGACAACTGAAAATAAACTATAAGTTAATTCCAAAACATGTTTAGGAATTCACATTTTTTCCTTTAATTTTATATTACTCTAAACTATGCACACATACCCTCCACCCATATTCCAAAATTACAATGTCTGAAAATAAGTGGTAGGTTAATTCCAGAGCCCGTTAAGGGATTCATATTCTAAGAGCACAGTTGCTTTCAGATAAAACTTAGATTAACATTAATGTGGCTCAGTTTGCCTTATAACTAGGGATTTGGTGCTAGCATCCACAAATGAGGGATACCATTTGTTGTTTGTTTTTTCTGGTACTGTTTACTTCACTTAGTTTATTAGTCACTTTTCTGTTGCTGTAAAACCACCATGACCAAGGGAACATATAAAAGGAAGAGTTTATTTGAGCTTATGATTGATGAGCTGCAATAAACATGGTTTTGCATGTTTCTCTGGGAAAGGTTGAGTCTTGTGGGTATATACCCAGGAGTGATGTGACTGGGTCAGGTTTGAGTCTTTTAAGTAGTCTCTATACTAAATTCCATAGGGGCATTCCATAGGGGTTGCATGGGTTTGCATTCCCACCAGCACTGAATAAGTGCTCCCCTTTCCCCACAACCTCTCCAGCATTTGGTGTCATTTGTTTTCCTAATTCATAGCCAGTCTTACTGGGGTAAGATGAAATCTTAAGCTGGTTTTAATTTTTAATTTTTAATTTGCATCTTCTTAATTATTAGTGACACTGAAAACTTTCTAAGATGTTTCTCTGCCATCTTCACTTCTTCATTTGTGAAGTCTCTATTTAGCTCTTTACTCCATTTTTTGATTGAGCCACTTGTTTTCTTGCTCCTTTGTTTTGAGTAATTTATATATTCTGGATGTTAAGCCTCTGTCAGATGTATCACTGGTGAAGGCTACCTCCTACTCTGTTCTCTTCACTTCTTTGTTTCTTTTGCTGTACAGAAGCTTTTGAGCTTAATGAGGTCCCACTTGTCTATTGTTGACTTTGTTTCCAATGCAGCTGCTGTTAGATTTAGAAAGTCTTTTCCTACTCCCATAGGTTACTGCCAATGTTTTCTTCTATCATTTTCAGAGTTCCTAGTTTCATGTTGAGGTCTTTGATCCACTTGGAGTTGATTTTTTTGTACATGGTGAAAGGTAGGGGTTCAGCTTCATCCTTCTACAAGTGGTGATCCAGTTATGCCAACACCATTTGCTGAAGATGCTGTCTTTCCTCCCTTGAGTCTTTTTGGCCCCCTTGTCAAATATGAGGTGGCTGAGATTGTATGTGCTCATGTTTGGATCCTCAATTTTGTTCCATAGATCTACGGGTCTGTTTTTGTGCCAGTATCAGGATGTTTTTATTACTATAGCCATGTAATATAGTTTGAAGTCTGGTATGGTTATTCCTCCTGTGTTTGCCACTACATTTTTAAACATATTAATTGGTTATTTTCATTACCAAAGAGTCTGATAATTCCAATATTTGAGGCACTTTTAGGTCTGGTGCACTGACTATTTCATATTTGAGGTTGGCTCATATTTTACTTTCTTAATTGACTCAGAATTTTTTTGTTTCATACCAAACATTTCATTTTAAAGAATAGAGAAATTAAGATGAGCTGAGTGTGGTGGCACATGCCTTTAATCCCAGCACTCAGGAGGCAGAGGCAGGTAGATCTCTGTGAGTTCAAGGCCAGCCTGGTCTACTAGGACCCAGCGGCTGGAGAAGCCAGTTCAGACAAAAAAAAAAAAAAAAAGAAAGAAAGATGAAAGTTCTGTCCAGAATGGACATGTCTCTATTAGGTCATTAGTGCTGAGGGACTGAATCAATCTAATTTGTATTTATTCTCTATTATTGCTTTAGTTCCCTCAAATCTCCATAAACTTCAGTTTTTCTATAGATGGAATCATATATTATGCTTCGCTGGACCTCAAGTGCAGATAGATGATCTCAGTATTTGTTTTCCACACTCAGACCATTGCCAGGGTCTCTATATTTCTACTCCCCCTCCAAAAGTACAGTACTACTCAAGCAGGACCATGTGCACTGAAGCCTTACAGATGTAACTCCCTCAGAAATATGAAATCTCCCCCAAAGACAAACTTTGCCTTCTAGACAGTGCAAAGTCCTGGGAAAAAAAGGTTTCCTGGAAACTTTCCAAGGAAAATGATTTATTTCTGCCTTATGTCAGTGCATACATAGGTGAGTACATGGGGGAGAGGGGCGTTCCTTAACCCATAAGTTGATGACTTATACCTGTATCAGTCCTTCACTAAGTTATGAACATCTGGAGAACTAGAAATTTATTGTCTATCATTACATACATGTGAAAGTACCTGACCTCTGATTGAAACAGTAAACTTCTGCATCGAAAATTTTAAAAGAGACTGAGAAAAGGATGAAAGACCTATTTGGCAGAATGTGTGAGCTCTGGTGGGGTGGGGGGACAAGGAAGGGGGCATGGGTCTAGAGTTGATTGGAAATTTTGTATGAAATGCACAAAGCTTCAATAAAAATTGGCAAAAAAAGAAAGTACCTGAATATGAGGTAGTCAATAAACAATTATAAAATAACTAAATAACCTACATCAACTTGTAGAAAAATAAAGAAAAACATCAAGGAAAATAGTAGAAAATAATTATCTCTACAGGAACTAGAGAGATGCTCAGAGTTTACGAACACACACCGATCTAGCAGAGGACCTGAATTCAATTCCTGAAACCCATATTAGGCAACTTACAACTGCCTGTAACTTAAGCTCCAGGAGAGCTGATGCCCTCTTCTGACCTCTTTGGACACTGCATCCAGCTGGCACACATACAACATAATTAAAAATGAAAATATTAGTAGGATCGAAAGGTTACTCCTGAACAAACTGTCAGCCCATGAAAGGAAACAGCCAGAATTGACCAGAATCCAAGTCAACAGCTCCAGAGAGAGAGGACAGTTTTGCTTCTCATCCACCTGTGCCCCTTTTCTAAGCCTAGGGAACAATCTGCGGAAGAGGGGGCGTGGTAGAATGTGAAGGCTGCGATTGGGGTGAACGGTGAAACTACAGCGATGTAGTCTGGACACTCATTTGATCAACTTGATTGAACAAACAACCTGTCACCCCCCACTGGATGGTGGGGCTGTAGGTGTTTGGGCACAACAGCCTGCAGATAGGTTTTGCATGAAGGATGCTTGTACTCATGGATTATCACTTATAGCTAAAAATGAAAAAAAAAAAAGAAACTGAAGAATGCAGGACAGTTATGCAGAATACATGATCTGGGATGGGGTGGGGGTGGGGGGAAGGGAAGAAAATGCCTGATCTGAATTGAAAATGATGTAAAAAGCACACCACAATAAATTATTAAAAAAAAAAAAAGAAAAAAAAATAAAAAAATAAAACAATACAATCTTGAGAGATTAAAAAAAAAATAAATAAATAAAAATATAAATTTGGGGAGCTGGAGAGATGGCTCAGGGGTTAAAAGAACTGGCTGCTCTTGCAAAGGACCTAGGTTTGGTTCCCAACATGCACATGGCAGCTAACAACCCTTTGCAACTCCAGTTCCAGGGGATCTAACACCATCCTCTAGCCTCTACAGGCACTGAACAACATGGGTGCATTTATATACATGCAAGCAAAACACGCATACACATAAATAAAAATAAAGAATAACATTTAAAATCTCTATAGAACATGACTTGGGAATGATTAATTAGTTTATATTTGTATACTTACAACTATTCCCTTTCTTTTTATAATAAGGAATATGAGAGAGAACCATATTAGACATGTTCGTGAGTCCACAAAGTCATTTCTGGATAGGTACAGTCTGTTCCTTTACAGTGAAGGCCTAAAAAAAAATTTCTAAGAAAACCAGGAAATAAACTACTTACACCAATTTGTATTAGTATCTGAGAAATTTGACTCTTTAGGGTCAGGATGAACATTTCTGTTCCTAGTGGAATCTTCTCTGTTGTGTCCATAACGTTCTTTCCATTCCTAGAAAGGAAACCCAAATAAGTATAATCCAGAATCAATAACTCATCACTGTCAATAGTTTCTATATGGAATAATATATTTTTATCAGAAATTTATTAGTAACTGGTCTAACTATAAAATCAGTTTTTATAAGTTTTAGTTTTAAATAAAGACATTTTGTCAACTATGCTTATATTTAGTATTCTATCTAAAACTTCAAAAAAATTATACTACGTCATACTTTCCTTGACCCTGTAAAGGCTGTAAGATGTTGAAATTTTCTTTTACTCAATAACTTATAAATTTCATAGATCTAAAAGTCATTTTGAATAGAAAATTAAAGCTGTATACATAAATTAGACTATGGCTCACATAAGATTTAGCAGTTATTATAAAATAAAAAATAGTGTGACAAAAATCACACTAACAGATTCTACATATTAAATTCATATACCTTCTGTAGGATGCAGTGATACATTCATACTTTTTGGTACTGAACACATTTTATTTTATTTTATTTTATTTTATTTATTTTTTTATGTGTATGAGTATACTGTCTGCATGTAGGTTGGTGCACCTGTGTCGTGCAATGCCGCAGAGGTCAGAAGAGGGCATTGGATTCCCCTAGAACTGGAGTCAAAGATGGTTCTTAGCTGCCATGTGGGTTCTGGGAATCAAACCCAGGTCCTCTGCAAGAACAGTCGATGCTCTTAACCACTGAACCATCTCTCCAGCCCCACACATTGTTTTTTATTTTTGTTGTTTGTTGGTTTGTTTGTTTTGGTCTTTTTTTTTGAGACAGGGTCTCCCTGTAGCCCCAGCTGTCCTGGAACTCACTCTGTAGACAAGGCTGGCCTTGAACTCACACAGATCTGCCTGCCTCTGCCTCCCAAGTGCTAGGATTAAAGGCATGCGCCACCATGCCTGGCCTACACACACATTGTATTTTATGTTTGAGTAATCTATTACAATTCTGGTAAATTGTGGAAGTTACAAATTCTCACAGGTGAAACTTATTTCTAATAACTTCTACTGTTTGGTTCTAATTATGCCTTCTTGACAATTTCCTTTTTACATGGCATTCACTAAAATACACAAAGACAACTACCAAATCTGTTAGTCTTCATTTCTCAGGGTAGATATAGCATATATTAAAATTCTATAGTAAATAGATTTTCTTTTGTTTCTTTTGCTTTTTCACCCTCTAAGAGAAAGTATGCCTCAGTAAATGGAGGACTAAAGGGAGATTAAAGAGGAAAATATTCATGTCATATTAGAGAAAGCACAATCATTTTAAACAACCAAAACCACTTTATTAACAAGGCTGCAAGAGTAAGTGAATACATACCTTAGGCAAGAAAATGATTGATGTTGGACCTAAATGAAGCTATTACTTTTTTTTTTCTTTGGTCTTTTCGAGACAGGGTCTCCCTGTAGCCCCAGATGTCCTGGAACTCACTCTGTAGACCAGGCTGGCCTTGAACTCACAGAGATCCACCTGCCTCTGGCTCCCAAGTGCTAGGATTAAAGGTGTGCACCACCACACCTGGCTTGAAGCTATTACTTTTTTAGAGTATGACAGGGTACCTAATATATGTATATATGAAAGCATTAAAAGTCATTTTTCTTAAAAAAATGCATTCTATGCCATTTCCACTGACTTTCTGTCTTTAACCATTTATTCCAAGTAAGTAATATTCTTATGGTATTGTTTTGGACAATGCATAATTACAGCAAGTTAATAAAATATTGTACTTACTCTTCTTCGATTTTCACCTTCTTCTTGCCTTTGCCTTTTCCTTTTCTCTGGAGACAAAAAAAAAGTGGCCTCAATTTGGTATAATATGGTTTAATTAGACATAGAGTGACTGAAGTAAAGATACCAGACTATAAATTTCCTTTAAATTACTACATAATTGAAGGTAACAGGTTATTATTGGAAGGACCTACCTGCAAGGTTACCTCATGACATAGGTATGTTTCACTATTTTTACTACAGATGGCTTTGAGGTCTGTCTACCTTTAATGAAAGAAAACGTTTGCCCTCATGGTGACCTGAAATTTGCTTCCTGCAACTTCTATTCTCTTTCAGTACTTTCTTTTTTAAATTAAGTTTATACTTTCTTTTCTTTCTGAATAATTCTTTTTTTTTTTTTTTTTTTTTTTTTNTTTTTTTTTGTATTTTTGAGACAGGGTCTCTCTTTTAGTTCCAACTATCCTGGAGCTTGCTCTGTAGACCAGGCTGGCCTTGAACTCACAGAGATCCACCTTCCTCTGCCTCCTGAGTGCTGGGATTAAAGGTGTGCACCACAACACCTGGCTCCTGAGTAATTCTTATTTCTTATTACCTCTTTAGATTAGGTGTTCAGTGTTTGGAGCCCCACTCCCCTTAAGATATACTCTGCAGACTTTTAAGTCTGATTGTTCTCTAATTACATTCCAATTTATCATTCTTATAAATCTTACTTAGGATGGGCCATGATATGCTAGGTGAAGTGCAATTAATGCAAAAATCCACAGAACTACTTATTAAGTAGGTACTATTTCTGGAAACTGTTTAAAAACCAATGTCCCAAAGTCAAGATTCTTCTGGCAATCCTTCTGTCCCTTGAACATAAGTAAATAATCCACTCAATCTTGTGATTGGGTTATAGGAAAATTCTGTGTATTCTAATAGCACTCACATTTGCATATCATCACATTCTAAGAAAAAAAAAGCAGTATGATTTCCCATGCAGTATTAAACTAATAAATCTCTAAGTTAATGAGTGTTATAGTTGTATAGAACTTGGTAAATATATCTCAAGGCAAATACAAAAAAAATACTGGCCTCCATATGTGGCCAGTACACAATTCATTCTACCAGTAAGTTGAAATACTTTTTAATACCAGTGAAATGGAACTGGCCATCAGTTTCTGGACCTGCCATGACTTTGATCTTTGTCAAGTCACAGACTTCGCACCCAACGTCTTTCACGAACCGAGCCACCAGCTCCAGCCGGAAGCCAGAAATTTCTTTTTTTTTTTTTTCTCAGAAATTTCTTAAAGATAAATGTTACAACTATGTTTTCAAATATATTTGTTAAAAAAAACCTGTACATAGGGTCTGGAGAGACAGCTCCGTGGTTAAGAGCATGGGCTGTTCTTGCAGAGGACCTGGGTTAATTCCCAGAACCCACAGGAACGCTAACAACTGTCTAGTTCCAGGGGATTCAACAACCTCTTCTAGCCTCCGTGGACACTGCATATCACAGGTGCACTTAAATGCATGCAGGCATGACACTCACACACATGAAATGAATTGAAAAAGAGAAAGTTATATGTAGATGTTTTAGTTAAACCTCTGTAGTAAGTTGTAAGTTTTTAAGGTAGATTAAAATTTACAAGTTATCCAAACACTAATTTGTACTTTCAGTCTTAGCACTTAAGATTTTCTTTATTTATTTTAAAAGACAAATTGTTACATACTTTTATTTACTATTTTTATTTTATGTGTATTAGTGTATTGCTTGCATGAATATAAGTGCACCCATGTTGTGCAATGCCCATGAAGTAAAAGACAAATCTTACCTCGTCTGATTAATTCTTTTCCTTCATCAACTAAGTCTGATGTCATATCATTATCTCCCATGAACTGCTGGAAACCAAGAAGATTCAAACAACGGGTTCCCAAACTAACAAAAGTAGATTTTCAAGAAGATAAGCATTATTTCACTTGATAGATATTTTGATAAATTGTTCTTTACCATTGTCATCCTCTTCCCTTATCTCCTCTAACACCTCTCAACTTTCATGTCTCTTTGATTACCCACTATGTCTAATGAGTAGTGCCCATATATGCATGGGTGTGCAGCCATCCACCTGAGTATGAAAAAACACCAGTGGTAACACCCTCCTGGAGCAGCTTATCAACTGCCAACAGCTCTTCTGTAAGGAGTGGGCCTGGATGTCATCCTATCTATACAGGAAATTTGGTATGTTTGTAACCACAGCTGGTGTGACTTCATTTGTGTTAATACTTCTTGAATCTTACCTCTGCCAAAATTCAATAATCCTCTCTAACTCCATAAAAACAATAGCCTATGTACCTTCTAAAAGTAGAAAATAATCTCTCCAGCCTTGTATGTCATTCTTGATTATAACTGTTCCTTACCTAACCCTTTGGATTGGCTATGATATGAAACATTTAGAAATCCAACAATAATTATAGAAAAAGCCCAAAGACTAAAATATGCTACTGAAAAGAAGCTAGGCATAAAATGGTATGTCAACTATGCTGGTTAAAAGCCAGGACTTAGGAATTACAATCATACAATTAATCCTATCACTTTGTAGCCAAAATAACAGTAACAGAATAATTCTACCTCAAATATCTCTAGAGCAAGAACTGACCCAACCATTCAATAAGTCCTTTTAAAGTATCCTAGCTCTTCTGAAACCAAAATGAAACAAACAACTAAAACTAAGCCAGTAAATATTTAATAAGAACTTTAAGGAAAAAAGATATCCAAATCCAACTAAGGGTATGAAAATAAAAACTAGATTTCTTACCTAAAATAAGTAGCAATGCATAGAATTACCACCAACATAGGATAATAGATATAGAATCCATCTGCAATAAAGGATAATACTTTCATGGAACCCATAATCTGAAGAGCAAGAAAAAAGTTAAATCAGCAAAGTTCTACCTTTTCATTCTTTTGCATCATTAGAAAATTTACTCTAGCCAAGCATGGTGGCACATAATTCCAGCACTCATGAGGCAGAGGCAGGAGGATCTCTGTGAGTTCAAGGCCAGCCTGGTCTACATAGCGAGTTTCAGAACAGCTGGGGCTACAGGGAGACCCTGTCTCAAAAAGACAAAAAAAAATTATTCACAGCAAGTTAGTATCTATAAATTAGCCTTCAAAAAGTAGAAATATAAGTGGCATTAATTTTCCTTTGAAAAAAATATTTTATTGGGGCTGGAGAGATGGCCTAGCAGTTAAGAGTGCTGACTGCTCTTGTAGAGGACCCGGGTTTGGTCCCCAGCACCCACATGGTGGCTGAGAACCATCTTTAACTCCATCTCCTGGGGAGTCTGACACCCTCTTCTGACCTCCGCAGCACTGCACGACATGGGTGCACAAACCTACATGCAGACAGTACAATCATACACATAAAAAATAAAATTAAAAAAATATTTATTTATTATTGTGTATGAGTGTATTGCCTGTATGTATGTAAGTGTACCCAGGTCATGCAGTGCCCTTGGAGGTCAGAAGAGGGAATTGGATCCTTAGAACTGGAGTTATGGATGGTTGTTAGCTGCCATGTGGATGTTGGGAATCGAACCCGTGCTCTTAACCACTTAGCCATCTCTCCAGTCCTGGTATAATTTTCTTAAACTTGCTTTCTATTAAGGATTTCTTCTAAGGAAATCTAATATTTTACAACTACTGCTCAAAATTATATGCACTAAAATTATAGATATGAACGTTAATACTATTAAAGGGCAGGTTTCTTTTTTATACTGCTTAGCTAGGTAACCTGTATGAAATAAAACTTTTTTTGTTTGTTTGTTTTTTGTTTGCCTTTTTTGGAGACAGGGTCTTCCTGTAGCTTCAGCTGTCCTGGAACTGGTCCTGCAGACTAGGCTGGCCTTGAACTCACAGAGATCCACCTTTCTCTGTCTTTCCCCAACACTCCAGTGCTGGGATTAAAGGTATACAACACCAAATCTGGCAAAAAAAATTTTTTTAATAAGAATAAAAGCAAAACCATTTTAATTCCATAATTAAAAATTATATCCATGAAACCTTCAAGCAAAAGTTTTAGTTATAAAAAGGAGTCCAATAATGCTATAGAACTTTTCTACCCCCAAAAAAGAAAACTCATAATACCTTATATGAATAAATCTAAAGAATTTTTTTTCCTAACTATACTTACAGATGTATAAGCAGTTGGCTGAGTATTCTGGTGAGAGATGGATGAATCCATATGGGTCAAACCCAAGAAATTAAGACATAAAGGTGGAGTCAAACGACAAAATAACCTGCAATGAACATAAAAATGTCAGTAGATATATAGAATAAAATATATATATAGATTTTTTTTTTTTTTGGCTGCAGAACATTAATAATATGCAATGGTACAGTATTAAAAGTAGTGTGATATGGCACAGTATTCATTTGGCATGAAGTAAACAACGGATTGCAAAATTGCTTTAAAATTTGCAGTATCTTTTTTATGGTAAATGCAGTCACCTATCCACCTATCTCCCATATCTTATCTACTTCCAGGTACCTAGAAAGTGCTTAAAGTAGGTATCTAACTTTAATTACATATAATATTGGCATTAAATATTACTAATATATTCTATATGCTTTATATTATATTCTACCATATATGTAAGTTTTGTATTAGCTCTCAAAAAATGAAGGTTAGGAAGCTGCCTGGCATAGTTACTAAATATAGTGGATAAGATTATTAAATAAATTTCCCTCTTAGGACTGCTTTTAAAGTATCCCACAGGTTTTGTTGTGTTGTATTGTCTTTTTCATTTAGTTCCATGAATGTGTTTATTTCATTATTTCTTCCCTGACCCATTCATTATTCAGGAGTGTGTTGTTTAGTCTCCACATGTTCATATAGCTAGTCGGGCTTATTCTGGTATTAATATTGAGCTTTATTGCCCTGTGGTCTGATAGAATGCATAAAATAATTTCAATCCTTTTATATTTGTTGAGGTTTATTTTGTGTCCCAGTATGTGGTCAGTTTTGGATAATGTTCCATGGGGTGATGAGTAGAAGTATATTCTCTAGTGTTTGGGTGGAATATTCTGTAGATGTCTGAGGTCCATTTGCTGTATTATATTGTTCAGTTCCAATGCTCTCTGTTTATTTTCTGTCCACTTGATCTATCCAAGGGGCTCAGTGGGGTATTGAAGTCCCCCACTATTAGTGTACTGAGATTAATCTGTGTCTTGAAGACCTGCAGAACTGTGTTTATAGTTCAGTGCACCTGAGATTGATGCATAAACATTTAGGATTGTGAAGTCTTCCTGGTTAATTGTTCCTTTGATAAGGATGTAATGGCCCTCTTTGTCTCTTCTGATTGACTTTACTCTGAGGTTTATTTTGTCTAATATTAGAATAGCAACTCCTTCTTCCTTTTTGGTACCATTGCTTAGAATTTTTTTTTTCCATCCTTTCACTTTGACTTGGTGTCTGTCTTTGAGGGTAGATGGGTTTCTTGTAGACAACATATAGATGGACTCTGTTTCCTAATCCATTCTCCCAGTCTATGTCTTTTGATTGGGGAGTTTAGACCATTTGAGGGAAATTTATAGCCCTAAGTGCCCACATTAAAAACACAGAAAGGGAACAAATAAATGATCTAACACTACAGCTAAAAACACTTGAGAGGCAACAAAAAATGGACCCTAAACCCAACAGACAGGAAGAAATAACAAATATTAGAGCAGAAATCAATGAAATAGAAACAAAGAAAACAATACAAAAAAAAAAAATCAATTAATCCAAAGCTGATTCTTTGAAAAGATAAAAGAGATAGACCTCTAGCCCAGTTAACCAAAAGAAAGAAAAAGCAAGTCCAAATCAATAGTATTCATGATGAAAAGGGAAACATCACAACACATAAAGAAAAGATCCAGACAATCATATGAGAATACTTCAAAAACCTATACTCTACTAAGTTTGAAAACCTAAGAGAAATGGAGGAATATCTGAAATCCTGGGAACCACCAAATTTTAACCAGGAAGAGACTGACAGTTTAAACAGACCTATAACATTAGAGGAAATTGAAGATGTAAAAAAACCTCCCAACCCAAAGCAGGCCAGGCCCAGATGGTTTCACAGCAGAATTCTATAAAATATTTAAAGAGGTCTTACAACCATTACTACTGTTCAGAAGGCTACAAACATAGGGAATTCTCCCAAACTCCTATGAAGCCAGCATCACTCTAATACCAAAACCAGGAAAAGACACAGCCAAAAAAGAAAACTACAGACCCAGCTCATTAATGAACACACATGGAAAAATTCTCAACAAAATACTTGCAAATCACATACAGACGCACATCAAAAAGATATCCATCATGATCCATCATGGATTCATACCAGGGATGCAGGGATGGTTCAACATAAATCAATAAATATCATAAAACACATAAATGGACTTAAAGACAAAAATCACACAATCATATCAATTGATGCAGAAAAAGCCTTTGACAAGATCCAGCATCCCTTCATGTTTAAAGTCCTAGAGGGAATTGGACTGAAGGGAACATTCCTAAATATAATCAAAGCCATATAGAACAAACCCACAGCCAACTTCACCCTAAATGGAGAAAAATTAGAAGCATTCCCCTTAAAGGTGGGAACCCATGGGCTGGAGAGATAGCCTAGAGGTTAAGAGCACTGAGTGCTCTTGCAGAGGACCCAGGTTTGATCCCCAGCATCCACATGGTGGCTGAGAACCGTCTATAACTCCAATTCCAGGAGAACTCCAGTTCCAGGGGAATCCGAGACCCTCTTCTGACCTCCGTGGCATTGCACAACATGGGTGCACAAACCTACATGCAGACAGTACATTCATATACATACAAAAATAAATAAAATTAAAAAAAAAAAAGGTGGGAACCCAGCAAGGCTGCTCTCTATTGCCACTCCTCTTCAGTATAGTGCTTGAAATGCTCACTAGGGAATAAGACAAGAAAGGGAAATTAAAGGAGTACTAATTGGAAAAGAGGAAGTCAAATTATCCCTGTTTGCAGATGATATGATAGTTTACCTGAGGGATGCTAAAAACTCCACCAGAAAACTCCTAGAAACAATTAAGAGTTTCAGTAAAGTGGCAGAATATAAAATTAACCTACAAAAATCAGTAGCCTTTCTTTACACCAACAAGAAGCAATGGACAGGGACTATAAGGAGACCGTCCCACTCACGATAGCCTTAAAAAAATAAAATAAAATACCTGGGAACAAGGCTAACCAAAGACATCAAAGATCTCTACAACAAAAATTTAAAACCCCAAAGAAGGAGATTGAAGATGACATCAAAAGATGGAAAGACCTCCCAGGCTCATGGATTGGAAAAATTAATATAGTAAAAATGTCCATTCTACCCAAATTAATATACAGATTCAATGCAACCCCAATCAAAAGCATGACATGAAGTATAGCTGATACTTTTGCAGAAATGGAAATGGTCTAAATGTGTAATCATAGGAAGCTTTTTAAATGAATTCCAAATGACTTCTTACAGTGGAACTGTATATACAAATTATGCATTACTCAACCACAGGGATGTGTTTGAAGACATGCATCTTTGAGCAATATTATTGCTGTACAAACACCATAGACAGTGTGTACACAAATTTAGATGATATATCCTCTTATATACCTAGGCTAAAACATATACATGTGCATAAAATGTGTTTATAGAGGTGTATATTATGCAGCCTATTGCTTCTAGGGCCATAGTGAGTAGAACAACATAAGACTAAAACAAACAGGAGAAAATGATGCAAAAAAGAAAAAGTGACATAGCAAATAGAAGACCCATGATGCCGCCACCAACACCATAGGTACTGTTTTAGAATGAAGCTTTTCTCCTAGAAGTGAAAGTATATTTTAAAAGAAATAACAAACCAGTAACTTATAATTGATTATCATTATTGGATACATGCACTGTGTATAACTGTATCAACTCTACTTTAGTATGGCTGTCAGACTGGTAAGTACCAGCATCACCATAGAACAAGGACAGCTATACAGGAAAAGGGAACAGTGCCTGTGACATCAGTCACTAGGAAGGTTTCAGCTCCATGAATATCACCTAGAACCACAGTCTTCCATTCTATCATCAAGTGAATCATCAGGTCAAAAAGAAGTTTTCAGTTAACAATAAGTTTCAGTTAGGCTGGTGGGAGAACATGCTATATGAATGTGCTACCTGGATACTGATATACTTCCCAGTATTGTAGAATTTACTTACTCCTGAAGCTGGGCTGCAGTGGGAATGGCTGGGCAAAAACACTGGGTAAAGCAAACATCAGCTAGAACAAAATGGAATTAGTTTTGCCATTTCACACAGTGGAGTCAGTGTTGCCATTTTAACATATTGATATGATGATTCACTTGAAGACACAATTTCTTTTTGTATTTTTTTTTAATTTTATTTATTTTTATATGTGTATGAGTGTACTGTCTGCATGTAGGTTTGTGCACCCATGTCGTGCAATGCCATGGAGGTCAGAAGAGGGTCTTGGATTCCCCTGGAACTGGAGTTCTCCTGGAATTGGAGCTACAGACAGTTCTTAGCCACCATGTGGATGCTGGGGATCGAACCTGGGTCCTCTGCAAGAGCAGTCGGTGCTCTTAACCGCTAGACTATCTCTCCAGCCCCAATTTTTTTTTGTATTTTCAAGTCAGGGTTTCCCTTTAAGTCCCAGCTGGCCTGGAGCTTACTTTGTAGACCAGGCTTGGCCTTGAACTCATAGAGATCCACCTGCCTCTGCCTACTGAATGCTAGGATTAAAGGCGTGCACATCACACCCGGGGAGACAGAATATGAATATATATCTACAATATATAGTAATATATATATATTTACATATACTACATATATATATTTATATATATATATATTTTTTTTTTTTGGTCTTTTTGAGACAGGGTTTTCCTGAAGCCCCAGCTGTCCTGGAACTCACTGACAGAATATCTTTTTAAAGGCAGTAAGATACATTTTACATTATAATGAAATGTATTAAGAAAATTTCAGATCATTATAGCTACAATTTTCATCTATTTGCATAATATATATTTTGAATTCTCCTTATGAACTGTCCTTATTGGGAGAAATTCTGAAAATCCTATTAATCATATTCCCAAGAACATCAGTACTTAATATAGCAAAACTACAGTCTTTGGCTACCTGCTTTAGTGACTTTGCATTTATTTTCTCCTTACAATCTGTGGACAGCCTTTGCATGTACCTCCTTCAGCTCCATCATCTGTACAGTCCATCTCATAGCACAATGAAGACAATAACATCTTCAAGGTAAATTACACTCAGTACATAAAAGGTTTGAAGTTGAATCAAAATATATCACTTTGATAAGTACAAATACAAATAACTGTTCAGTTTTGTCCAGGCAAAAAGAGTAGCTTATTACATTTTAGCATTTTGGTGAAAATCGAGTGTAGAAAAAGTATCCTATATAGCTACAAAGTTAGGGAACTACAAGCCAGGAGAATGGAAGAATATACTGTAATGTAATACTGAGGGAACTTTTATGGTGAAAGAAAGCTCTGTATCTTGTTGGTGTTGACTGTAGGAATCTATCACACAAAAATTAAAGATTTAAAAAATGGTAAGAACTAATTAAAATCATAGTACTACTAACAGTAATAGTTGATGTAAATTTCCTAGTATTGACAGCTATAGACAATGGCACCATTATGAGAAGCTGGGGAAGGGTTAGATAGTACTCTGTGTAATATATTTGCAACTTTCTGTAAGTTCACCTTATAGTTTAAATATGAAATGAACCACATAGGCTCATTCATTAAAGGGTGGTGATGCTGCTTTGACAGAAGGTATGACTCTTAAGAGGTGGGGCTTAGAGGAAATAGGTCACTTGGGGGCATGAATGGAAATATATTGTGTTCTGCACTATGGTCTGTCTGCCTCTCTTCCTAGGTAGCACGAGGTGGTTACTGCTCTATCACACCTCCTTGCCATGATGCTTAGCCTCACCTCAGATCTAAAGCAACTGTGATCAATAATGATAGACTAAAGTCTCTCAAACCATGAGACAATAATCTTTCCATAAATTGTTTATCAGCATTTTGTCACAGTAATAAGAAACTAACATAGTTTATGGTTAGTCTTGCTGCTTTGTGAACTTCTCTGGATCTAGCCCATATAAATATATATGCCTAACTAATAGCAAGTAGTCTAAACAACTTTGCTGTAGCTAAAGCCCTTTCTCTAAACTCTCTAAATTCTTTAAGAATAATGTCTTCTGCTTGGTGTTCTTCGACTTTGTAGACTCAGTTTGAAGCCACTGACTTTCAGAACACTCTAGGTCTGACTTTGCCTCTAAACTCCCAGGTATTCATATTACTCACCTATACACCAAACCCCTTTGGCACATTCAGGCTCAGTATGTTTTTCTCCCTCTTATCAGAGCATACTTAATTTAACCATAAACCTCAAGCAGAATTTAGCTGGTAATGAACAGACATCCCTCTAGTAACAAACCAAATCAATTGGTTCCCAGAAATATAGGTATCTGTGCAACATTCATGAGCAAGAAAATAACAGGAAACTATAATACATAAAATGGAAACAGTTCTCATTTTTTCTAAACTCAATTCTACTTACATGCCACTAAAGAGAAGGCTATAAGCATCTGTCTGGTGATGTGAAGCCAAGTAGTAATAGTTAAACACACGAATCCTGAATACAGTAGAATAAACACAGATACTTAGGAAGAAGATGGAAAGGAAGCAAGCGATCTGGAAAAAAAAAATAGCTTGCTTCAGATTAATGAGCTTCATTGCTTTATACACTGTCATAAGAATTCATCCCCAGCTAATATCTACTGATGTTCTAAAATTTAGTTTTTAATAAATAGCTAAAGTGAAATTTTGAAAAAATACCTATATTTCAACCCATTCAATAGCCTAGATTTAAAGTTGAATCTGTGTCCTGAAAGAAACTGTTTCCCTACTCCTTTGGCACTTCTTTACATGACTACAACATACTTTTGTTGACAAAAAAAGGGGATCAAAGTAACCTCATAAAATCATGTTTCAGAGCTGGAGGGATGGCTCTGTGGTTAAGAGCACTGGCTGCTCTTACAGAGGACCCAGGTTTGATTCCCAAATGTTGGCTAACAACCATCCATAATTCCAGTTCCTGGGAATCCAATGCCCTCTTCTGACCTCTGTAGGCACTGCACAACACAGGTGAATTTACATATAGTCAGGCATAACACTCATACACATAAAATAAAAATAAAACCATTTAAAATAAAATCATTTTCACTACCTTATACTTTTTCACCTCTTTTGAACTATATAGTTCTTATTTGATATGGTCTACGTAAATTAATAAAGCTCATTTTTGGAAGTCTGAATTCTATCACTTTGGGAAACTTGACTGCTTTCATACTAGAAAATATGGGGAAAGATAAAAGTGTTAAAGCATTCATAGGAACTGACACATATTTATGACAGATATGAAAAACTGACCTCAATATAAATATAATTGTATGTTTTTTCTGCCAGCTGTATGAAGACTGCAAAGAGGGATAAGACAGGAGTTGTGCTAAAGAAGGTGCACTCTGACCACACAACAATCACTGAGAAGATGGACAAAACCACAGCAAGTATCCTGTAGAACCATGGCCGCAAAAGGCATTCCCAGTACCATTCTGGAAGATAAAGGAAAATACAGTTAGGAAACCTAAGCCGTAACACAGTATGTATAGTTTTTTCAAAATACCAGCCAATAAGATGATGATAAAGGAGCGATTTACAGTGGAAAAACCAGGTAGACATCACCCTAGCCCGATGATCAACAGTAGTGCACAAACTGATACGCCGTGTGCTTCCTACTGTGATGCACTGGGGAGAACATGACATCACCTCTGTGGAATTCCTGCAAAAAATATGCATAACCTGTATCTAATCGGGGAACATATCAAACTCTAATATGGGGACATTCAGCAAATCTGTCTTGTTCTCTCCATAAAATGTTGTAAAATGCACAGGGGCTAAAAAAGCATTCCAGATTAAAAGAGACTAAGAAGTTATGACTTCTAAATACAACATGACATTTTTACCAAAAAATATCATTGGTACAATTAATCCAATTGTGTATAATATGTATAAGTAGTAGTAATTATCAATGTTAACTTCACAATTTTTGTTTTTTGATAGCTGTGCTTGAATAGCTGGCTTTTTTTTTTTTTTTTTTTTTTGTTTTGTTTTTCAGGACAGGGTCTCCCTGTAGCCCCCGCTGTCCTGGAATCACTCTGTAGACCAGGCTGGCTTTGACTCACAAAGATCCGCCTGCCTCTGCCTCCTAAGTGCTAGGAATTAAAGGCGTGCGCCACCAACCCGGCAAATAGCTGGCTTTTTAAAAATACATGTTGAAATTCTTAAGGACTGAAAGTTCTAATGAATGGATAAAACTCTGAAAGATAAAAAGATACACAGAAGAAAGGGAAAGCATATTAATGTGATAAAAATGTTAACAGGTGAAGAACCTGGTATAAGAAAATATTTTGTGAGATTCTGATTTTCCCAGATCTGATTTTAGTAAAATAAAGGTTAAAAAAGAAAACTCAAGGAATTTTGAAAAACATATACCTATCTATCCATCTATCCATCTATGCACTGAGGACTGAACCCAGTGTTCAAGCACTTGGTCCACCACTGACCTATACCTTAAAACAAGGCTACATATTCACCTCATTTATTCAAAAGCTGAGCTCTTGGCTTACTGTCTTCTCAGCTGTACCCTCAGCATAATTCCTGATTATTTAAGCATCCACAATGATCCTTCTTTCAATAAGCTGGTCTCTGTATGATATTATACAATTTCACTGCAGTCTTGATTTTGAGCACATAACACGGACACTTCGCACTGTGCACATAATCATGCCAAATAGTAACAAAGAACACCGCCAGACACATCTCCGCTCATATTCAAGATTACTGTATATTTTAATCCCAGCACTTGGGAGGCAAAGGCAGGAGGATCTCTGTGAGTTCAAGGCCAGTCCTGGTTCTAATACTGTGAGCTCCAGTCCAGCTGGGACTAAAGAGGAAGACCTTCTCAAAAAGACCAAAAAAACAAAGCATCGCAGTACATTATGCACTGTAATGTTTTTGCATACTTAGCAAAGGTTTCTTCTGCTTTGCTTTTACAAAGAAGCATTATAGGTTTAATAACAGAAAAAAACATTTTTGTTCCGCACTCATGCTTCACATCATCATCCAAGCATATTCTTTTGGATTGTATTGGTTCGGATGCTTGATTTTAAAAATTACTGCTTGGGCTGGAGAGATGAGCTAGCCTGCGGTTAAGAGCACGACACTCTTGCAAGAGGACCCGGGTTCGTCCCCAGCACCACGATGGCAGCGAAGAACCGTCTGTAACTCCAATTCCAGGAGAACTCCAGTTCCAGGGGAATCCGAGACCCTCTTCTGACCTCCGCGGCATTGCACGACACGGGTGCACAGACCTGCATGCAGACAGTACATTCATACACATACAAAAATAAATAATAAAAAAAATAAAAAAATAAAATAAAATAAAAAAAATAAAAATTACTGCTTTAGCATTTCATACAAATATATCTTAATCATATTTAGACCCCTCTCCTAGCTCTACAAATAATATATATATATATACATATATATATGTTTAAAAAAGGAAAATTTGAATAAAAAATAAATGAACAAAGTGTAAAGTAAAAAAAAAATTGCTGTTTGAGTTGCTGACCTGAGTTTCATTAAAAAAAAAAAAAGTGTTAAATGAATTTGAGCTTGAGGGCTTGAGAGTAGGGCAGAATTCCCAACAATTTCTGAATTATTAACATATTTCTGCTATTTTATACTACATACTTATGTGAAGAGGCATTTTTAAAAAATACTTTATTTACTGTTTTTATTTTAGGTTTATGATTGTATTGCTTAGATGTATGTAAGTGCACTCATGTCATACAATGCCTGCAGAAGTCAGAAGATGGCATTGGATCACCTATAACTAAAGTTTTGGAGGATTGTAAGGGATGCTGGGAATCGAACCTGGTCCTCTGCAAGAGTAGCCAGTGCTCTTAACTGCTGAGCTATTTCGCTAGCCCCCCTGAAATGGCATTTTTGAGCACTGACAATTATAAAATCCAAAGCATCAACCAGCCTGAAAGTTGCTGAAGATGTTCAATTATGAACTATTTAACCAAGACATCTTTAACCAAGACATCTTTTGTAAACATAAGTACATCCTCATGAGGATGCAACTTTACCTTTGTATTTAATAATGATAAAATTTTATGTATACAAAAATATGTTCTAAAATAAATTTATGATTCATTATCCTAAATATTCAATTTATTATTTTATACATACCTGAACACAGAAATATAAAAATTTGTCAGACAAAAAGTCCATGAGTGCAAATATTTTAAGAAGTCCTGATATGTACTTAGTACCTAAAACTACAAATCATTTATATGTTCGATTATATGTTGAATTAATGAAAACAGGTATCTCATCATTCCTTCATTTAACTAGGAAGAGTCTTTGTTGAGGAATTTCCTGAAATACTTGTTTTAGTCATTACATCTTCATATTGAAGACCAAAAATGCAATAGAAAATCAGGTATAAATGAACAAATAAGGTGATTTGAAGTTTTAATACTGTGACATTTTGGTACTTCAAATTTCTTCACACTAGATTTGTTAATATTTAAAAGGAGTGTCATAGCAAATCACAGAAGAGAATAAAAAAAGACTACAGAGTGCAGGCTTTACAAATAAGATGAACAAATGTAAATAAAGAGCATCCCTTGGGGGAATATTTTAGCAGTATATAAACACTGAAGAAGACTCAGTCTTGTAATATAAACTGTATAAAACTCTAATTACTTAAAGTACATGTCCTTGTATATACAAAGTACATTTGATATATTGCATATATTTTTACATAGAATTTTAACTACATGTGAAGTAGCAGGTAACTGAGGGATGTGCTACATTGCAAAATAATTATTTGGGGGAAGGGAAGTTTATCAGATATCTAATATTACCATATGGAATAAATTAAATATACAAGTAAAATTCAGCTTGTATTGATGATATATATTTCTTGTAGAAAAAAATTATTAAACATTGAAATTTATGTAAAATTACATACCAACTGTAGGATTATAAAAATACTGGATAAATCGATTTTCTGGCTCTGGCGACTGAAAGGTGTGAACAAACTGATGAGTTGCACTAGTTTCATTTTTTGCTACATCTTCTAGATAGAACGCCTGTTCCAAGAGGATCTGCCATTGCACTTGAGTTCGACGATGCCTTTGAACTGAATAAATCACCTTAAAAATATAAAGGATAGGCCTGTCAGTAAGACTGAACACTGTGGGTCAACTTCCTGCTAGGGAGTGGAACGGTTGTATTTGTTTTTCTTTGTCTCAATAGAGTAGTGCTAATAGCACTTACGGAGTGGGGCAAGGATGTTAATGTTTTGAAATGATATAATACTTCCATTTAAGATAATAGGAATAATTCTTATCCCTGATTGCCAAGAGTATCCCGGTGCAGAAACACAAAGTTAAAACATTTCTTATCATGCCGGGTGTGGTGGCACACACCTTTTTTTTTTTTTTAATTTTATTTATTTCTGTATGTGTATGAACGTACTGTCTGCATGCAACTTTGTGCACCCGTGTCGTGCAATGCTGCGGAGGTCAGAAGAGGGTGTCGGATTCCCCTGGAATTGGAGTTCTCCTGGAATTGGAGTTTCAGACGGTTCTCGGCCACCATGTGGGTGCTGGGGATCCAACCCGGGTCCTCTGTAAGAGCGGTCGGCGCTCTTAACCACTAGGCCATCTCCAGCCCCGGTGGCACACACCTTTAATCCTAGCACTTGGGAGGCAGAGGCAGGCGGATCTTTGTGAGTTCAAGGCCAGCCTGGTCTACAGAGTGAGTTCTAGGACATCTGGGGCTACAGGGAGACCCTGTCTCGAAAAAGACAAAAAAAAAAAAATAATAATAATAATAATAATAATACATTTCTTTTTTTAATATATTTTTAATTTATGTGTATGAATGTATTGTCTGCATGTAGGTTTGTGCACCTGTGTCGTGCAGTGCCACGGAGGTCAGAAGAGGGTGTCGGATTCTCCTGGAGTTCTCCTGGAATTGGAGTTACAGACGGTTCTCAGCTGGGGATCCAACCCGGGTCCTCTGCAAGAGCAGTCGGTGCTCTTAACAACTAGGCCATCTCTCCAGCCCAAAAATACATTTCTTATTTCAATAAAAATAGAAATACATATTCAAAAGAAAATTTAGATATGTATTTACTCGAAATTCCTGTGTGTGTTTATGTGTGTGTGTATTTATGTGTGTTTGTGTATGTGGCCATGAGGAGGCCAGAGACTAATGCCAAGTGCTTTTCCTGTGTTTTGAGACAGGGTCTCTCACTGAACCTGCAGCTTGCCGATTAGGCTAAATTGCTGACCAGCAGGCCCCAAGGATCCTCCCATCCCTGCCTCCTGGAGCACTAGAAATATAGGCACATGCCACTATGCCTGGCTTTTTACATGGCTGCTGAGGATTGAACTCAGATCCTCAGGTTTGAATGGCAAGTAGTTTATGGTCTGAGCCAACTCCCCTGCAAAGAATTTATATGGGCAGTAATTATAAATCTAATTGATTACCTCTAAATGTAGGTAAAATAGCTACAATTAAGAATTAAAATTACCTGTTTATGCAATTTTACCAGACTTTTTTCACTTGGGTAGCTATTACGCTTTTCATCAAAATCTTCATAATCATCCATATTCCTACCCATTTTTTCCTGATACTCTGTAGGGCACTAAAAGAAGAACATTTTGTAAAATCTTAACAATAAAAGATCATTTATTTTTATTAAAAATCTCTCAGTCTTGGAAATTTCTAATTTTCTCAAAAATATTTTCTCTTTTAATAGCACCTCTAAATGGTTAGGGTGTCAAATACCAACATTTTCATGAATATTTTTAAAATTCTTCATTTTTTTTTTTGGTATTTTTGAGACTGGGTCTCCCTTTTAGTCTCAGCTGGCCTGGAGCTCACTCTGTAGACCAGACTGGCCTTGAACTCACAGAGATCCACCTGACTCTGCCTCCCAAGTGCTGGGATTAAAGGCGTGCGCCACCACACCTGGCTAAAATTCTTTTTAACATTTATCTTTATGCCCAGATATATTTGCTTGGAACTGGTAAAGGCAGAAGAGTTTATCTATATGAAGCAACAACTATTTTAGAAAATTATTCTAATAAAAGGTACCTATTAATAAATAATAATTATGACAATATGCTAAAGTTGTATGCAGAAATGCATACACAGTAAGAAAATCTGCCATATTACTAGTTATTTATTACCTATGTGAACTGGGGAAATTAACACTCCTGAATAAGTCTCAAAATAGAAAATATGAGGGAAGTGGTTAGAAAATATTTATTATTATAACTATAATCTTAGTCACAGGGATAGTACCTAATAATCAGAACAGATTTAGAATACAGAAAAAGACAAATTTCAGTAGTAGTTCCTTGGGCACATAAAAAACAACTGGGCAACTCTTCAAATAACTATTTTTAGAAGCATACAAATACATCTGCAATTCCATACAAGTATATCAAAATCATGACATAGTTTATTATTAAATATTTATGTCATTTATCTCATGATACATGTCATAAAATTGCATATAGGAAGTTAGATGGAAAAGATCACTGAGATGCAATTTATTTTCTTAAAAGAGATATACCTTTAGTAATACACAATGGTCTTTAAAGGTTTATCTCCATTACTGCACATTACTCAACATGAGTTTTGTCTTCACATTTCAGTGGAAAACATTGCCAATAATTAGTATCAAATTTACAACAACAAAAGAAAAATTCTAAATTAACATAAATTACTTTGGCTTATGATAAAAAGACTTCCATGAAAATGCATTTGAAAAACTTTAGCCATAAGCTTTTTATCATACTTTTCTTACATGAAACATTAATTTATATAGTGCAAAGGTATATTATTCATAAGAAATAGAGATAATATACTCTAATTACCTTTTTAAGTATTGTATCAACACATTTTCTCAATGGATGGTTATACTTAATGCTTTCATTTACTTTACGAACCTCCTGTAAAAAATAACAATATTTCTATTTCTATAAATCAGATGTTTCAAATAAGAATGAATTAAATATTGTCTCAGTTTTTAATTTCAACCCAAATTATTTAGTATGATACAAAGTCCTTTACACTAACTAAAAGTTATTAAGAACATATGTAAAAATATAAATTGAACAGCTGTATTTATCTCTTCACATATTTTATGACTTTCTAGATTAACTCTCATCATTGCTTACTTCATATATAAGGATGATTTAGCATTATGTAAAAGTTCACAAAGCATCTGTCAAACTTTGTGTTTCTAAAAAGAATACAATTATCAATTATCTCATTATTAATTATCATTATCAATTACCTCTATTTCTTTACTGAAATACAGTGAAAAAAATACAGGAAGCAGTAAAAATTGCTCATGCCACAAAGTACTCACTGCTTTTGAATAGGAGAGTAGACATAACTGATTGACTGATTCCATACTTAAGACTACACTATACGTCCATCAGTTGTATAAGATGAGAAGATGTGTGATGGTCTGTATAAACGGTCAAATCCACAAGATCAGGAATTACCTTAGTGACATACCTCTGGGCATATCTGTGAGGGATTTTCTGTATTAGGTTAATTGAGGTAGGAAGACTCTCCCTAAATGTGGGCAGTACCCTTCCATGGGCTAGAATCATGGAGTGCATGAAAGGAGAAAGCTAACACACCACCAGCATTTATCACTCTCTGCTTCCTGACTGTAGACACAATGTGACTAGCTGTCCCATATTCCTGCAGCCATGCCTTCCCCACCAGGATAGATTTCTACCCTCAAACTGTGAGCCAAAATAAACCCTTCTTTCCTTAACTTTCTTTACTTGGGTATGATAACAGCAACAAGAAAAGTGACTAACAGAGAAAACTGATAGAAGTGGGGCCATTATTGCAATAATCCTGAGCATGTGCTTCTTTGTATCTATGACCAGGGAAGTCCTAAAATGTTATAAGCAGAGTATAATGAACCATTCTGTGTCAGTTTGGAAGACAAGAATGCTGAGAGAAATGCAGACATTGGGGGGCTGGCTTGTGAGGTTTCAGAGGGGAATAAGGACAGTAAGAAATGGGATATGAGCTCTTCTTGCTTTATTCTGGCAAGGAGTCTAGCTGCATTCTGCCCATGTCCTGAGTTTAGGTGAAGCTGGGTTAAAAAGTAACACAATAATTTCTTCCTTCCCACACTTTCTCTATTCTATCCTTTGTCAATACAACAAAACTGCACTTATGCAAAACTCTGATGTTATATGTGATTTATTTTTTATTGCTTAAGAATTTTTTTAACAAATCCACACCCCCCAATCATTCCCTTCCAATTCTTCCCTTAATCCTGACACCACTTTTCCCTACCAAATTCACGTTTTGTTTTGTTTTTTTGTCTTTTTGAGACATGGTCTCCCTTTAGTCCCAGCTGTCCTGGAGCTCACTCTGTAGACTAGGCTGGCTTTGAACTCACAGAGATTCCCCCTGCCTCTGCCTCCCGAGTGCTGGGATTAAAGTCGTGCACCACCACACCCAACTTGTGCTCTTTTCTTTAAACCCGCTGAGTCCACTTAATGCTGCCACAGAAACTATGGTTCAAATGGACAAGGCTGCAGCTCAACCGACAGCAGAATGTGGCAATCTTATCTACATGGTACAGATCTTATGGAGATCCAAGGATGTTAGAGATGCTGGGACCAAGGAAAGCACTAGGACATAGTGGAACTGGCCTGAGAGTGCTTTGGGTGGCAGAGCTAAAGGGAAGGGGCCATCTAAGCTCTTTGGAGCACAGATGCCTGACAGAGCTGCAAGATTTGGTATTTGCTCTTGTGAGTCTTTATAATAATAATATCATCTTGATGTGATCTTTCCTAAGTCCTCATCTTTTTCTTTGGAAATAGTGGTGTTTATTTTGTGCCACTATATGCGCAAAGTGTATGACTTCTTTTTTATTGTACTGGGGCTCAGAGTTAAAAGACTGTCTGAGTCTCAGATGAGACTGTAATTATACTTTCAACAGTGTTGGCATTGTTAAAAATCATGGGAACTTTTGAAGCTGGACAAAATTTTGTATTATGCAAAACCCATGAGTCCATGAGGATGAACTAGGGATGGAAGGTTATGGCTTAAAAATGATTGGCACATGCCTTTAATCCTAGCACTTGGGAGGCAGAGGCAGGCCGATCCTTGTGAGTTCGAGGCCAGCCTGGTCTACAGAGTGAGTTCCAGGACAGCCTGGGGCTACAGGGAGACCCTGTCTAAAAAAAAAAAAAAAAAAAAAAAAAAAAGATTATGTTTGGCTATCTAGTTAAAAGGGGCAGACTTCTGATGGTTTATATTCTCAACTTGACAGTATCTACAGTGCCCTTGGAGACATATCTCTGGGCATGTCTGTGAGGAATTTTCTATTTAGGCTAATTGAGGTGGGAAGATCCACCTTAAATATAGGTGGCACTACCCATGGGCTAAGTTCCTAAAGTGAGAAAAGGAAAAAGTGAGCTGAGAGCAGCAGGGCTCTTTACTCTCTGCTTCCTAACTGCAGACCCAATGTGATGCTGCCTAATACTCCTGCCACATGCCCTGCCTGCCATAATGGACTGTCCCTTCAAATTGTGAGTCCAAATAAATCCATTATTAAGCTGCTTTTGTCAATGATTTCATCACAGCAATGAGAGAAGTAACTAATATAACAAGGTATTGTCAATTTTATTGACTAATATTACTGTCTAATAATGAGATAATTAAGTAGATTAATGAGTATTATTAAAGGATCTAGAAAAGGTCGAGGAGATAGCACACTGGGTAAAGTGACTGTCGTGCAAGCATGAAGACCTGAGTTCAGAACCCAGAGCCCACATAAAAAGCCAGCACTGTGGGGTGAAGTCAAGCAGATCCCTGAAGCTCACTGGCCAGCCAGACTAGTGGAATCAATGAGCTAAAGGTTCAGTGAGAGACCTTGTCTCAAAAAACAAAGGAGGAAATCATAAGCTGAAGATGCTAAAACTAAAACCTATGATGTCATAATCTTGATATAGGTGTAGCATGCATATATGCATATTTTGGAGTGATGCAATTTGGAAGGAACAACAACAAAAGATGAGGTCAAAGAACTGACTGAAACGGTAAACTTCTGCATCAAAAATCTTAAAAGAGACTGAGAAAAAGATGAAAAATATGTATGGCAGAATGCATGAGCTCTGGTGGGTTGGGAAGCAAGGAAGGGGGAATTAGTCTAAATTTGATTAAGAAATGTTATATGAAATGCACAAAGCTTCAATACAAAATTGGCTTTGGAAAAACAAACAAAAACAACAACAAAACAAAGGAAAAAAGAAGTCAGGAAAAGACACCCAGTGTCAACCTTGGGCCTCTACATGTGTGGACACACATACACCCACAGTGGTAAATATAAACCCCCCCACACACACAAGGAATAAAAGGCATAAAAAGGTTAAGGAGCAGAATGCTGGGAATTAGTATTTCCTAGGAATGATGAAATAAAAACAAAAGTTGGGATCACTACTCTCCGAGCAGGGGAAAAAAAAAAAATCATGCCACACCCTAGTAGAGAACTGATGGCTTAAAAGTGACTGTCTGGCTATCAAGTTACAAAGTACCGACTTTTTTTTAAATAAAATATTTTTATTGCTGTTTTGTGTGTTTCATACATCATTTCTCAGTCCAATTTAGACATACTCCCTTTTCCATGCCCCAACCCCACTCCAGTTCATGCATTCTACCATACTGTCTTGCATCTTTTTCTCAGTCTTTTTAAAGTTTTTCACTGCAGAGGTTTATTATTTGGGCAGAGGTTAACTGTTTCAGTTAGTTCTTTGATCCATTGTTTTTTTGTTGTTGTTGTTCCCTCCCATTTGTATTGCTCCAAAGTATGCCTATACATACATGTCACACATATACCAAAATTATGACTTTGAAAATAATGGGTAGACTTCTGATGGTTTATATTCTCAACTTGACAGTATCTACAATAACCTTAGAGACATATCTCTGGGCATGTCTGTGAGGACTTTTCTATTTAGGCTAGTTGAGGTGGGAAAATCCACCTTAACCGGAGGTAGCACTCTCCATGGGCTAAGGTCCTAAACTGAGAAAAGGACAAAGTGAGCCAAGCAGCTTTTTTTTTTCTTTCTTTCTTTCTTTTGGTCTTTTGGAGACAGGTTTCCCTGTAGTCCCAGCTGGCCTGGAACTTGCTATGTAGACCAGGCTGGCCTTGAACTCACAGAGATCCACCTGCCTCTGCCTCCTGAGTCTTGGGATTTTGCAGGTTGGAGAATGGCTTTAAGAGATTCAGAACTGGAAGCAGAGAAACAATGTGACAAAATTATGAAAATAGTTATAATTTATGACAATCACTATCCTTAATATCTAAAGATCTCTTGTAAAATAAACAAAAATGAAAACACAAAAGAGAATTGGCTTGAAAATGTCTGAAAGAATATTCAAGCTTACAAAAACAATTACAAATTTCAAAAAAGTGTTTTTTGCAGAATTATAATACACTAATATCATGTAATAAGACTGTAGATAAATTAGCATCACATCCACAGTAAAAAAAAGATCTATTAGAGAAGATACCAGTATGCAACCAAATCTAATATATATATATATATATATAGTATATATATATAGATATCTCTCTATACATTCTGGTACTAACAGATACTGCTTCTGTCAAGGGACTTAGCTTATGAAGAAAATAGATAAATAGAATAGGTACAGAACTGCTGTAAAAGAAAAGTACAAGATGTTCTGAATGAGAATAATCTAATTTAGGAGCTTTTTGATGGGTTGATAATATAAAGTGAGATAAAAATAAAATGAGGAATCAGTTAACCAAAAGGAGGGCCACGGTATTCTAAACAAGACCAGGAACAGAAAGAACAAAGGTCTCCAGGCTGAATTAGAGAGAACAGTAGGACTGCAGAAAAAAGAATAAAGTACTGGCCCTTTATTCTTGATCAGGCTGAAGAAAAATGTCAAAGACCTCCCAGAAACATTAGTAACTATTCATTTTGAGGTCAATATGTTAGTCCTAAACACAAGACTGGCAAGATTAAACTTGGGTTTTTCATCTTTAGATTTTATATTACTGTATTTTACTTTTTGTTTTTTGAGACAAGGTCTTCCTGTCTTGGAAGCTCAAGCTGGACTAGAATTCATGATCCTCCTGATTAATCTTCCCCAGTGCTGGGACTGCAAGCATATGTGTTACCATGCCTAGCTCACAGCTGGTTTTCAAAATGCCACTCTGAAATTCTATTACACTGTGGTGTTCTGTGGTGCAAGCTGCCTTTGTTTGCAGTTAGCATAAATTCATACTACTTTGAAAATGATGTATATAATCTGGCCATATATGTGAAATGGTATATTTTCCCTTGAAACTATTTATCCATATTAAATAAAAGTACTAAAACAGTTAATTTTTCACATTTGCTATGTTATAAATTTAGGATCCCTGTAGAAGCTTAACTTTAAAGTGGGGACATTTGAAATATTAGCTTGTCTCCTTCATACAAAATAAGTTTTGAGCTCCTTCATTCTGAGACCTTTTATAAGAACAGGAGACAGCAGCCTAGTAGACAGAACGAGGCAATTTTACATGGAAGTACATAGCTCTTTCTCCTTCCCTAAAATTCTCTTCCTATAAAAATGACAAAAGGCAATCTAGGAAATACTTTTGGATGGCTTAAAATGGTTTATAAGCTTCATTAACGCCTCTAAGAAAAGTAACAGGCACACAGGTGCATATGCTCTAGAGATACAAAAATTATAAAAGTAAACTGATTTTTACAAAGGTACATTTAGGGATTATATGGATAACTAAATAAATAATAACTAAAGAAAAACTATTTTGTACTTTTTTTGCTATTTGTACTTTGTGATGTATTAAAAGATGTAATCAGTACCAATGTATGCTAAGTTTTCTCTCAAACTAAAATATTCACATTCCTGTTCCATGCTATCCTCCTCAGATTAATTATCCTAAACCATCTATATGATCATGCCTCTTCTCTAATAGGAAAGTGCTCAGGATTTTTTTTTTTTACTGCCCTCAAAATACAGTCTGTGATTTTCCATTTGACATTCACAGTGCTATCATGTCTTTAATTTGCCTATAACTCTTCCTGGCATTTGATCTGTTAGCTATCAATATCTTAGCCATCCTACAAAGCTCAGATTATATTTCATCCTTTCTAACCTCTGTTTAGACTTTGGAAAGCCTCTCTATGGCAGAGCAGATCCTGTGTATCACTCACTTTCATTGGACACCATAGGGGATATATAATATTCTAGTCTAGACAGTTAATATACTAATAGCCAGGAGTGGTGGTGCAGACCTATGGCCTTAGCACTAGGGAGGTAGAAGTTGGAAGACTGAAAGTTCTAATCCAGCCTGTCCTACAGAGTAGCATGGTGAGACCCTGACTCGAAAAATGAAAAAGGAGAGAGGAGAGAAGTCACAGGGGATAGGGAAGAGGAGAAGAGGGAAAGAGAGGAAAGGAGAGGAAAAGAAAAAGGATATCTTTGTGGTTTTTTTGGGGGGGGGTCTTTTCCAGATAGGGTCTCCCTGTAGCCCAAGCTATCCTAGAACTCACTGTGTAGACCAAGCTGGACTTGAACTCACAGAGATCCACCTGCCTCTGCCTCTAGAGTGCTGGGATTAAAAGCATGCACCACTATGCCTGGCTAATATCTTCTCTTTTAGATAGAAGTTTTTCTCTTATCTGAAAAAAATTTTAAATCCTACCACTTTAAACTGATGACAGTATACTGAAATAATACAGAAGGAACCAAATTCCAGTTTTTAATTTTCCATGTCCTATTCCTAAGTAAAGGGCTCTTATCTAATAGCAGAGCATTTATTTCATTCAGTCTTGGTTTGTCTTAGCAAAATCAAGATCTCAAATAAGAGCTGGGCATGGTAGGGCACAAGTACAGTCTTAGCCACTCAGAAGACCTGAGGCAGGTGGATCACAAGCACAAAGTGAGTTCACAGCCTGAGCAATTTAGTGAGACCTGTCATACACTCTCCCAAGAGCTGGGCATGGTAGGGCACAACTACAATCTTAGCTACTCAGAAGACCTGAGGCAGGTGGATCACAAGCACAAAGTGAGTTCACAGCTTGAACAATTTAGTGAGACCTGTCATATACTCTAAAAAAAAAATAAACTAAAATAAAAAAAGGCCTAGGATATAAGCTCAGTGATAGGCACGTAGTATACATGAGGCCCTCAATTCAATCCCCTTTAATGAAAAACAAAGGCAACAAAAAGTTCCAAATAATAACTTTAACTTGTATTTGCTGAATAAATGGTAAATAAACTAGTAATGTCTAAATTCTTCAACTCTGCAACAACTTAATTTATGTCGACTTTTTCAGAAACACTAGCAAATTTAAATTCTATTCTTTCACCAAATGTAAACATTTTATCAAATATTTAAAATTTTTTCAGAAGTTTCATATTGTATACCAAATTAAATATAAAAATTAAGCAAATTTTGTTCTTTTGAAAAGTATATAACATACATCATAGGCCTGAGAAAATGCACGAGAGTGTTATTTATAAGTGATTTACTCCCCCCGCCCCTTTGGTCTTTTTGAGACAGGGTCTCCCTTTAGTCCCAGCTGGCCTGGAGCTTGTTATGTAGACCAGGCTGGCCTTGAGCTCACAGAGATCTGCCTGCCCCAGCTTCCCAAGTGCTGGGATTAAAGGCCTGTGCCACCATGCCCAGCTACTCCTACATTTTGAATTGATGTTTACTGTTACAGTTCTTACATTTTATACAAAATAAGTGCTAAAATAAAAACCACCATAAAAATTTCTAATCACAGTGCAAATTCATTTGTTCATTCATCTATTTGGCTAAAAAAAAATTGAGTATCTTAAAGTTAGGAGGGCCAGGGAGAGGATTATTGGTTGAACGTATGTCCCCTAGAATGTCACATTGGAAGCCCTAATTGCCAGGATCTCAGAACATGATCTATTGTGATTCAGCGTGGCTGCAAATGTGATGGTAGATGTACCTGAGCTTGGGCATGTGTGGGCTAACATTTCAGTCAGCATGCTTGAGAGTCATTAGTAAAGATCATGCAACCTCTGTTTACACACACACAGAGTTGCGATGACATGTGATGATGCAGAGGTCTAGGATTGGCTGCTGGGTCGTGATGTCACACAATGTGGGGGCTGTCTGTCCCAAACCTATATAAGCTGTCTGTTGCATAGAATAAATGGATTTCCACCCTCTGATGTGGTACCCAAGATGTACTGTAGTAATCCTGTGCCATACCCTCTTCAGCCTGTTCCACTGGGGGGAAGCATCAGCAACTGGTGCCTGAACAGGGACCTAAAGCAATCTGGAAAGTCTGGGTATGTGAAACCCCATGATGGGGAAGCTATCTTCTAGGAAGCCTCTTCTTCAGGCTGAGCAACTTTGAGACATTGTCTTCCAAAGTGCACTCTGGCTCTCTGCTACTAGTTTTTTCTTCTTCATTGTAACTATTTTCCTCCAACATTTGGGTCAGAAATAGACTAATATCCCTGAACTATTACAGTCTCAGATAAAAAAATGAAAGTAAAAATACCCTCCCCTGGCCCTGGCACCACCGCCTCCACTAGGAATGGGAGTCACTCGCACCTTTAAAGTTTCAAAATTCACCAAAAACTAAGACTGAGGTTGGCCTGAGCCACTTGATCCTAAACCAAAAAAGAAAAAAAAAAAAAAATGGTTAAGAAGACTTTTCTGCAGCTCTTGGATTCTCTGGATGTTAAGCAAGCAGGAAGCATTAGTTAGCTGAGCCCTGCAGTTTTTTTCTAATGTTAATTAAGGCTCTCTACACATACCTGGCCACACCTAAACCACCTGGAATTTAAAAAGGACTTTTTTTCTCTGCAGTTTTTCCTAATTTTTAGTTAGAACTTTACTCAATGGTAGAGGTTAGGTCTGAGATTCCCAGAATTCCAATGGACACATTTCCTCCAGAGGTTGTTGTTGGCAGCCTGTCACAGCATTGTTACTGTGACCATGCACCGCACCCTAAAGATGGCGCCGACTTCCTCAGGAGGCTAGAGAACAACTAGCCACCTTTTCCGCATGTAGCCACCTCTTCCGCATTAGGACAGGAACTGCGCATGACTTTGAGCCCATTCACCTAATATTCTAATGAGGCTTTGGCCCCTATTGTGCTATAAGCCCATACATTGGATATGCTAATGGGGCATTGGACAGTGCACCATTCCAGAGCATACTCAAACCCTCTAGACTGCTATATAGGCAGTGCCTCTTCCTCATTTGGGGGTCCTTCTCACAAGAGAGCTGTGTACACAATAAATACTGCTGCAGAAGAATCCTGTTGTCCGCGTAAAGTTCTTGCCGGCGAGACTGCTGCGTGTGACAGGTTGTCAATCTTCTGACCTCTTCCCCTGTAACTGAAGTCCTGCCCTATAAATGGGTGGTATAAATGGGTGGGCTCAAGTCACCATCTTGCCCCTGCCTTTGCCCCTGCCCTGCTGTTACCTGTTCTACCACATGCCTGCAGGTGGTCTGCTCTGGCAGTCCCACATGGAAGTAAATCATGTTCCCAGAGTGACTTAAGCCTCATGTGCCTTTTTATCTGGGGCTTTGCACCTTTATAACCTAATAGTGTGATGTAACCTAATAGTATGATGCCTTCCTAAGCCTGCTGACCTAGGGCAGTTGTGTTTCTCCCTGGGTATTAAACAATACTGTGATTTACTAAAGAGTTAACTACAAACAACTGTGGATAAATCCAACTCAAGATATTTCTCTCCCCCACCCCAAAGAACCACCATTTTTTTGGAACTCCTGGGACTTGCCAGCAGCGGATTCCTCCAGACAACCAGCTTCCACATTTCATGATGAGGTACTGTCTGCTCTCCCCCACTTTTCCTCCCTCACGCTCTCCGTCCCTCGTCTCCCCCACTTTGGCCTCTCAGGCTTTCTCTCCATGGCTGACTGCCTCGACATTTCCTCTCAATTCTAACCTACTGCTTTCCGCCTCTGTCTTCCCTCCGATTCTCCTCCTTCACTTTTTAGCCTCCTGTTTAGTTCCGTGCTCCGTTTTCCCCGTTTTGGACTCTCCTGAGAACTGGTGTACCAGGGGGTCCCTGTACCCCGAATCCCGTCCGGACTGCTGTCTTCCAGGACACTGGAGACACAATCTGGACCAGTTCTTTCCAGTCCCCCCTGTGAATTTTGAGTCGCTGATGTTCCCAGGCCCGTGGACTCCATTTCAGAGCCTCTCACGTTGGTAGCGTGGGCCTATGGACTCTGACCAGCACCCCTGACACTAGGGTGGATGCACCCGAGCCCTCAGATGGTGCTTTTGAGACTAAAAACTTTACTTCCTTCCTACAGATCTTCTTTCTCTCTCTTCTCCTCTCCTCTCATCCCCCACCCTACGCACTCTGATCTGTCTCTCCCCTCTCTCCTGGCCTCCCTGCACCCTTGGCAGATTTCTGCAGTAACAGACTGCACCCTAAATCCAGTCTTTTTTCTTTCTTTTACTGTGGCTCCTCCCCCTCCACCCCCCGCCATGTGGCTTTTCCCTCTGTGTGGCTTCTCCCTCGCTGCCTTGCCCCGCCACTGTGCCCCGCTGCTACCACAAGGCTTTTTCCCACCTTGCATTCAAACAAGCAAGGGAGCAGCAGACTGTGCCGGGGCATGCCCTGTTTCCATGGCAGCTACGCTGAAACACGCCCACTCCTCAGCTGCCACCTGGACATGTGGCAGGAACATTCTTACAAACTTGAATTTACACTTAAGCTTATAACAAGTAATGCCATGTTCTAATCCTTTTACAGTTTATTTAATGGCATGTTCTTATCCCTTCACAATTTTGGTTTTTAGGTTTTTCTATTGGATTATTATAAAAAGACAACTGAGATTCAATTAATACATTTTTATGTCAGAGTAACCAAGTTTTGTTCTTACCGGTTTTTCAGCCATTTCAAAATACAATCAATTTTCCGTTTTTTACTTTTGTATGGATAGTTAATTTTTTACAGGCTTTTGTTTGAGATTTTTATATCATTTGGCTTTTTAACAAACACTGTTTTACTTTTTGTTTTTTATACTTTGTTTACAAGACTTTTACCTAATTTTAAGGGATTATTTCAGATTTTGGCATTTTATCAGATTTTGGCATTTTCCATTTCATTCTTTTTTTCTTTATAAAACCCCATTTTATTCAGAAATCCGTTTTTGTTTTTGCTTCTGTATACAAGTCTCCATATCTGAGATTAAGGTGTCTAACACCCGTCCCACCTGACATCCAGCTTTTGCCTCAGGCAGTAAACTTTCACCTGGCTGGGGCTTTTTGATTTTATCCACTAACAATAAATCTATTCTCACTAAATTAGCAGGTAATCTACACAACCAGATCTGCCTGCCTGCCCTGTCCACCACCTTGCACAGGAGTGCACACACAG
The DNA here is from genome assembly GCA_009823505.1 of Rhizomys pruinosus. Taxonomy (NCBI): domain Eukaryota; kingdom Metazoa; phylum Chordata; class Mammalia; order Rodentia; family Spalacidae; genus Rhizomys; species Rhizomys pruinosus. Next base: position 2,140,179 of record VZQC01015001.1, on the reverse strand, counting down.
CCTGTGCTGCAAAGTATAGTATAGGATGAGTAAATGTCTTAAACTCTAAATGATTCTGTGTAAATGTGACAATTGCAATTAATGGTTCCACAGCCCTGCACAATGATGGACAACTTTAGATTTAAATTCTCAGGGAACTGAGAATTTTCTGTGCCTTGCCATCAAGTTATTCTGGGTACCAACACTTACCTATGACACTCTACGGAAAAAAAAAAAAAAAAAAGATTTTTCCCATTGTCCAGAGTTAAAGGATACAATTAAGTCATGTGTCTGTCCAACCTGTCTGTGTGTTATAACTGTTCTCCAATGTGTCCTTGTAACTGTCATATGTCCGTGTTTTCCTGTGTGTTAATTTCTGTCAAAACAAAGTAGCCACTTCAAACTTCTTTCATTCTATTTTGTGCACAAAAGCAAAAAAAAATTTAATTATGTTTATTTTTGGCATGCTTCTTAAATTTTTTTCAAAGGTCTGATTTGAACCCGAGTTCCTAGGTTTCTACACTGGTTATCTGAAGATTTTATTTATATGTCCAAATTATTTTCTTCACAGGTTTATAACTAAAATTTCCTTTCCAGTTTTTTTCTTGTTTCCAGACCTCTGAAGACCTGATTTTTTTACCCTTATTGATTCACTAACAGATGTGTTTTTTTTTTTCTTTTCTCCTACTTAACCAGGCTTCTAATGGCTGTGCCACCTTCCCTCTGACCAGAGACCAATTTAAAAATCCCTGGATTCTGGGTTGGAGAGATAGCCTAGTGGTTAAGAGCACCAACTGCTCTTGCAGAGGACCCGGGTTCGATCCCCAGCACCCACATGGCGGCTAAGAGCCGTCTGTAACTCCAATTCCAGGAGAACTCCAGTTCCAGGGGAATCTGAGACCCTCTTCTGACCTCCGCAGCATTGCACGTCATGGGTGCACAAACCTACATGCAGACAGTACACTCATACACATACAAAAATAAAATAAATAAATAAATAAATAAATAAATAAATAAATATTTAAAAAAAATCCCTGGATTCATTCATACTCTGGCACTTGGACAGTGGCACATGGCTTTCCCTGCAATCTCTTCCCTTCAACGAAAAAGCCTAAATACCTTTGGTATTATCAGTTCTTTAATTATTGTATATATAATTTTGTTTTCCATCACTTGTTAAAATATTTCAGTAAGTTCATAGTTTTAGAACCAAAGGTGCAAGACATCAATGCTAGCATAAGGGAACTGTATTAATTAGTCATCTCAGCCATCGCAGTGCAATTAATTAGAGCTGCATGTTTTAAATATTATTTCTAAATGTTTTTTTTCTTTTCCAATGTATGTGACTGTTCAGTACAAACACCAGGATAAAAATTGCTTGAGTAAATGTATGGATAAATGTATGTGTATGATATTGTTAAATATCATATTAAGACCTGTCTGTGTATGATAGCAATGCATGTGCCTCTGCTCAGTACAAACTTTATAAACTCCCATCACCAAATTTATTTATTAAAGCCTTATTTATGAGTGCATACATAAAGTACTGTTCACTTTTAAGAATTCCATAATGTAATTATGTCATATACAAGAAATTATGTTCCACCTAGCAAGTACTATATGCCTTGTTTACAGCCTCAAGTGAAACAGACATATATAAATATTGAGTTACCCATACATATTTAAACTGTTTTATTTATGTTATACTACTTTGCACATGTTACTTTTAATATTTTTAAGAAAAATTGGGTTTTACTCCAGTGACCACGTGGACAGTCCAAATGTAACAATTTGGGTGAGCCCTAAGTATTTCCTGTCTGCTGTTGGTATGTGACAATGCCCCCTTCCTTTTCCTTCTCAAAGCTATAATTCAAAATCTGGGGACAACTGACATGGCCTCATTTGAGATAGTACTAGAAGGTATTGGTTTTAGCCTCTTTATTATCTTGAGTTTGTTTCATGAGCTATGTTAGAACTATTTTGCCTTTCATGGTTTAAATCCATTCTACTTTAAGTACCTAAATGACTTTTATAAAATAAAGAACAAATTATAGCCCTTACTGCATAGATTTAATGTCAATTTGATAAACCTGAGCTGAGAAACTTCAATAATTGCCTTCATTGGACTGGCCTGTGCCCATTATGGGAAATGCCACCCCTGGCCAGATATTTCTATATTGTATACAATAGGCTGAACATGAGCCAGCAACACAAGCCAGTAAGTAGCATCCTTTCCTAGCCTGTGCTGCAGCTACTACCACCAGGCTCCTACCATGAGCTTTTATTATTAGAATATTTTTGCCACAGCAAGTAAGCATTTATAAAGTGTTTAAGTCAATGTTCAAGCTTTACTTAGGTGTCACATAGTAATTAAAGTACCAAATTCATTCAAATAATCCTCTTGGGGGTTTAGCAACCATACTTAAAGCTCCAATCTGATTTGGCAAGAGGGATTTGAAGGGACAATATTTTGGCCCCTACCCTCTAAGGTCGACTTAAGTCCTAGGGTTCTGCATTGGCACCTTCCTACATGTCCTATGGCAGTGAGTCACCAGTCATCCTGGGCCAGGGAGGTCTTGGAGATTCACTTAAAAGGACTTCATCCGGCCAGTGTCCAATCAAGGGAGTAAAGTCCATATAGAGGAGAAATTCCTCACGCTTCAAAGGGAAGCTCTGGTCAAGCAAGGCCTGACTTTGTCCTCACATAGATGGAACTGATGAAGAGAGCCAGGCACAAGGCCTGAGTGACCCCCTAAGGACCAGAACCTCAACTGACATTAACACCAAAACTAATTTCATTTATCTGAGCTAAGTGTGTGGTTTTAAACACCCCAACAGGAAACTGTAATCTAAAGAAGAGAAAGTGAAATAACTTATTACCAGAGAGATAGGTGAGAGACGTACTGTGCCAAGTTAGGAACCTACTGTGTCATGTTAGAAAATATCTCAGAGATAGGTGACAGATTTAATGTGCCATACCAGAAAATACCACATTTTATATTCTCATGGTTATGTTGGCTCTCATTCTAGAGCTCTGTGCACTAAAACTTTTTTCCAATTCCTCAAACTAGGGTACAAATCCAACTCATAAAAACTACTTACTTCATGCCTTTGGTATTGTCGGTTTTTAATTGGTCTTCAACAAGAGATTAATCCTCTTGCTTTGGATTCTCTGGAGGGCCCTGCAGAGCTTCTTACCTCCACAATGTAAGCAGAGAGGTATACAATTTCTGCTCTGCCACATGGCCTACACTGGCAGCTTTGACTTTTCCCTCTGCTTAATGGGGATAATTCTCCTTATAGGTAATTATATCCAGTTTAGACACTTCTGTTCTATGTAAACCACAGAGTTCAATTCTAAAGAAAACTGCCTTTTTTGTATAAATTATTGGTAAATAATCACACGCTGTTTGGGGTCACTAAGAAGCTGGACTCTGGAGATGGAATTGACCCTCCCACTTCAGACTCAAGCCTGTTCCAAGTCTCTTGTACAGGTTCAGGCTGGCCCCCTGATCCTGTGACAAAAAAGAAAATAAAAACAACTAAACAGCCTAAAAGTGAAAACATTGTAAAGTTAAAAACAGCTAAGGTATAAACTAATTTCAACAAAAGTTATTGTTATTTATTTCATGGTATATAATGTCTATATTAAAAGTAACCAATGGGATTACAAATGTATAATATCAATTTAATGTTTTACTAGGCACATATTGCCTCTCTCTACCTACTGTTTATGCTCCTTCGAAACCTGAGGCAAAGTTTTTGGTAATTCACTCTCTGATAAATAAATTGTCATGTAAACTAAGACTGCTAAATTACAATAAGGCTCCTGATCCTTAAAGATATAATTTTAAGGAATAATTACTTCTGCTCCAGGGTACAATTTATTTCTGCATTTAGATATGTTTTATATGTAAGACATTTGACCACTAGATAGGGCATCTTTGGAGTGAACAGACAGATTTTTTTTTTTTTGCCAAACCTATGTAAAACATCTCTAAACATTTGCAGAGAACTGGTCATTTAGAACCTGCTCCAAGACTTACAAGAACATCTGAAGGTTTACACTTTTTTAAAATATTTTTATTATTATTTTTTATGTGTATGAGTGTACTATCTGCATGTAGGTTGGTGCACCTGTGTCATGCAATGCTGCAGAGGTCAGAAGAGGGCGCCAGATTCCTCTGGAACTGGAGTTAAAGACAGTTCTTAGTCACCATGTGGGTGCTGGGAATAGAACCCTGGTCCTCTGCAAAAGCAGTCGGCGCTCTCAATAGCTGAGCCATCTCTCCAGCCCCAAGTTTATACTTTACAACAGTATATTTAAAATAACTGTTCTATCTACATATATGGGAATAAATATTAAATACTTAGTAAATGTTAATAACTAAGGGTAAATCTGTTAATAAATGTTATTAAGTCTCATGGTATTAATTAAAAGGTTCCTGTATAAAATTAAAATGGCTGGCTATTTCCAAATAGAAATAGTAACATGCTTAAGCTAATTAGGGATACAGAGTTGTTAATTTTCAATCCACTCCTGGCTTATACTGGATTCCCAGTTATAGCTTTGGGATTAAATGGGCACAGATGTTCTTTATGTTTCTCTGCATTATACAAATGTTACCTGTGACATTTGTTTTGCCCATAAAAAAATAATTTGGCTCAAGAGAAGTTGGGTTTTACCTCCTTGAACCAGTGGTATGCGGTCCAAATGGAGACAGTTTGGATGGGCTTAGTAAATCTTTTCAGATTGGTTCCTCTCTACAGGAATATGATATAACTCCTGGCTTCTGGAAAACTGTAAATCAGGATTTAGGGGTCTGGGAAACAAGAGAGACTGCTCGGTTTGTAGTGAAAATTACAAAAACAGAAGGGGGGGCTATACATCCTCCCCTGACAAGGCAGTGTGCAGTGCACTCTTTACTCTAAACTTCCTGTCAATTTTGAAACCAGACATAACCCCAGTTCATAACCATTGGAGATATAAGATGTATTGGTAAATAAAGGCTTCAGTATCAGGTGTGGATTGCCTTACCAGGAACTGTTGGCCAGGGAGGCTCTAAAGGCCCCCCAAACAAAGGCCATTTGCTTATAACTTTGAGTGCACACAAGAAGTGGATAGTAAGTCCCTACTGTTGAAGATAGGGCAGATGTGAGCATGAGAAAGATGCTGAGACCTTCCACTACAACTGAACAGCTGACCTTCACGGTGCCAGAGAGCACTATGCAAATCACTGGGAAAAAAATTGGTCTCCGAAGTTCTACTACGAATCTTGCGTGCTTTACTTTACATGCCAAAAGACGATTTAGTACAATAGTGGCAGCCTGGTAAATGTACACCCAGAAAAATTCCAATTGGATCTATGGCCCACTCCCTGGGGGGCAGGGGAGTGGAGGACACACAACTGATACTGCAAGCCTAGTTGACCACTAGTGCCAGAAGACTTTATAGGCCACATTAGAAATCTACTGCCATCCTTTTGTTAAACACCTGTGATGTCTCAACTAAGACACCGTCCAAGAACTTGTAATGGTTAATGTTTGTTTAAATGTCTACGCTTCTTGCTATTTGTGTTTTATGAGTAGAATTAAAAGGAGACCCCCAAAATGAGCCACCAGTCCACTGAAAACAGAACTTGGACAGGCCCAAGAGTTTAGTATATCACCTTAGAAAATGGATCATCCTATCTCTCTCTCTCTCACCCTCCCCTCCAAGGCCCAGGGACTCTTGAGGAAGAGGTTGATGTGTCAGTTTGTAAGGGTCAAGGGATGGAGGGGTGAATTGTGAGATCACAGCAAAAAATGACTGAAATTTCATTTGATCAGCATGTTTGTCTACACGAACCTCTCCAACTGGACTTGGGGCCCCTGAGTTGTACAAGAATTGGATATGGATGCTTGGTAATTGGGTTCACATGGACATTATGTTTATTGCTTATGTTTACTAATTGGTTTACTCCATATTCAGTTTTTACATGGGCATCGATTATTAGAGTTGCTTAGTGCTTTTAAAAATAGTCATGGCCATTCAGGGCAGGCAAAGGAAATTGACTACCACTTCTGTCAATCTCTCTGAGCTTGTGAAGGAAAAATCAGAATGGGGAGAGGTGGGCATACCCAAGCTTGGGTGTGTGGGGGCTAACATTTCAGCCAGCATGCTTCAGAGTCACAAGTGAAGATCATGCGACCTCTATGTTTATGCACTGCAAATTGGGATGACGTGATGATGCAGAGGTCTAGGATTGGCCACTAGGAGGTGATGCCATGCAATGTGGAGGCTGCTTGTCCCAAACCTATATAAGCTGCCGGTTGTGTATAATACACAGATTTTCATTCTTTGACATGGTCCCCGGGATGTGCTGCAGCAAAACCACACTGAACCTCTTCAGCCTGTTCCACTGACACGCCCCTCCCACCACATGTGATAAGCTACATTAAGGTAGTTTGACTGCAGTGTGGTAGTAGTACCTAATCCCATGTAACTGGTGTCCTTATAAAAAGGGGAACTTTGCTTACATAGAAACTGATAGGAAGAACACTCTGTGAAGATGAAGGCAAAGATCTACAAGGCAAATGAGCAAAAATTGCTAGTAAACCACCAGAAACAGTATCCTATGGATCTCAGAAGAGACAAACTCTGATACCTTGTTCTTAAGATTTTTAGCCTGCACAACTATGAGACAATAAGTCTGTTTAAGATATCAGATTTGTGCCACTGTTATGATAGAAGCCCTATGGTGCTAATGCAAAAGGCTTTGCTGAAGAATTCTAATTTATCTTCTGACTTGAAAGTGAAATAGGTTGGGAACAGCATGTTCAGAGACAGAAAAGAGAAGTTGATAATAGCTAAGAATAGGGGTCATCAAATCAAATAGTTCCAGTCTATCCCCTGTTCTCATATTGGAATATATGCATAACCTCATTCAGTTTGCATAGTCTTTAGTTGCTTTCACACAATGGCTAAGTACATACAACAAAGACCACATAGCAAAGAAGTCTCAAATATTTAACAACTAGCCCTTTATAATTTCAAAAGCTCTCTGGTTCCTTTTAAAGCATGAACTAAAGTTAGATTCCCTGATTCTTCTTATTTGTGTAAGCATAAGAAAATGACTTAAACTCTCTGCACTTCATTTTTTTCCACTTACAAAACAGAGATTTAAAACTCTTGTTTAAAGTTGTAAGAACAGAGCTGACCCTTGAGCTTGAACTGTGCAGGTCAACTTAATTATTCCTATTTTTTTGAGATCTGTGACAATTTAATAAAACAGAGGAACTGCCTAACCTAGAAATATTGAAAATTTTAATTAGATGCTATGAGTGAATTAAGGTATGTAGATAATAGCCTATTTTATCATTTGCTATCATAAGATACTTTCATTAAAAAAATTAAAATTTATCAAAACTTACTGACACAAACATATACAGACTACACATGGCACCATTTGTAGTCAAGAGAACTGTAAACAAATACAAAGCTACAGTATTAGATCACAAATGATTTTGTAAGGTTTAAGCTTGCTTACCTCCATAACATCCTCCAAATTCTCTTCTGCATCTGCTTTCTCTGTCATAAGTTTGGCTGCCTTAAAGTAAGTCTTCATAAGTAGATAGCCCCTTTTGGCTCCATGCCAGTATGACCGAGGAATTTCCACCAAGCCATATCCCAATAATAACACGAGAAGAAACAAACCCCATGTGTTAGCAGCAGCGATCCCAATTGTCTGAAGTTGGTTCCTAAGAAATAGAAAACATAAGACAGCTATGATAAGTTATTTTTCTCTAAAAATGTACAAATAATTAGTATTAAACACATTTTCAGAAAACTATCCTAAAGAATGAGAAGGATTTCATATAAAGAAATTATCAATTCTTTTTGGTCATAGCAGATAATCTGTCTATTTCAATAGAAAGATAGACTGTGACTATAAAAATAGACTTCATATGGGAAACATTACTTATAGTTCAAATTAGAATACAGAATAATAAATGGTGTAATTTTCTTCCTCCATAAAATATTTTTTACTAGTGTTTTTCTCAGCCAAGAATAACCAATTAACACCTATAACATGTTAAATTAACTTGTGTTAAGGCTGACCAACACAATTCTGAAGAATATAACAATGGGGCCTAACACAATTCCCCTATTTAGGACCCTTGTTTTTCAGATGACATATTTTAAATCATATGTACAAAATACATTTGTTTACTGAAATACCTAAGTCTAAAATAACATCAAAACAACTATTTCCTCAAACTATAACCAAAACAGAAAAAAAAAAAGAAATCCAGATATTTGTTCATTTTTTAAATTCTACCAAAAATGTTATTAGGTTTACCATATACTATTCTACCATCTAATAGCTATATGTAAAGATATTGTTCTATATTTTCTTCCTTATTAATATACATCTTTCATATATTACAGGGGGCATCTGTAAGACATGCAATTTGGTATGTTAGTTAATGAAATGTCTGTTTACTTGTATGTATGTAGTATAAGCTAATCTTAGATGGCACAAGCATACACAGAAACAAATGTTTCTTACCATTCTAAATGCAAACGTGGATTTACAGCTACATAAATTAGAAATGCTCCAAAAATCAGCAAATAAGTGCCATAGTAGATTGCATTCTCAATCAGTGCTGTTTTTATCTTCCCAGTGATGGAAAATCCTCCAGACCTTGCATAAGATTGCATAAATGGTAAGAGAATCCTAGTTGGATGGAAAATAGATGATTAAAACTCAAATAATTATATATCTGTATAATCTCAAAATATCAGAAGTACATGAGTCTTAATGTATAATTCTCCTGGCTAGTAAGTGAGTAAATGTACACTAGTACTGCATAACTCATAATAAATGATTGGATATTTTAATAATAATAAATTTGAGGAAAAATAAGGGCCCTAAAGCAGAAGAGAGCAAGGTATAGTCCAAGGAACAGAGATTACACTGGGATGCATGGTACAACAGTACCAGTGAGTACAGATCACTCTAAAAAGGCTAAAAATAGACCATTAAAGCCTTCACAATGAGGCCAAGAGTTGTGGTACGTACCTGTAATCCCAGCACTTGGGAGACCAAGGCAGGAAGATTACTGAGCTTGAGGCCAGCCTGGGTTACATAGAAAGATCCTGTTTTAAAAATTAAAACAACAGGACTACATTGAAAGAATAAAGAGGAAACATTTTAAGAATACAAGATCTCATTATGTAACACAGGTTTGCCTTCATACACACAAGCCTCCTGCTTCATCTTCCCAGATGCTGGGATTACAGGCCTATGTCACCACACCACCACATTTCTATTTTTCTAGGGCTTTGGCATGGTCAACGAACTGAAAGCAAATGAAACTAGAACTGGGAAGGCTAAGGGTGGTGGTGAAAATAAGAAACAAGGTAAGAGAAGCCTAGCTGACAATCTCCTGACGTTGAAGTATGTAGGAGACAACACAGGAGGGCAAAAGACAAAGAAGCTGGCTAATCAGCTTTGGGTCAGGCCAGACCCAATAGACAGATTCTTTAGCCCTCAGCACATCAACAGCAATAACATCAAAAGATGAGATCTACAAGGGTGAGTACATCAAACGCAAAGAAGGGAACTTAGACCCATCTCCGAGAAACTCCAACTTTTAAGGGAATGTAAATAAAGAAGAGGAGGATCCACGGAAGGAGACTAAGACAGAACAGTAAAGAGGCAAGGAAGAAAATGAAGGAGTGGATGGAGCAGAAACAAGAAGAAAGTATCTGAAAGTGAAGAGAGAATATAAAGCAAAATGCAGGCAAGAGGTCAAGTATAATAGGGTCCTATATTTGTGAGCAGAGTCTTGGGTGTAGGAAAAAAAAAGTACGGGGCTGGAGAGATGGCCTAGCAGTTAAGAGTGCCAACCGCTCTTATAGAGGACCCGGGTTCAATCCCCAGAACCCACATGGCAGCTGAGAACCGTCTGAAACTCCAATTCCAGGAGAACTCCAGTTCCAGGGGAATCCGACATCCTCATCTGACCTCCGCGGCATTGCACGGCACAGGTGCACAAACCTACCTGCAGACAGTACATTCATACACATACAGAAATAGATAAAAAAGAAAAAAAAAGTACCAAGGGATTGAGGAATAAATTAACAATGAGCAAATGGATACATCAAATGTAGATAGAAAATTTAATAAGTTTAGCTGGATATCATATAAAAATTAAAGATTATACATAAAAAGAATGTCATACACAAAAAATATCAAAATAATGATATATACAAAATTATACATGTAAATCACCCAAAATGTAAATAAAGAGAAATTTATGCTGTAGAACTGTTTACAAATTTCACAAGCAGGACAAAATCAATCATAGTAACCCTTAAGGATGGGGCCTGTCTAGGGGAGGAGAAAGTTTTGGGGGCGTTGTTGACATCCTGTACTATCACCTGATTGTGGCTATTGAGTGCATTCACTTTGAAAAAAGTACTAAAATGGGGCTGGAGAGATGGCTCAGCAGTTAAGAGCACTGACTGCTCTTGCAGAGGACCTGGGTTCAATTCCCAGCACCCACATGGCAGCTAAGAACCATCTTTAAGACAGGTGTGGTGGTGCGTGGCTTTAATCCCAGCACTCGGGAGGCAGAGGCAGGCGGATTTCTGTGAGTTCAAGGCCAGCCTGGTCTACAGGGCTAGTTCTAGGCCAGCTGGGGCTACAGGGAGACCTTGTCTCAAAAACACCAAAAAAAAAAAAAAAAAAAGTACTAAAACAATGTGTGCATTTTGTAAGATTTTTAAATTTTTATTTATTTATATTATTATTGATTGACTTTGGTGGTTGGTTGATTGATTGATTGATTGATTGATTTTTGGTATTTTTGAGACAGGGTCTCCTTGTAGTCCCAGCTGGCCATATAGACCAGGCTGGCCTTGAACTCACAGAAATCCACCTGCCTCTTTAAGTGCTAGTATTAAAGGCATGTGCCACCATGCCTAGCATTTTTTGTAAGATTTTTATACTTAACTTTTTAAAAAGTCTCTCCCAAAAAGTCAGTTGTGATGAGATTAATGAGGTAGAGACTGGAAGGGGATGAGAGACTTTTAAAACATATATTTATAGCTGAGACATGTATTTATATGTGTTTATTTTAAAAGATGAGGAAATTATCAAAACTGAAAACTATGTTGGTAAGAAGAACTTAAAGGGATGGGTCCGTATTTTAGGAAGTAGGATTAGCTTAACAAGAGTGAGTCTTCCAAACTTGAAAGGGAAGGAGAAAAGATGAATAAACGGGTCTGTTGATGAGATGCTGAGGAACTGCCATGTGATGGCTTCTGTTTTCAATAGAAGATAGGAAGTACAGTCATATGCCAGGAGTAAAAGTGACCTTCTGGAGGAAACAGAAAAGAACCACAGAAGACCTAAAGTGTACAGATGGAAGAGAAAGTAGACAAATAAAACAGGAAAGATTTTTGAGCACAATCAAGGGTAATAATATGAACTTACAAAGATACTACTCTATTTTGTTCTGTGACTTTTCTCTTGCAATGTTCACTACATCCAGTTTGATAGCTTAGTCACCTGCAGAGTATCTAAGGGATGAGCAGAGGCAGTGGGTAACTCTGAGTCCAGAGCACAGAACAAAGACAAAGCTTATAACGAGCAGAGAAATGGACTTGGAATATATCATTGGTCAACATAACCACCACTATAATTAAAGCTATGTAGCATAGTCAGATAAGTTACCCAAACCTAAGCTTCAAGGGAAGACCAACATTTAGGAAATGGTCACAGACATAGAGGGATTCCATGAAGGAAATCAGAAGGTAAAAGCAAGCAGATAGAAGGAAAACCAAGGGATAATGGGGACCTTGTAAGAGAACTTTTGTGTAATAATGGTGCTAGAGGAAGACTAGATTGAAAGTCAAAAGAGAAGGAAGAACATAGAAGGAAATGGTGACAAGAAAAAACTTCATTTCTGTTTTCTATATTTGCTTTTTCTTCTCTTTTTTTTTCTTTTTTAAGACAGGAAAGATTTGAGTAAATAAAAAAGGGACACATAAATAAAATTTAAATTATAAAGGTTCACTGAAAATTAACCACTTTTGTTTTTACTTTAATCAAATTTTTTAGAAATGCACCTGTGAGTCACTGCCACTTACCATGTTAAAAACTGTGATGTCCAATAAACTACCCTCCAGAAAATTGGCATGATTCCATCTGGAATGTAACTCCATGGCTTAAAACATGGATGTAGTCTGTTTAATAACAATTTAAAGCCAATTAACCTTAAATAATTATTTCTTAAAGGAAATTACATAATTTGTATGTAGCAAAGTTCATTTGTATCAAATTAATAATTATTAATCAAATCATAAAATCTCATAGGCAATTTAAAATTCAAATATATCACACTAAAAACATGTACAAAAAGTGAACAAAATTATTTACTCTAAAAAGGAATGCCATTTATTTCCAATTTCCAGTGTGTTTTTAGTTATTGAGTAAAAAGAACTCATATTTTCAATGAACTGGCTCAGTAGCAGTCTTTAAAAAGCAAATATATTGGAGCTGGAGAGATGGCCTAGCGGTTAAGAGCACCGACTGCTCTTGCAGAGGACCTGAGTTCCATCCCCAGCACCCACATGGCAGCTGAGAACCGTCCATAACTCCAGTTCCAGGAGAACTCTAGTTCCAGGGGAATCAGACACCCTCTTGTGACCTCCGCGGCATTGGATGACACGGGTAAACAGACCTGCATGCAGACAGTACATTCATACACATAAATAAATAAAATGAAAAAAAATTAAAAAAAAAATAAAAAAGCAAATATATTAAGAAATTAAATATTTAATGATCAGCATTAAAAATACACACATCCCATTTGTAGGGCTGGTTATATATTTTTTCTTTATTGTTACACAGGAGTGAAGGTTGGGTGCTTAATTCCTGGAAGATAGGATGCTAATTAGTCACTATTACAGTTACTGCAGAGATAAGCACCAGCAATTATATGCAATACTGTTTAAATTTTCTACTGATTAGTCTCTAGCTATAAATTCCTCCTCTTCAGTTTTCTAGACTGTGAGGATATCCTTTAAAGGATATCCAGAAAACTGAAAAGGACTTCCAAGCACTGTAACTACTGCTGATTTGGATATAGGTTTTAATAGTAATTCAAATAGAAACAACATTTTTAAATTTACCTTTATTGAAGTTGGATTTTTTTGGATGTGTATAGGTGTGTGTATTTGTTCATATGTGTACAAGTGTATATTTAACATGAGTGCAAGGAGGCCAAGGGACAAATACAGTGTCATCTTCAGGAGCAACACTACTCTCCTTCTTTGAAACAGGTCTCTCATTGGCTCAAAGCTCACTAATTACGCTATCCTGGCTGGCCAGTGAGCCCTAGGGATCCTCCCTTCTCCACCTCCCCAGAAGTAGAGTTACAAGCATCTGCCATCTGCCCAGCATTTTTACATGGGTTCTAGGACTCAAACTCAGGTCCTTATGCTTGTGAAGCAAGCAAGCACTATACTCGTTGCACTATCTCACAGTGCCTAGATTTTCTTTTAAAAGCTATACACAGAAGTATACAAATACTACTCAAATTATTCACAAAAGCTTCATGTCAAAATGAATAAGTTTCTTGTATGCCTCCTATGTGCTGGAATTAAAGGTATGCCCCACCATGCCTGGCTCTTTAGGTTAAAATTTAATATGAGTTCAATATACCCTCTTAAAATTTGAGCTTTCTTCATTCTTCACGTAAAAATATGATGTTTCTTAATAATGTATTTTGAGAGAAATAACCTATATTCACAAAACCCTCCTTGCTCTTTTTTTTTTTTTTTTTTTTTTCTTTTTTTGAGACAGGGTCTCCCTTTAGTCCCAGCTGGCCTGGAGCTCACTATGTAGAGCAAGCAGGCCTTGAACTCACAAAGATCCACCTGCCTCTGCCTCCCAAGTGCTAGAATTAAAAGTGTGAGCCCAGCTGGTTTTTTTGTTTTTGTTTTTTTTTTTAAACAAGGCAGGTGCATCTCTGTGAGTTCAAGGCCAGCCTGGTCTACATAGTGAGTTCCAGGCCATCTGGGACTACAGGGACACCTTGTCTCAAAAAGACAAAAAAAGAAAAACCAAAAAACCAAGATCTCATAAAGCCCATGCTGACCTTGAACTTACTATGAAGCTGAGGTGGGCCTTATGCCTAATATCTCCTAAATTCTGGGTGTGTGCAACAATGCTGAGTGCTTTATAGCAACCTTTAAATTAGATGAAAGGGAAAACTCCATTATTCATGGTGCTAAATCTTGGAATTTTTTTTTTTCCACTTAGGAAAATTTTATATTTTAAATGATTAACATTTCATTTTTGTTACTTTCTGCTATATTTCCCCTTTTCTCTTTACTAACATTTATGGGAAGCAATTATACAATTAATATGTAATATTAGCAAGTATAGTGTCACAGTGTTATTTGTCCTTGTTTTTCATATTTTCACAAGAATAATCATATTAAATCATGACAATTAGTAAATTTTCTATAATGAAAAATTTTAAGTCTAATGTCAGGGATATTTTTAAGTGTTGAAACCTATTCCCATGTTCCATAAGCCATAGTAAGTATATCTGACTTTGTCTTTGCATAAATGAAACCTTTTGGAAAACTCTACATGCAAACTTACCAGACTCACCAGATAGAGGAAAGAAGTCCATGAATCGACATTTAGTCTGATATAAAGTCAGTCACAGCAGTGGACTAACAATGATTACAGGCTCCCACTCTCTCGGGTAGTTCTCAAAATATTCAAGTTATAGAAAAATGCTAGAATTAGCATTAGCGTGGATCAGTTTTCAGGTTGGCAGTACAGTCTCTCCGCTTTATTGAAGGGTTACCTACTTCCTCTCTGTTATCATAACAAACATAAAAATGTCACATCTGCCATGTATTTTTATTGGTTCCAGGCAAGAAAAATGAACATAAGAGATCTGTGAAAATCACAAATGAGGTTAACATTTTAAAAATCTATATTTGTTTTAGTATCTTCCCTTTCCATGGTTGAAGCTCACAGCCTTTTGCAGGTCAGAAGGTCTCATATTCTAGTTACTACTATCGCTGAAGTGAAAGATACAGACCAAAAGAGCACACTCCCTGGAAATGATGAGAAGTGGAACTGTATTAGGGTCTCAGAAGCTCATGCATGGAGATCTGGGATGTNAACTGCCATGTGATGGCTTCTGTTTTCAATAGAAGATAGGAAGTACAGTCATATGCCAGGAGTAAAAGTGACCTTCTGGAGGAAACAGAAAAGAACCACAGAAGACCTAAAGTGTACAGATGGGAGAGATGAAAGAGACAAATAAAACAGGAAAGATTTTGACGCACATCAAGGGTAATAATATGCTACAACAGACACTACTCTATTTTCGGTTCTGTGAGCTTTTCTCGTTCAATGTCACTCCATCCCGTTTGATGCTTAGTCACCTGCAGAGTATCAAGGCATGAGCAGACGGCGTGGGTAACTCTGAGTCAGACTACAGAACAACAGACAAGCTTATAAACGAGCAGAGAAAGGACTTGGAATATATCATTGGTCAAACATCACCACCACAGTAATTAAAGCTATGTAGCATAGTCAGATAAGTTACCCAAACCTAAGCTTCAAGGGAAGACCAACATTTAGGAAATGGTCACAGACATAGAGGGATTCCATGAAGGAAATCAGAAGGTAAAAGCAAGCAGATAGAAGGAAAACCAAGGGATAATGGGGACCTTGTAAGAGAACTTTTGTGTAATAATGGTGCTAGAGGAAGACTAGATTGAAAGTCAAAAGAGAAGGAAGAACATAGAAGGAAATGGTGACAAGAAAAAACTTCATTTCTGTTTTCTATATTGCGTTTCGTCTCTGTGTTTTTCGGTTTAAGACAGGAAAAGAGTTGAGAAATAAAAAAGGGACACATAATAAAATTTAATTATAAAGGTTCACTGAAATGATAACCACTTTTGTTTTTCACTTTAATCAAATTTTTAGAAATGCACCTGTGAGTCACTGCCACTTACCATGTTAAAAACTGTGATGTCCAATAAACTACCCTCCAGAAAATTGGCATGATTCCATCTGGAATGTAACTCCATGGCTTAAAACATGGATGTAGTCTGTTTAATAACAATTTAACGCCAATAACCTTAAATAATTTATTTCTTAAAGGAAATTACATAATTTGTATGTCAGCAAAAGTTCCTTTGTATCAAATTAATAATTATTAATCAAATCATTAAAATCTCATAGGGCAATTTAAAATTCAAATTATACACACTAAAAACATGTACAAAAAGTGAAACAACATTATTTACTCTAAAAGGAAATGCCATTTATTTTCCAATTTCCAGTGTGTTTTTAGTTATTGAGTAAAAAGGAACTCACTATTTTCAATGAACTGGCTCAGTAGCAGTCCTTTTACAAAATAGCAAATATATTGGGCTTGGAGAGATGTGGCCGACGTTTACGAGCACCGACTGCTCTTGCAGAGGACCAAAGCTTCAGTCCCAGCACCCACATGGCAGCTGCAGCAACCGTCCATAACTCCAGTTTCCAGAGAACCTAGTTCCAGGGAATCAGACACACCTTTGTGGACCTCCGCGCATTGGATGACACGGGTCAAACAGACCTGCATGCAGACAGTACTTCATACACATAAAGTAATAAAATGAACAACAAATAAAACCCAAATAAAAAAAAGCAAATATATTAAGAACTAAACTTTAATGATTCCGCTAAAATCACACTCCATATTGTTATGGTGGTGTGTTGATTACTTTTTTCTTTATTGTTTACACAGGAGGAGTGAAGGTTGGGTGCTTAATTCCTGGAAGATAGGATGCTAATTAGTCACTATTACAGTTACTGCAGAGATAAGCACCAGCAATTATATGCAATACTGTTTAAATTTTCTACTGATTAGTCTCTAGCTATAAATTCCTCCTCTTCAGTTTTCTAGACTGTGAGGATATCCTTTAAAGGATATCCAGAAAACTGAAAAGGACTTCCAAGCACTGTAACTACTGCTGATTTGGATATCAGGTTTATAGTCATTCAAATAGAAAACAAATTTTTAAATTTACCCTTTATTGAAGTGGATTTTTTTGGATGTGTATAGGTGTGCGTTTTGTTCATATGTGTACAACAGTGTAATATTTAACATGAGTGCAAGGAGGCCAAGGGACAAATACAGTGTCATCTTCAGGAGCAACACTACTCTCCTTCTTTGAAACAGGTCTCTCATTGGCTCAAAGCTCACTAATTACGCTATCCATGGCTGGGCCGTGCAGCCCTAGGGTATCCTCCCTTCTCCAACCTCCCCAGAAGTGGTTACAAGCTCTGCCACTGCCCAGCATTTTTACATGGGTTCTAGAGACCCAACTCAGGTCTGTATGCTGTGAAGCAAGCAAGCACTATACTCGTTGCACTATCTCACAGTGCCTAGATTTTCTTTTAAAAGCTATACACAGAAGTAACAAATATACTAACTCAACATTATTCAAAAAGCTTCATGCAAAATGAATAGTTTTCTTGTATGCCTCCATGGTGCTGGATTAAAGGTATGCCCCACAATGCCAGGCTCTTTCAGGTTAAAATTTAATATGAGTTCAATATACCCTCTTAAAATTTGAGCTTTCTTCATTCTTCAACGTAAAAAAATATATGTTTCTTAATAATGTTATTTTGGAGAGAAATAAACCTATATTCACAAAACCCCTCCTTGCCTCTTTTTTTTTTTTTTTTTTTTTTTTTTTTGTCCTTTTTTTGAGACAGGTCTCCCTTAGTCCAGCTGGCCTGGCGACTTGCACATGTAGAGCAAGCAGGCCTTGAACTCAAAAGATCACCTGCCTCTGCCTCCCAAGTGCTGAGAATTAAAGTTGTGAGCCCGCAGTTTGGCGTTTTTTGTTTTGTTTTTTTGGTTTTAAACAAGGCAGGTGCATCTCTGTGAGTTAAGGCCAGCATGGTCTACAGTAGATGAGTTCCCATCGATACAGAGGACACTGCTCAAAAAAAAAAGAAAACCAAGCAAAAAAAGAAAAACAAACAAAGATCTCATAAAGCCCATGCTGACCTTTGACACTATATATGAAGCTGAGGTGGGCCTTATGCCTAATATCTCCTAAATTCTGGGTGTGTGCAACAATGCTGAGTGCTTTATAGCAACCTTTAAATTAGATGAAAGGGAAAACTCCATTATTCATGGTGCTAAATCTTGGAATTTTTTTTTTTCCACTTAGAAAAATTTTATATTCCTTAAGATGTTAACATTTCATTTTTTGTTACTTTCTGCTATATTTCCCCTTTTCTCTTTTTTGTTTTTTTTGCATTTTGTGTGTGTGTGTGGTGTGTGTGTGTGTGTGTGTGTGGCTTTTATGAATGTTTTGCTCATTTCAGACGATCACTTTTTCTTGTTTTTTTTTTTTTTTTTTTGGTGGCTTTTTTTGAGACAGGGTCTCCCTGTGCCCCAGCTGTCCCTGGAACTCAACTCTGTAGCCACCAGGCTGGCTTGACATATAAACATCCGCCGCCTCTGCCTTCCCAAGTGCTCAGATTAAAGGGGTGCCCACCACGCCTGGCCTCAGACATCCATTTTTCAATCAGTTAGGATATTCCTTTTCCTTCCCCCTACCCCCCAGATCATAGGCATTCTGCCATAAATGTCCTGCATCTTTCCCATCAACTGTTTTTTTTTTAAGCTTAGAAATTCACATTTTCTCCTTAATTTTAATTACTCAAAATAGGATCACATATCTCCACCCATCTTAAACCAGTAATACAGAGTCTGAAAATAGTGGTGGGGATTTTTTTTTTATAGTTTACTTTTTTAGACATAAGACAGATTGAGAGGACTAGGCTTTAGAACTTTAGTAAGCTAGAAACAGATAAAAATCTGATTTAGGGCTGGAGAGATTCAGCGACTAGCGGTTAGCGCCTCGACCGCTCTTCGAGAGAACGCCGGTTCGTCCCCAGCACCCACCATGGCAGGCTAAGAACCGTCTGCAACTCCAATTCAGGAAGAACTCCAGTTCCGGGGGAATCCGATACCCTCTTCTGCCTCCGCGGCGTTGCACGACACGGTGCACAAATCTTGCATGCAGACAGTCCGTTCATACATACAGGGAACTAACTAAATTCATAACAATTAAAAAAAAAAAAAAAAAAATTATTCTTTAAATTTCTCACTACTGTCCTATACTAATGTATATTTAAAGTTTAGATTTAAACTAAACATAATAGAATAAAAATGTTAGCAAAGGATGAAAGAAGGAGGAACAGTAAGAAATGAGGCAAACTTATAAATGTAAAATCTGTGCGATAAAACTAATAATTTAATTATCAATATTTACATTAAACAGGAAAATAGAAAAACAGAAATACCTTGGAGCTGGGGTAACAGTTGCATACACTCCTGTAACATTGTTACTCTCAGAAGGGCTTGAATTTGCAGCAGCATGCCTGCATCTGTTGTAGATTGTCTACAGTAACAAATACATGGTTTAAAAATGAGAATCAAAACCAGGGTATCTTAAAAATCTAACTAATTCACTTTTCTGGTGATGCAGTTTAATAGTTAAATTTATAAAACAACAGCTAAATTTTGAATGCAAGGATAACCTTAAATAATTTAGCTACTTAAAAAAAAATAATAATCGCTGGGCGTGGTGGCGCACGCCTTTAATCCTAGCACTTGGGAGGCAGAGGTAGGCGGATCTTTGTGAGTTCAAGGCCAGCCTGGTCTTCATAGTGAGTTTCAGGACAGCCTAGAGCTCCAGGGAGACCCTGTCTCGAAAAGACCAGAAAAAAAAAAAAATAATAATAATAATAATCAATACACAGTTCAAACAGAATGATTACAACTGCCTTTTACATTGTAAAACTCAATTTCACCTCTTACCGTACTAACATCCAGAGGCAGAATGAAGACAATAAGAAAGCAGAGATACCAAGCAAGAAGTGTGCCAATAATTACAAGCCTATGCTGTTTCCTAAAGTCTCCATATCGATGTAGCAGGAATAATGCCAGAAAAAAGACAAAAACAATCTCTAGTCCCAGTGCTGCACCACTCATTATTGAACGTTCCTCTCCAGCCAAAGCTATTCACGTAGAGTTCTAGACCATATCTGTTCACTGGAAAAAATAAGAAATGAACATGTAACATTAGCACAGGAAATGACCATTTGGAACCTTTATAAATATTTATTAATGTGTTAATTACTAAACTATGAAAAATTGTTATGTAACATTGGCCTCTGTATAAGATGAAGAGTGAAGTTTTTATAACCTACCTTTTGGAGCACATCTTAAAATATCACAGGTAGACTGAGTATGCTAATACCCATCTGTAATCCAAGTATTTAGAGGCTTGGGAAGGACCATGAATTTGAAGCCAGCCTGAGCTATACAGCAAGACCCTGTCTCAGAAAAAAAATGTCTCTCTATACATACATACATACATACATACACACACACACACACACACACACACACACACACACACACGCACGCACATTGTAACTTCAGGGGAAAACACATACTAAAAAATAATACTAGTCTTTTGGTTTGGACTTTTTTTTTTTTTTTTTTTGAGACAGTGTCTCACTACATAACCTTTGCTGGCTTAGAACTTGCTATGTAGATCAGGATGGCCTCAAACTAAGAGGTCCACCTGCCTCTGCTTCCTGATGAACAGTCTTAATACAATGTTATTTGCATTTGTTTCTTTTCAAATTTTTATTTACTTTTTCAGTACACTGTCTGCATGTAAGTGCATCCATGTTATGCACTGCCCACAGAGGCCGGAATATGGCGACTCTTCCCCTAGAACTGGAGTTATGGAGTTAGCTACCATGTGCGTGCTGGGAAGAGAACAGTTCCTCTGCAAGAACAGTCAGTGCTCTTAACCCCACTAAGTCATCTCTCCAGATTCTAAGTTTGTTTGTTTATGTTATAAATATTAGTAAAATATTTTATATAACTATGCTATCCTAAGAAACTAGATATTTAGGCTACTTTAGGAAGTTAGATATTTAGTAAAGTAAATAATCTGTACATATCATCCATGGACAATAATATAAGATTTTCTAAGAGGAAGTTACAAACAGAATCATTCCAAAGTAACTTCTTCTTTGGTTAAAACACTTTCCTTGTGTGGTAATTTTGTTTAACAAGTCAACATTGATGCTTCCTGTCTGTGCCGAGCTCACTGGAGCAACAGCCATGTCTGGGGAGGAGCCAATAGGGCCTTGGAAAAGGGGAAGAGGAACAAGTCAAGGTTCTCCACAGAGTTGACTTTTAAGATAGAGACTCTAGAAATGGTTTGAAATTTCTCAACCAGAGAAAAACTGATGACAAGGCATTGGTGGAGAACAGCTGATGATTTTTGATCCTACTATGAGCAAGAAGAAAAAGAAGCCTTTTATGTTAGATGAAGACGGTGAAGCCCAAATGGAAGAAACCCAACCCTTAGAAACAAAAGTTGAGCCAGAACCAACTAAGGACAAAGACATGGAAACTGTTGAGGAAGACAGTAGGAAAAAAGATGTTTCTGATGATCTTGATGACTTGAGCTTCTTTAATTAAAAGAAAAAGAAGAAAAAGACAAAAAAGACATTTGATATTGATGAAGCTAAAGAAGGTGTAAAGGATCTTAAGATTGAAAGTGACGTTCAAGAGCCCGCTGAACCAGAGGATGACCTTGATATCATGCTTGGTAATAAAAAAGAAGAAAAAGAAGAATGTCAAATTCCCAGATGAAGATGAAATACTAGAAAAAGGTGAAGCTTTAGAAGATGAAGACAGCAAATAAGATGATGATGTTTCATTAAGTAACCACAAAGGGCCTGCCTGGGCAGACTCAGAAAGAGATTGATTACACATATGAGGAGCTACTGAATTGAGTATTCAACATATTGAGAGAAAAGAATCCAGATGTGGTTGCTGGTGAGAAAAGGAAATTTGTTATGAAACTTCCCCAAGTTGTCCAAGTAGGAACCAAGAAAACTTCTTTTGTCAATTTTACAGATATAGTAAACTATTACACTGTCAACCCAAACATCTCCTTGCGTCTTTTTAAATATTTTTTAAATTTTATTTATTTATTTTCTATGCATATGAATGTACTGTCTGCATGTAGGTTTGTGCACCCATGTCATGAAATGCCGCGGAGGTCAGAAGAGGGTGTCGGATTCCCCTGGAACTGGAGTTCTCCTGGAATTGGAGTTACAGACAGTTCTCAGCTGCCATGTGGGTGCTGGGGATCGAACCCAGGTCCTCCGCAAGAGTAGTCGGTGCTCTTAACCGCTAGGCTATCTCTCCAGCCCCTCTCCTTGCGTTTTTATTGGCACAATTGGGTATAAGTGGCTCTATAGATAGAAATAACCAACTTGTGATCAAAGGAAGATTCCAACAGAAACAGATTAAAAAATGTCTTGAGAAGATATATCAAGGAATATGTCACTTGTTACACATGCTGATCACGGGATATAATCCTGCAGAAGGACACCTGACTCTATTTCTTACAATGTGAAACTTGTCATTCTCGATGTTCTGTTGCCAGTATCAAAACTGGCTTCCAGGCTGTCACTGGCAAGTGAGCACAGCTCCGTGCCAAAGCTAACTGATTTGCTAATCACCACTGATTTTTCCAAAATGTGTGATGGAAATTTGACTAGACAGGTTTACCATCAGAGTGGATATACCATTACGAGCAATGTAAATGTTACAATCCTTATGATCTGAAAACAACTGTGCTCTTATATTGTGACTCCCTTAACAGGTTCTAGAACTAAGCTACCAGCAATTCTTTTGTAAAAAATTCTCAAGAAAAAACAAAATAGAAAGCTGGATAGAGTGGCACTTGTAGTCTCAGTGCTAAGGAGGCAGCTGGATCCCTGGGGACTGCTGGTCTATCAGGCTACTCTCATCAGTGAGTTCCAGTGAGAAACCCTGTCTTAAAAATAAGTTAGACAGTGCTGAGGAACACCATCAGAGGTTGTCCTCCTCCTTCCACATGCACACTAATTAATGCCTGCATATCTACATACATGCAGATGTATTTATACATGTATACATGTGCGCACACACATACACACAAAAGAAACACTGAAATGAGAATAAGGATTTATCTACAATGTTATTTTTTGCTACAGCCTTACTCAAATTTGGAAACACAGAAATAACTTAAAAATTTGCCTCTAACCATCCAGGAAGTCCACCAGCCTTATCACTGCCAGTTCACTTTGAGGAAAATAGCCACCAGTTTCATAACTGACTAATCCTGCTGCTCTGGCCACAACCTATGGGACCAGGAATCATGCCCCAGTCAATGGACACCTGATGGCAACCCTATTCCAAATAATGACTGAATTCCACAAAAATATCTCAGCCAAAAGAAAAGAGATATAAAAGACATCTTTATAGATATCAGAAGGGTAAAGTCTGAGTGGGTATATTACAAACACATGTGTGCATGGACAATTATGTAATAAAATGAAAGAGGGTTACTACAGCGCAGTAAAAAATTTCTATTTTCTTTACTCTTTCTTGTGTTAGTTTTTAATAGTAAATGAACATTATTTTGTAATCTTAGAATTATTTTAAAATCAATATAACAATATGTAGGGCTAAATACACAAAAATAGTCTAAATTTTTCTGAGTGTTAAGTGCCTAAAATGACAACTCTTGAAAAATACACATTTTAGGGGCTAGAGAGGTGGCCCCTCAGTTAAAAGCACTGGTTTGCTCTTGCAGGGGACCCAAATTCAATTCCCAGCACCCACATGGTAGGTAACAACCCAACTGTCCAAAACTCCAGTTCCAGGGGAATCCAACACCCTCTTCTGAACTCCACAGACATGACACGGGTGCACTTACATACATGCAATACATTCATACACATAAAAAATAATAAAATATTTTAAAAAAAATAAATTTTAAAAATTACACATTTTACAACTTGGCAAACCTGAGATTAAAACACTATGTCTATTTGGTAATTGGGTAACTTTATGCAGTTTAAGCTGTTAAGTGAGAAAAATCACCTCACAATGGTTGCTTTGAAGATCAAATAATACATAAAACACAGTAGGAATGTCTAGTACACAGTAAGTCTTCAATAAATGCCAGGCACTAATCTCTAATGTCTTCTAGAAAACAGTCAATGATCTCAAAGCATTCATTTTATCCTCAAAAGTATATAGCTTTCTAAAAAAAATGTTTTTTAAAAGGATATACATATTTGAAAGGAAAGGAAAGCAACCATGCTTTACTGCTCAATCTCTATGGTTGCCATGGTCCCAAGCATACACACTTAGTTTTGTGTAAAAGAAATGAGCCTGGCTCACAAAAATTGCTCCCCCTAGTCTTTCTTACAAATTAGAATTATGTGCCTCAGTCTGCATGCTAGCTCAAACAACTCTTCATCTGCTTGCTAAAGAGACAACACATCTCAGAGCCATGTCAAGTCAAGAAAGTGCAACTGGAACAGCAATGTCAGACAGGAGGATAATGTGCTTCTTTTTTTATTTTTTTTTAATTTTTATTTTATTAATTTTATTTATTTCTGTATGTGTATGAATGTCCTGCCTGCATGCAAGTTTGTGCACCCGTGTCGTGCAATGCCGCGAAGGTCAGAAGAGGGTGTCGGATTTCCCTGGAACTGGAGTTCCCCTGGAATTGGAGTTTCAGATGGTTCTCAGCCACCATGTGGGTGCTGGGGATCGAACCTGGGTCCTCTGCAAGAGCGGTCAGCGCTCTTAACCACTAGGCCATCTCTCCAGCCCCCAATGTGCTTCTTTTAGGCACAAAATCGGTGCAGATGAAATATTTTGGATCATTTGCTGAACTGTAACCATGTATAACTTTGCAAAAATTTTCAAGGATCAAAGGAAGAATGTGCTTTTGACCATAACAACTGCTAATTAATCAAATTCTTCAAACATTAAAAACAGGTTTAGAGAGAAGAAAAAGATGATATACTGTTATCTGGAGGCATCGTCATAGATTGGTATTAACAGCATAGTAGCAAAGTTGATTTTACTCAAAATCAAAATGCCAATCCACTTATTCTATCAAATTTTGGTGTCTAACATATAGATATATTAAACACTTCAAAACATCAGGTCCAAAAGCTCAAATATTTAAACTCCAACTTGGTCTTTTCTCAATTATCAAGATATTATTCAATATTATTTTTAAATGTCTTTATAATGGTTTCATATCATACTGCTAAAATTAATGACTTGGAGTGCAGTCTTCTGAGTATGGTATGGTTCTTTAGGCTAAACACTGTTGGAAAGGAAATTTTAAAGGTTAAGATAATTTTGAAATTTGAAGAATCCCAAATGTTTAAAGAGAGAAAAGATGGGACAGAGGAGGACCCCAAGTAAGAGAGAAGACATGAGAACAAGAACTAAAGCAACTAAGAAGTGTTGGGAGCAGGTCAGAAGGAGTTAATCAGAAGGAAGGAGTTAACTATAAAATTGAGTTAGTTAAAGCAAGCCTGGTTCCCATGTCTTCCTTAACCACAAGAACACAGTCTGGCCCTGAGTTCCTAGCTCCTAGAGCTACCCGAGGTCAGGATGAACTTTCCCAGCCCTGAAGGAGGGCATTTATTCACAAGGGGCTTCATGTTGCTAAACACAACCAGTCAGCTTAAAGATCACCACTGCTTGCATTGTGTTTCTATAGCTTCCCCTAGTTTGTGTTTTTCATCTTTAAAAACTCTCTATAGCAGTCGAGGTGGCACTCTTCCCTTCGTGGAGTGGGTGAGTCCCTGGTATACCAGTTTCCTCAATTAGCCCCCTGATGCAGCAGCAAATTAAATAAACTTTGTTTTAAAGACTGAATCCTGGGCTTGAGAGTTTTTCTGTGCAATTTTCGAACCCAACAAGAACACAAAGACTGACAAAAAATTTGTCAAAACCCAAATTCTGAAAGTGACTGAAAATTTTCCAACTAAAACCTAAAGATTCATGAAGCTTGGTCAGAGTCTTGAGCATGCAACACTGAGCCACATCCCAGCTGTTAAACATTAATTAAATAAGTAGCTTTACTCAGATATGTGATGGTAATAATAAAACTCAGATAATAAAAGATCAACTCAAAATCTAACAATGAAGAATTAAAAGAACCCAAATGAAAAGTGAATGATAAAATGAAAGAAACTAATTCTCTAGTGCTAATCAGAAGTCAGTCAAATATAACCACTATTACCATATTTAAGGATTTGGTGGCTAGAGTTCCATTCAGGAAATAGCACAAAATACTATTACTTTCTCTCTAAAAATGTCAAAAAACCATAATGTTTGAGGGGTTTTTTTGTTTCTTTTATCCAAATGACAAACAAATCAGCTTCCCAGAATTCCAGTGTAGAAAGGACCTCCCAGGTGGCAAAGACACAAGCAGATTGTTTCATCTTTGGCAAGGCTTAAAAGGTTGAGACAGCACCAGGCGTGGTGGCGCATGCCTTTAATCCTAGCACTTGGGAGGCAGAGGCAGGCGGATCTTTGTGAGTTCCAGGGCAGCCTGGTCTACAGAGTGAGTTCCAGGCCAGCTGGGGCTACAGGAAGACCCTGTCTCAAAAAAACGAAAAAAAAAAAAAAAAAAAAAAAAAAAAAAAAAAAAAAAAAAAAAAAAAAAGGTTGAGACAGCAACCAGGTCAGTGAGTGGATAAAGAGAACACTAATATTTTAATGACTTCTTAAGAATGTCAGGTATAGGAATTGTAAGACTTGTTTTCATGGAGAACAATTCCAAGACTCTTTTCTAATAGAGTAATTTTTAATTTATTATTTTTATATGTATGCATGTACTGCCTGTAGGTATGTAAGTACACCTGTGTCTTGCAGTGCCTGAGGAGGTCAGAAGAGAGTGTCAGATCCCTCGGAACTGGAGTGAAGGATGGTGTTAGCCTCTTTGTGGATGATTGGAATTGAAGCCAGTCCTCTGCAAGAGCAGCCAGTGCTCTTAGCCACTGAGCCATCTCTCCAGCCCCCATAACATTTTTTTTAAAAATGCACTGTAATATTTAGTGCATGTTTAATATATTCTAAACACTGTACTAGCATTTACTTGCTTTACTGAATTAGATTGCACAATCTAGTAAAAACGGATTGTTAAGATGCTTGAGGGAGAAAATGGTAGAGTGGATAAATAATATGTCCAATTTCTCACAGCCAATAAGTGGTAAAACAAACTCAAAATGGGGTGCCCTGACTAGAGACAGATTTCAAGTACAGGTCTCTTCTCCAATCTGGACAGGCTTTTAAATGCAATCTCTTTCAATAATTTCTTTGGTTCAGTTTTCATAAAGAATAAATTTAAAACATGTTATTCTTTCAGGTGTATCAAGATAAAATAATAAGAAAGTCATGTTCAATATGGAATTTAAATTTTCCCTTTCCAGTATTGCTTCATTTAGACTATAGTAACCTAATTCTAGTTTTCATGGGAAATGTACGAAACAAAGCATAGAACAAAAACTTTTTATTTTGCTCCAACTTGCCCATCACAAATCATGAACCAGAGAATTAAAAATTGGTTTAGAACTAAGTAAGGAAAAAGAATATGTCTAAAATGTGATTAGCAACTGAAAACTTTATTGCTTGTCTTCAGCCTTGGTTCCCCTAACAACAACAACAACAACAACAACAAATCCTAAAGGGATTTTTAAAGATTTCTTTCTATGATGTAACTAAGGTTAAAACATATCACCTTTATGTTTAATTATATCTTCTGGTTATGTCTGATTTTCAAAAATGAGATCAATTACTACCAAATGTTTGTGTAGACGTTTGTGTATACATACATACATACATACATACATACATACATACATATCATAATCAATTACAGTTGCAAGGCATTTGGGTCCTCCTGTGCCCTGAAAATATTGATCATCATGTAACTGTACGGTAGTTTTGGTTGCAAAAGTAATACTACTTTTGCCTTTTCCAAACATCTCATGTTTCTTAGAATACAAAATGACTTTATAAATTATTTCAATCTTCCAAAGAGCACTAGAAATTATTCAACTTAATGTCATTTTCGGTTAT
Organism: Rhizomys pruinosus; assembly: GCA_009823505.1. Classification (NCBI taxonomy): domain Eukaryota; kingdom Metazoa; phylum Chordata; class Mammalia; order Rodentia; family Spalacidae; genus Rhizomys; species Rhizomys pruinosus. Next base: position 2,112,123 of record VZQC01015001.1, on the reverse strand, counting down.
AAAAATGTAGTTATAATCTGAACACAGATTAAGTCTAATGCTAAAAAATGCAATATGACTTATTAAAATGTAACACAGGTGAGCTGAATGAGATTAAGCTAATAAGATTAATCAGGAAACCAAAACACTCCACACATTATTAGGTATCGTAAAGCAGTCTTTAAGAAACCAGACAGCAGTCAGTTCACATAATTAGTAATCCCAAGCCTTTAATGGACAGGATTCCTCTATCAAAAAGAATCACATGTGGACATTCAAAGCTTTTTTTCACTATATTAAGGGAACAGCTATGATTATAAGGACTGCAAAAGAAAAACCATTTCCATTAGCAGGGCACTACTCTAATTTCAAAGTTGACAGGCTCTCCTTAAAGTCCTAGAGAGGACTTTGTGTCCACTAATTCAAATATGTTAAGTATTCTAGTTCTTCAGGAACTATTAGCTAAATCCAAGGCTGAACAAGGTTATATCTTATCTTTAAATTTAGGATTATCTGATCAGAGATCCCCCAAGACCTCCTGAAGCCCAGGAACTGGGGTGTGGGCTAAAGAGCTCCCCCAACTGGGATTACAAAGGCATCTGAAGGAGGCAAGCAAAGCAAAGCAAGCCTGCAACACAGTGAAGAGGCATTTGGGACTCACATTGGAATACAGGCAAGGAGAAGCCCATATGCCAGGAACACAAAGAAGAGACAATATGGGAAAGGTGCTGGATAATCCCACACCAAGCTCTACCAACCCTATGTGGGATCCCCCATGGGGATGGCCCAGGACACAGATATCAGAAACACAATCATGAACATACTTAAAGAAATGCAAGATTATAAAGAGCAAATCAAAGAACTAAGAAAAGAGAACGAAGAACTCAAGAAGGAAGTGGAAACACTGAAAAGATCCCATATTGAAAAAGATAAGGAAACCAACCAGCGAAGCAAAGAGCACCAGGAAGATATTGAGAAGCTCCAAAAGGAAGTGGAAATACTAAAGAAATCAGAAGAGGAAATGAATGAGGAAATCAAACACTCATCCAATCAAGAGGAAAGGAATGGAAAAAAGCATCAGAAGCAGAATGGAGGAAGCAGAACAAAAAAATATCAGACCTGGAAGATAACACAGAACAACTAAAAACCCCAAGGAAAGATTATGAAAAATTTAAAAATACACAAAAGTGGAACAACCAGGAACTGTGGGACACTATGAAAAGATCAAACCTCTGCATCATAGGCATAGAGGAAGGAGAAGAATCCCAAGAGAATGGTATTGATCAGATCTTCAATAGAATAACATTAAAACTTCCCCAAACTAAAAAAAGACAAACCAATACAAATACAAGAAGCACATAGAACTTCAAACAGACAAGATCAGAAAAGAAACTCTCCATGCCACATCATAGTTAAAATGCTAGACACCCCCCCACAAAAAGACAAAATCCTTAAAGCCACAAGAGAAAAACAACAAGTGACCTATAAGGGGAAACCTTTCAGAATTACAACTGACTTCTCAGTGCTAACTATGAAAGCAAGAAGAACGTGGAGCAAAGCATTCCCAGTGTTAAAGGACAATAGATGACAACCCAGGTTACTATACCCAGCAAAAATGTCGATTATACTTGAAGGAGAGAGAAAAATCTTCAATGACAAAAATAAGATGAAAGAATACATGTCCGGAAAACCAACCCTTCAGAGAATACTTGAAACAACTCAAAGGATAGAAGAAAGGAGCAAGAAAGAAGGAGAAGAAAGGTACTTAGAAAGAGAAATCAATAAAAGCATAACTGCAGAAGTAGAAACCTAAACCAAAACTGCAAATGGATAATAAGGCAAAAGGAAGCAACACAAACCTATCAGCCATAACCTTAAATATTAATGGACTAAATTCCCCAATCAAAAGACATAGACTGGGAGATTGGATTAGGAAACAGAATCCATCGATATGCTGTCTACAAGAAACACATCTTACCTTCAAGGACAGGCACCACCTTAAAGTGAAGGGATGGAAAAAAATATTCCAAGCAAATGGTACCAAAAAGAAAGCAGGTGTTGCTATTTTAATATCGGATAAAATAGACTTCAAAGTAAAAGAAATCAGAAGAGACAAAGAAGGCCATTACATTTTCATCAAAGGAACAATCCACCAAGAAGATTTCACAATTATGAATATATATGCCCCAAATTCTGGTGCACCAAACTTTATAAAGACAATTCTCCAGGACCACAAGTCACAGACTAACCCCAGCACACTCATAGTGGGAGATTTCAATACCCCACTGAGTCCTTTGGATAGGTCAACAGGACAAAAAATAAACAGAGAGACATCTGAACTGAACGATATGATACACCAAATGGACCTCATAGACCTCTACCGAACATTCCATCCTAATACCAGAGAATACACTTTCTACTCAGCACCCCACGGAACATTCTCCAAAATCGACCACATCCTGGGACACAGAAGAAACCTCTACAAATACAAAAAGATTGAAATAATTTCATGCATCCTGTCAGACCACAGTGCAATGAAGCTCAACATCAACACCAGGACAAGCCCTCCTGCCTACAAGAACACATGGAGACTAAACAACACACTCTTGAATAATGAATGGGTCAAGGAAGAGATAAAGAAAGAAATAAAAACATTCCTGGAACTGAATGACAATGACAATACAACACAACAAAACTTATGGGATACCTTAAAAGCAGTCCTAAGAGGGAAATTTATAGCCCTGGGTGCCTACATTAGAAAAACAGAAAGAGCACAAGTGAATGATCTAACACTACAGCTAAAAGCACTTGAGAGGCAACAACAGATGAACCCTAAACGCAACAGACAGGAAGAAATAACAAAAATCAGAGCAGAAATCAATGAAATAGAAACAAAGAAAACAATACAAAAAATCAATGAAGCCAAAAGTTGGTTCTTTGAAAGAATAAACAAGATAGACAGACCTCTAGCCCAGTTAACAAAAAGAAAGAAGGAACAACTCCAAATCAATACAATCTGTGATGAAAAGGGAAATATCACAACGGACAAGGAAAAGATCAAGAAAATTATATGGGAATATTACAAGAACCTATATTCTACCAAGTTTGAAAATCTAGAAGAAATGGATGAATATCTGAAATCTTGGGAATCACCAAAGCTTGGCCAAGAGGAGACCAGCAGCTTAAACAGACCCATAACATATGAAGAAATAGAGGATGTAGTAAGAAGCCTCCCAACTAAAAAAAGCCCAGGCCCAGACGGTTTCACAGCAGAATTCTATAAAACATTTCAAAAAGACCTACAACCATTATTTCTGAAACTGTTTAGAAGTATACAATCAGAGGGAACTCTCCCAAATTCCTTCTATGAAGCCAACATCACTCTATTACCAAAACCAGGCAAAGATACAACTAAAAAGGAGAATTATAGACCCATCTCCCTCATGAACACAGATGCCAAAATTCTAAACAGAATACTGGCAAATCGCATACAGACCCACATCAAGAAGATCATCCATCATGACCAAGTTGGATTCATACCAGAGATGCAGGGATGGTTCAACATACGAAAATCAATAAACATCATCAAACACATAAACGGAATCAAAGACAAAAACCACACCATCATCTCAATTGATGCTGAAAAAGCCTTTGACAAAATCCAGCATCCCTTCATGCTTAAAGTCCTAGAAGGAATTGGATTGGAGGGATCATTCCTCAATGTAATCAAAGCCATATACAGGAAACCCACAGCCAATATCATCCTAAATGGGGAAATGACAGAAACATTCCCTTTAAAGGTAGGAACTCGGCAAGGCTGCCCCCTATCACCACTCCTCTTCAATATAGTGCTTGAAACACTTGCTAGAGCAATAAGGCAAGAAAAGGATATTAAAGGAGTACTAATTGGAAAAGAGGAAGTCAAACTATCCCTATTTGCTGATGATATGATTGTTTACTTAAGGGATGCAAAAAACTCCACCAGAAAACTCCTAGAAACGATTAACAGCTTCAGCAAAGTGGCAGGATACAAAATTAACCTTAGAAAATCAATGGCCTTTCTTTACACCAAGAACAAGCAACTGGAGAAAGAATTCAAAGAGACCTTCCCACTCACAATAGCCTCAAAAACAATAAGATACCTAGGAACAAACCTAACCAAAGACACCAAAGACCTCTACAACAAAAATTTTAAACCCTTAAAGAAAGAAATTGAAGAAGACCTCAGAAGATGGAAAAACCTCCCATGCTCATGGATTGGGAAAATTAACATTGTAAAAATGTCCATTTTACCAAAACTCTTGTATAGATTTAATGCAATCCCAATCAAAATCCCCAAGAGTTTCTTCACAGGCTTGGAAACAAAAGTTCTTAAATTCATTTGGAAAAACAAAAGACCCCGAATAGCCAAATCAATCCTGAGTGAAAAGAGCTACACAGGAGGGATCTCTATACCAGATTTTAAACTATACTACAGGGCTATAGTCATAAAAACAGCCTGGTACTGGCACAAAAACAGACCTGTTGACCAATGGAACAAAACCGAAGATCCAAATCTGAGCACATACAATTTCAGCCATCTCATATTTGACAAGGGGGCCAAGAAACCACAATGGAGAAAAGACAGCATCTTCAGCAAGTGGTGTTGGCAAAACTGGATCACCACTTGTAGAAGAATGAAATTAAACCCCTACCTCTCACCCTGTACAAAAGTCAACTCCAGATGGATTAAAGACCTCAACGTGAAACCCCAAACTCTGAAGGTGATAGAAGAAAAAGTTGGCAGCAGACTACAAGACATAGGCGTAGGAAAAGACTTCCTAAATCAGACAGCAGCTGCACAAGAATTAAGGTCGACAATTGACAAATGGGACCTCATCAAACTCAAAAGCTTCTGTACATCAAAAGAAACAATCAAGGAAGTGAAGAGAAATCCCACAGAGTGGGAGGAAACCTTCACCACAGAAACATCTGACAAAGCATTGATTTCCAGAATATATAAACTACTCAAAAAACAAAGAAGAAAGAAAACAAATGACCCACTCAATAGATGGAGCAAAGAGCTGAACAGAGACTTCACAAGTGAGGAATTAGAGATAGCTGAGAAACACCTTTAGAAGTGTTCAACATCACTAATCATTAAGGAAATGCAAATCAAAACCACTTTAAGATATCATCTTACTCCAGTAAGACTGGCTAAGATCAAGAAAACAAATGATACCAAGTGCTGGAGAGGTTGTGGGGAAAGGGGAACACTCATCCACTGCTGGTGGGAATGTAAACTCATACAGCCACTGTGGAAAGCAGTGTGGAGAACCCTTGGAAGACTTGGAATGAACTTGCCACCTGACCTAGCCATATCACTCCTAGGCATGTGCCCCCAAGACTCACCCCACCACAGAGATACATGCACGACCATGTTTATTTCAGCTCTCTTCACAATAGCAAGGAGCTGGAACCAACCCAAATGCCCCTCAACTGACGAATGGATAGGGAAAATGTGGTACATCTACACAATGGAGTTCTATGCAGCAGTAAAGAAAGATGACATCACGAGCTTTGCAGGAAAATGGCTGGAGCTAGAAGACATCATGCTGAGTGAAGTAACACAGTCCCAGAAAAACAAACGATGAATGGTATCCCTCATCTGTGGATGCTAGTGCCAATAACCAATGGTAAGTATTTCTTGTGCGCGGCCGCTTGAGATTTTGTCCAAGCAGTTGGGAGTGATGCATATTGGAAACAACAGAAAGGACTGCACCAAAGAACCGACTGAAACAGTGAACTCCTGCTCAAAACAGTCAACTTCCACATGGAGAATATCGAGAAAGACTGAGAAAGAGATGAAAAGCATGTTTGGTAGAATACATGAGCTCTGGTGGGGTGGGGGGCATAGGGTGGGGAACACGGGTCTAGATTTGATAATCTTGTACAAAATATATATTAAAAAATAAATAAATAAATAAAAATTTAGGATTATCTTATCTATTACGTTTTCCCATTTAGAGGATCATTATTTGGGGTGTCTTTTCAGTATCATAGTGTTTAACTATTTTTTGTTGTTTATTCTTTCTCTTCCATTAGTTTACAAGCTCTGTCTGGTTCACTCTCCTGACAAAAAGTACAACTTTTTAAGTAAACTTTTTTTTTAAATTTCTGTACCTGTATGAATGTATTGTCTGCATGCAAGTTTACATGTAAACTTCTTTTCTCTAATGAGTTGCAATCACGAGAGAAAGAATGTAGATTCAAACAAAGTCAAGTGATTTCTCCAAAGTCACAAAAGGTAATTTCATATAAAAATCAGGTTTCAGGCTGGAGAGATGGCCTAGCGGTAAGAGCTCCGACTGCTCTTGCAGAGGACCCGGGTTCGATCCCCAGCACCCACATGGCGACTGAGAACCGTCTTTAACTCCAGTTCCTGGGGAATCTGGCGCCCTCTTCTGACCTCTGAGGCATTGCACGACACGGGTGCACAAACCTACATGCAGACAGTACATTCATATACATAAAAAAAATAAATAAAAAAAATATCAGGTTTCATTTTAAGATGCTTGCCATATAGTTAGTAACAGTTCAGTGAATTATGCACACTAGCCTGTAGCATTCTTCACTTCATTTCCATTAAAATCGACCTGTCAACAGATCTCTACTTTGCAGCAATCTCGCTTATTTTAAGGAAATAAATGTTCACGAATTTCCTCCTTCCTGTCAAGTTAAGGACTGTAACTGAAACAAGCACATACCTGACCAAGAGGGGTTTAATTTCGTTACCAAGCACCACCCCCCCACCCCCGCAAAGAAGCACAAGGGTATGTCATACAGCATCTTGAACTGATATTCGAATGTTCTTATATGAAGCTGCCCTCCTTATTTCTGGGCTTTATAACTCCCCTTCATTTTTTTTTTATTTTTTTAATTCTTTTTTTAGTTTTTATTTTTTATGTGTATGTATGAATGTACTGTCTGCATGTAGGTTTGTGCACCCGTGTCCTGCAATACCGTAGAGGTCAGAAGAGGGTGTCGGATTCCCCTGGAACTGGAATTAAAGACGGTTCTCAGCCGCCATGTGTGTGCTAGGGATCGAACCCAGGTCCTCTGCAAGAGCAGTTGGCGCTCTTAACGGTTAGACCATCTCTCCAGCCCCCATTGGGCTTGGAATGCATCCTCTTTCCCAATCCCTGGAGTCACACTGGTAGTACACTTTTGCACATTGCATTTTGCAGGCAGCTACCAATCCACTGCAACTCCAGTTCCAGGAGGATCTGACGCCTTCCTCTGGCCTCTGCAGACATTGCATGCACACAAGGTGCACTTACAGTCATGCAGGCAATACTCTCAAACACATAAATAAAAAAAAATATATATATATATATACATATATATATATATATTTTTTTTAAGAAATAGGCTAACTGTGCTAGCTTTTGACAGAGACTCAAAGGGAGAACGCGGACGGGGCCAGAGGCACCGGAACAGTCTTCCTGGTGGTCCTCTCTGAGAGCTTAACGTCACCTAACATTCCTTCGGTAGCATGGGAGAGATGCAAGGCTGCAGGAGCTCTCCCACTAGTGGCACGCGGGGTCCCCTTCCCCCGAAACTGAACCACCGCGTTTCTTGAATTGTGTTTAGCTTCTGAAAGCTTCAGCGCTACCTGGTCCGATCCAAGCCGGTGGGATGCGCGTCGTCTCGGGCCTGCTGTATAGACGAGGTAAGGATCGTGCACACAGGCTCAGTCCCAAGGGCCGCCCACTGCCAGGTGCAGAAAGCAGCGGCGCCGCCCGGCAGGTGGAACACCAGAGGCCTCCCGCCTAGCGCGCCAGCCGGTCAACAAGACTGGCCTCCCGGCAGTGGCCCCTCGGTCTCCGGGCTTCTACCTCCTCCCCGCTTCTGCCCAGCCCCAGACCCTGACGCGCGCGCCTCACACGCTCTCCCTCCGACTCACCGTCCGATCTTGCCAGACAACGTCTGGAAGGGACCGGGAAGCTCCGCGTCTGGCACAGCCCGCCAGGGTGAGAGACCCTCAGTCGGAAGCGAAGGCGGTGGTGGTCGCCGAAGGCCTGTGGGCTTCGGGTAAAGAAAACCTGATCACAGACAAGCGGATGACATTTCCCAGTCAGCCGGAGCTCCGCCCACTTCCGTTTCCCCGCCCGCCCCACAGGCCAGCCCTGTGCCGCGGGGGGTTGTGGGTGTTTGGAAGTGTCTGCTCCGTAGTGGGGAAAGGCGGTAGGAGCGAGCCCGCCCTGTGAGGCAGCCCCGGAACTACAATCCCAGCAGGCTGCGGGGTGGCAGAAGGCGGCCACTGGAGAGCGGGCTGCAGAGCTCTGCGCGCGCGGGGGAGATGGAAAGTTGCTAGTTCGCGGGTCTTGCTGCAGGGGCCCGGGCAGCAGGCTTCCAGCTGCCGCGCACCTCTGCTGCACTTTGGTCGTCGGGCCGCTCTGCAATTAATGCACTCATTTGAAACTTCTGAAGCCTTGGACGCCATGCACAGGTAAGCCGATTGCAAAAATGGGCAGAGCATGAATGAACCGTTTAAATTATTTTAGGCCGCGAATATTGCCAATTACCCAGATAATCTAATTTGAATGGCTGCTTTTTGAAGAAAAGATGGATGGATGATGGATACCTTTATACGGAGATCCGCGAGCCGTTTAATTTGGCTTCTCGAATTAAGTTTTCCTTCAGCTGTTTAGAATCACGGTATGATTGCCGTCCCTGTTGTTCCCTCCACTGAAAGAACTTATTGAGGCCTTGTGAGAGATCTTAAATCCAAAAGCCTTTTCGGGGTGGAGTACGTGTGCGTTTCCGATTTTCTCTTTCATTCTTGGAAACTCACTACTGGAACGTTAAAAATGCAGTTCTGTTAGCTGCTGTGACTTCTCTACATTGCATGCTCGACGCTTCTTTCATTCCTACCTTAGAATTATTTAGGGGTGTGTTATCAAAAGGAATGAGGATTTGTGCCCTTCTGCAGGAAGCACCTTCAGGAGATTCCGGACCAGAGTAGCAACGTCACCACCAGCTTCACGTGGGGATGGGATTCCAGCAAGACTTCTGAACTGCTATCAGGCATGGGCGTCTCTTCCTTGGAGAAGGAGGAAGTGGACAGTGAGAACATCCCCCATGAACTGCTCTCAAACCTCGGCCATCCTCAGAGCCCCCCCAGGAAACGGCTGAAGAGCAAAGGGAGTGACAAAGACTTTGTGATCATCCGCAGACCTAAGCTCAATCGAGAGAACTTTCCAGGTAAAGTGTGACAGTAAACTCAGTTATGTAAAAGAATTGAACTAGTGTGTTAGTAATCCTTCCTTGGGAAACCGTTAGAAGTGCTACCTTTAAAAATTGCCTGGTTCTAAAGTTTTCCTACTGTGAAATGAGGCCAATCATTGAAGACTCAGGGAATCTTTGTAGTTCTTTATCTTCTGGTGCACAATCCACGTGAAGTTAACCCATGAAGCAACATTCCTGTTCTTTTCCTTAGAAGAGAATCTGCCTGTTCAAAGTCCACCTCAGAGCCACTGATAAATGGGAACATAAACAGTGATCTAGTGGGGTGCCTTTTGTTTATAATATACTGCCTCATACCCCTGAGTGGAAGAGCCTTCTGTCTTAATCACTTTAGTTATTTGCTAGTGCATTGGGAAGGCAAATATTAATCTGTGAAGACTTTTTTCCCTGCGCCATGTGCAAACAGGCTCCTGGGATATTATGTTTCTCTTACTGTGGCATTGTATTTACAGTCTTCCAGACCTAACACTTAAACTACTCTGTTTCCCACAGTCCTTCTGTATCCAGTCACCATACCTTTCTGTCTTGTTTGGTAAAGGTCTCCAGCTTCCATCATATCTTACCTGAATTATTGTAATGGATTCATAATTTTAACCCTACCTTTAACTCCCTCCCCCAGAAGTAGATCGGATTATTTAAAAACGGCGCTTACCATGGTACTTATGGTGGCACACACCTTTCATCCCAGCACTTGGAAGGCAGAGGCAAGCACATCTCTGTGAGTTCAAATCCAGCCTGGTCTGTATGTATAGTGAGCTCCAGGACAGCTGGGGCTGCAGGGAGACCCTGTCTCACACCCCCGCCCCCAAGGGGAAAAAAAAAAAAAAAAAGAGTTTGGGCTGGAGAGATGGCCTAGTGGTTAAGAGCTCCGACTGCTCTTGCAGAGGACCCGGGTTCAATCCCCAGCACTCACATAGCAGCTGAGAAGCGTCTTTAACTCCAGTTCCAGGGGAATCCAACACCCTCTTCTGACCTCCGCGGCACTGCACGACACGGGTGCACAAACCTACATGCAGATAGTACATTCATACACATACGAAAATTAATAAAAATTAAAAAAAAAAACAAGGAAGTTATAATTTAAAAAAAAGTTTACCTTAAATTTTATCTTATATCTTTCTTAGTGGCTCCCATTCCCTGATTTCTCAACAGGTGCCTCCAGGGTAGATCAAGACCCTGGAGCATTCAAAGCCATAGGTAAATTGACCTGAGAGGTTTCAGGGTGCCATTTAAAACAATAATTCAACAAATATGTGCTGTAATAACAAAGCATTATGGTGCTAAGGATATTACAGTGACCAAACATTTTTTTTTTTAATCCCAGAGCTCCCATTCTAGTACAGAATATAGTAATAAGTATACACAATGTGTATATTTATTATATGGTCTTTTAGGTAATGTGCTAGATCATAAGTGGCTAAAAACAAAAGTAGAGTAAACCAAGGAGAATGCAGGTTCTACAGGAGGAAGATAGACAGCAGTTCCAAACTGGATTAGATTGTAGCCTCAAGTGGACAGTGACCTTTAGGCAAAGGCAAGAAGGAGGGGAGGGAGCAGGAGTGTGCCCTGCCCCATTCTCAGTGGAAAGAGCCTCAGGCAAAGGGAACAGCCATTGCAAAACCTCAGAGCAAAGGAGAAAGGCACATACCAGGGGCAGAGCAGGAAAGGAGCTGGTAGCAAGAAGTCTGGCCACAGGGAGAATTGTGACTGGACCTCATTGAACTCATCGATAAGCTAAGATTGAATTGTGGGAAGGAGAAGAGAAGCTTTGAGACTTATTAAGAGATTGATGCCCCCCCCCCAAAGGCAGTGATCAGATTCTGATATAACCTAGATTTAAAGACAGTAACGATATGGAGAGTGTTGAGATTATCACTGAAATTGAGTGAATAGTAAATGGAGAAGGTAGAAAATAAATAAAAGTGAATTCTTCCAGAGCCAAAGTAAATAAGTATGTTCCTCAATCCGTCTGGCTTTATTTGCAAGTCAGTTGATGGGTTGATCAGTTGCTTGTTTGCTTTAAAACAAATCTGTTTTGTTTTCTCAACCCTTTCTTTAGGAAAGAGCCTTGTTCAAGTTCTGGCATGTGAATCCACATCAAGAATCGCATGCCATGCCAGGTATGGTGGTACACATCTGTAGTTCAGTGTTTAGGAGGCTGAGGTATGAGGATTAAGAATTCTAGAACAGCCTGAGCTGAGACCATCTCAAAATTCAAAACAATCACAAAACTACTACTGCTGCTGATGTTAACGAGATTAATTAGAGCAGCAGCAGGTGTGGTAGTGAGTTATACTAGCCTAGATTTGTTTTTTGTTTTGTTTTGTTTTGTTGTATTTTTGCGACAGGGTTTCCCTTTAATCCCAGCTGTCCTGGAGCTCGCCATGTAGACCAGGCTGGCCTTGAACTCACAGAAATCCGCCTGCCTCTGCCTCCCAAGTGCTGGGATTAAAGGAGTGCACCACCACGCCCGGCACTAACCTAGATTTGAATCCTAATGCTGCTGTTCACCCACCTTGGAAACTTACTTGAGCTTCCTGAGCCTTAATTTTTTTTAATCTGTGAAATAGATTAATTCCCACTTCATAAATTGCTGTGAAGATTAGGTAAAACTAGGTAAAGCTCTATACTAAGAGTATTAACTAACCAGTATTAACTCTTACATGGTGGTGGCATATAAGAGTTAATACTGGTTGTCAAATTTCTGACTCCTGTTTGGGAGGCTGATTGACATCTATCTTTTGTCCATAATACTGTTAGTCTGACTCTGTAAGTCTAATAGAACTTTTTTTCCTTCTTTAAAATTTAATGTGACTGCTTTTTTTTTTCTTCTCTTTTCGAAGACAGGGTCTCCCTGTAGCCCCAGCTGTCCTGGAACTCACTCTGTAGATCAGGCTGGCCTTGAACTCACAAAGATCCTCCTGCCTCTGCCTCCCGAGTGCTAGGATTAAAGGTGTGCACCACCACGCCTGGCCCGTGACTGCTATTTTTAGCATCTAGTTTTTTTTTTTTTTCTTTTTGGTATTTTTGGCATTTTTGAGACAGGGTCTCCCTTTAGTTCCAGTTGGCCTGGAGCTCGTTCTGTAGATCAGGCTGGCCTTGAACTCAAAGAGATTCGCCTGCCTCTGCCTCCCGAGTGCTGGGATCAAAGGTGTGCCCCTTGTGCAGAAGTGACTGTGCCTATCCTATTGGATATGGACAGTCCTTCTCTCAGCAAAAGTATGGGTGTCAAACAGAAAGGAGCCGAAACTGGTCCAATCAGAGTCCCACATTTTCTTTCCTTTTATTTGAGCAGATCTTGCTTAGTAGCATTATTCCTGCTTCAGCTTACCTCACAAGTGCTAGGAGGTTAGGTGTGAGGTAATAACTCCAGGTTTTTGTTTATTTGTTTTGCTTTTCTTGAGACAGGGCCTCAATGTATTATAAGACAGGCTCACCTTGAACTCATGGCAATCCTGTCATGGCCGCCCCAAGTGTTAGGATCACAACTAGTGAGCCCAGCAATGAGTCTAGACTTTACAACTAACTTTAAAATATAGGTCTGAAATGAGAGGAAATGGGGATATTCCGGTTTTTGGTGACCTAAGAAATAGGCACAGGACACAGGGAAGACAAGTACAGTTGTGTACATGGACTTCCACAGATCCATTGGTTAAGTGCTGTGGGTTAGTGAGCTTAATGTTGTAGGCTGAGGGACAGCTGCTATAAAAAAGTCCTAAGAAGCCCCTAGAAGCAAACCACAAACCAAGCCTCCAGTGTGGCTAGATCCTCATTCTAGGGAGTTTTGCTTGCAGTTGTCAGGACAGGTGGCTAATAGCTCTGCCAGGATTAGGGCAGGACAGGCCACACCTGCTGTACATAGAGATCTGGTGACTGGTCCGGGTTTTTGTTGGTTCCTGGCTAAGCAGGCTTTCCCTATAGGCCTCATTCCAGCCTCACATCTGGCAACTAAATTCCTCTTCATCTGTTTATGCTGGATGATTAAAACTATGTGGCCAACCTATAGCAGAGCAGTTCTGACGACCCTTGGGGCCAGTGTATGGAAGGAATTGAGAGGAAACAGCCCAGAAATGAAGCCAGTAACAAGCAGAAAGAGGACAGTCATATTTTATTCATGTTCATTTAATGCCTATTCCCTGCCTCTAAACAGGTGAGGGCCATGAAAGTATGACTGAACTAATAGGCTGATCAGCTTGTCATGGCTGTTTCAAATTCCAGATCTTACAAAGGTTCTCCCCCAAACTGGAGACTCCAGAGTTCAGAGTATATCAGAATCCCCAAGGAAACTTGTTCAAAGTGCAAAATTCCTGAGATTCTGATCCTAGGATTTGTTGAGACTGAGAATCTGTGTTTTAATAACCCAAGGCAAACATTTTTTAACCAGTAAGAAATGTATTTTATATTGCATTATGGGTATGTATTTGAAACAAGAGTTTATAGAGCTGTTATTACTCTTCCCCTAAGATATTTTATATTTTTTTCTATTCCTTTGTTTTGGGGGGAGTTTTTGTTTTGTTGGTTTTTGGTTTTCGGTTCTTGGTTTTGGTTTTTGAGACAGGTTTTGGTTTTTAAGACAGGGTCTCATGATGTAGGTCTGATTGGCCTGGAATTCAATTTGTAGACCAGGCTGGCCTGGAACTCACAGAGATCCATCAGCCTCTGCCTCAGTGCTGGGATTAAAGGTATGCACCACAACCACACTTGACTCTACTCCATTCTTAATTATAGTAATAGGGCATTTGACCTAATTTCAGTCCCCTAGACCCACATGGTAGAAGGAGAGAACTACCAGAAGTTGTTCTCAACTTCTACATTCCCACACCCCCACCCTGCCTCCACAAAAATAAATAAATTTTTAAAAAGGAAGAAATGTTAGAAAACAACAACAGCAATTGAGTTCGTGAGCCATCAGTGACTCTTAGCCAATAGCTCCCAAATCTCAGTTCTATTGAAGTCTTAATGGGATCTTCACACTCATCTTTATTTTATAATTTCCTCCTATTCATTCAACTGTTTTTGGTTTTTGAGGTTATTACTATGTAGCCATTGCTGGAATTCACTATAAAGACCAGGCTGGTCTCAAAATTTTGGTAGTCTTCCTGCCTCTGCCTCCCAAGTGCTGGCATTATTGTGGGCATAAGCCAGCATGCCTGGCGTAGCAAATACATCTTAAATACTATTCTAGGGATTGGGAATATAGTAATAAAACACAAAAGACCCTGTTCTCATTCTTTATTAGCTGCATCCCAACCCTCGTTTCTTTGTTATTCCTCACGTCACAGAGATGAGCAAGTCTTTCCTAGAATTAAAGGGATGTGGGCTGAATGCTACCATCATTAGTCCTACTGTGTATTAATTTTTTCTATCTTGCCTACCTCCCTCATCAAAAATACAAATATATTAAAAACTAGCATAGCTTCATGTGCTTCTGTCTTTATTGTTTATGGGATAAGGAAGGAAAATTCATCTGGCAGAAACTTTGCATAGTCCCTCAGAAAAGGAGCTATGCTTTATCACTCACCACCTAAAACAGGCCAGTAAAGGTAATCAAGAGGTGCATGTCTGTGTGCCCACTTCCATTCATGTGCCATCCACCCCCATCAATAAAACAATAAATTTAAAAAGTATATGCAGTAGACCTTAGTACCAGGCCTCCATGTCTGCTTCTCCTGCAATAGAATTTTATTATGGATGGCTAAAGACAAGAGAAAATGTACGTATATGTGTATTTTTGTTTTTTTGAGATAATTCAGTATATAGCCCTGACCGTCCATGAACTTCTGATAGCCTCTGCCTCCTGAGGCTTGGAATTACAGGTACGTGCCTCCAGCCCAGCTGAAAAAAAATTTTAAAGTGGAAATTTGATGTATGGTTAGGGTATGGTTGAAGAAAGATCATTTGAGGTGTGGTTAGGGTATGGTTGAGGAAAGATCATTTGAAGTATGATTAGGGTATGGTTAAGGAAAGATCATTTGATGTATGGTTAGGGTGTGGTTGAGGGATGATCATTTGATGTATGGTTAGGGTGTGGTTGAGGGATGATCATTTGATGTATGGTTAGGGTATGGTTGAGGGATGATCATTTGATGTATGGTTAGGGTATGGTTGAGGGATGATCATTTGATGTATGGTTAGGGTATGATTGAGGGATAATCATTTGATGTATGGTTAGGGTATGGCTGAGGAAAGATCATTTGAGGTATGGTTAGGGTATGGTTGAGGAAAGATCATTTTGGATAAATAAAGTTTGAATCTTGAAAATAGGTGGCATTCTGAGAAATAAATAGATCAAATATGACAAGTTACATATTGGTAAGAGCAGATGCTTAGAGCTCCTCTTCTGCACCCCCTTCCCAGAGGAGATTGAAGGGCATGGAAGTCGGTTACAGAGGAGAAAGCTGGGATTGCATCTGATTAGAAATTGAAAGCAGTGGTGGTTATTTTTCTTCATGTAGGGCTAGTATGAAGCCTTGGGTTTAGGAGAAGCAAGTGGAGAAAAGACCTCTGGATTTTCTCTTCCTGTGCTTGCAAACAGCAGGCAGCCATGTTGTCAAGAATCCAGGAAACAGATGGCTGATATTTAGAGAATTAAATATGGCAAGTAAAATTAGATTAAGCGTATCACAGCCTGGATTTCAGCCACTAGCACAGCTATAATATGAAGACAAAATTCTACTCCATCTTCTGGGACAGCAGCCAAGTCCAGACTCATCCACCTCCACCCAGGGGCCCTGGAATTGGGGTTGTCCTGTATAGTCAGCTGCGTAGAGGCCAGGTATGTGGCTATTAGCTAGGGCTGTGTATGTCCTGGACAGTTGTTCCTCTCATTTGGTGGTTAGTCCACTGGGACCTCTCAGCATCTGTTATTTTATTCCCTTTTCAAATTCTACTTCCCACTCATCCCTCATTGATTTCCTTTCCCTTAGCAACAGGTGAGAAACCTTTTCTAAACTTGTAGAATCACAAAATGCTGCTCAGAACACAAGAGAATATAAACCTTGGAGCATGATGGGATAGAAAGTGAGCCCTAAGTGTGAGTTCCCACTGCCATGTACAGGTTATATGAGCTTGTACGATTGTCGTAATTGGATCTTCTCTTGAACTCCTCCCAAACACTACTGGTATACGAACAGAGAACATCACTGTTGTGCTCTGGGCTTTTGTCTTTTGCCTCCTGGTAGTTTATCAGATTTCCCTTGCGCCCACACACCTTCGCCTTGGAGCATGGGGGTTTAGAAACCTAAGTTTTCTTTCTTGGCTCTGCCACCAACCTAATAATTAATGTCACGTTCATGAAGCTATTTAACTTCATTAAGATAAATATACTGTCTGTGAGTTCAAGGCGAGCCTGGTCTACATAGTGAGCTCCAGGCCAGCTGGAGCTACAGGGAAACTCTGTCTCAAAACAAAACAAAAGATAAATATTCTCGTGCATAAAATGAAAATATTACTACTTAGTAAATAGTCTATGGCAAAAATTAATATCAGTGTGCTTTAACAAGTTCCGGAGACTTTTTAGGGCCTGTAATAAATGGCAGTTTTAATTGTTAAGTTATATATTTATTTACTAGTCCATTTGTCAGTGAGATCACTGGACATGAGCTGTGCCTCCCAGCACCAGTTCACTAATCAAACTCCCATGAAGTGTTACAAGTGGAGTCACAAGCGAGCCTGTCAGTGTACAAACAAGGAAACTGGTCCTGGGGAGGCAGCAACCCAACAGTTAAAATAAAGCCAGCCTTCTGCTCTGAGGTGCTAGTCATTCCTATATGAAATACCAGTCAGTTTCTAGATCCTTATCAAGTGACAATTATGTGTGTGTCCAAATTTGTGTAGGACTTCAGTGATGACCTGGAAATGCTTCTCTGAGAAAGAGCCCTTTACACTGAAATCTGGGACAGATAAAGACAGAAGCTATACCACAAGCTCCTCCCGACTCGACTGTAATCTTGCAAGGCTTTGTTGCCTGGGTTTGCTGCCTCTGCACTCAGCACTGTGCTGGTTTTCTCCTAGCATGCGACTGTTTCCTTTTACTCTTCTATTTGTTTCTGATTTCTTAAATCTTCCTAGTGAAATAGGAAACATTTATATATCTCACCTGCCTTGTATTTCTGGGCAAGCTTAATAATTCCCTGTCCCAACTGCTCTTTAGTTCATACTGTGAGTGCCCTGTCTGTAGCCCTCAAAGCTCACCTTTCCCTTAGTGCCAGAAGCTTTCTCCTGAACGTAGATGCAACTGCACTTGAGGGCTTTCTCTGGGCAGGAATGCTGTGAGGTTAACATTGAGCCTAGAATTAATGAGCAACAGCAGTTGGTGGACTCACAGACTCATAGTCCAGTGCTGATGCCCTGAGGTGGGACAGCTCAGAGGCAGGCTCCAGATGGTCTCTGGTAATCCCCTGAAGGTTTTAACCCGTTACCCATAGCGACAACCTGCTTATTAACATGCCCCTCTCTGGCTTCCCTCCCTTCCATGTCTGTCTTCTCCACTTTTCCAGTGCTTCCTGTCAGCACTTGCCAGATAAACCTGAGGGTAGACCCTCAGGATCTGCCTCTAGATACAGGGTTTGGGTAAATCCCTTGCAGGACTTGTCCAAGCCTTTCTCTGATCTGAGGGTTTTACCTGTTGGTGAAAATTCAAAGCAGCATTGAAAAGAAAGATCACCACAGAAGGAAAAGGCACAGATGTAATGGGGGATGAGGAGAGTCCGGGCAAGAACGTTTGCCTCTCTACTGCATTTTTTAAAATCTTCCCTCCTACATCATTTAATCTCCATACTAAACGGCTTCACAAGATAAATCTGTTTATTCTCATTCTTACAGATGGAAAACAGACCTACAGAGACTGAGTTACTCAACTTCCACAGACTTGGGGTCAACATGGGTAGGATTCCAGTGAAAGCTGAGTTCTTCCTCAGAGTAATTCTCCAGCACTCTGAGGAGGCATGTGCCTGCTGCTGGGATGGGCCTCACAGACCACAGGAAAATCTCGGTTTCTGGGAATGAGAGGTAGATGTGGGAGGAGCGGGAATTCAAGACCAGCCTCTGGCTACATAATGAGCTACAGGTCAATGAGGTACCTGAGACCTTGTCTCAGACAAATCAGAGTGAGTAGAAAACAGGAGAGAGACAAGGACAGCCTTAGCTGAGCAATGAGGAGGCCACTGCTTCCCAGAAAACTTCCCCGACTACTTTCTGATGCCATTTGCTGCACAGTGGGCCCTCCTGTAGCCTAGCGTGAGACTTGAAATATCTTGTCTGTCTCTCAAACTGAGTAGAATAAGGATCAGGGTGTGGCTGTGCTCTGTTTATATACCTAGAACAAACCTTAGCACTATAGCATGTTCAGTAAATATATGAATGGATCAAACTTTAGTTCCTAGAGATGCAAAGGATATGAAAGTGATTCAGATTCTCCTTTGCAAGACTTTGTAAACAGTGAGGCCCAAACAGATGAGTAAATGAAACCATGTAATTGATTTAAGTGACCTCTCCTCAGTCAGCCGTGGGAGGCTTTCCACAGGAGAGGGGCTTCAGTAGCAACTTGATTCTAAAAGAGCATGTAGAGGGGGCACAGTTAGTAAGGGTCCTAAGATGGGACCCAGAATAAGTTATTGCAAGAACTACAGTAGGCTCCAGTGACTGGAGCACATTTCTAAATAAACAATAGATTAAAAAGTGAGTTGAGTCCTAGCAGAAAAACACTGAACTTTGTGCTAAGCAATGTGGACACAGGCTGAGTGTTTGGTAGCTCTATTGAAAGGTTTTAATTGAAAGACAAGCATGGCTGTCTTAGAAAGCCTGTCCAGGAATACTGCCAGGAGCAGCAGCTGCCACGTGTACCATGCTCCTCGGTGCCCTTCATCGGGGCCTCTTCCCCTGCCCACAGTGCCTGGTTGATGTATGTCCTTTACAAACTGTGTAAATACCTGTTCTGTAATTACAGTCACCTTTTTCTGTCTTGGATAACTCTGGAATCAGCTGGTCGGCTGGAGGTAGGCTTGTGGAGCAACCACCTGGAGACTACTGTCATAAAACAGAGAAAACCTGCATTCACCCTTCTCCCCTCCAGTCTCGTGAACAGCAGACACAATGATTTTTTTTCTCGAAGCCAATTTTTGTTGAAGCTTTGTGCATTTCATACAAAATTTCCAATCAGGTCTAGACCCACTTCCTCTTCCTTGCCCCTCACCCCATCAGAGCTCATGCATTCTGTCAAACATGTTTTTCATCTTTTTCTCAGTCTCTTAAAATTTTTGATGCAGAAGTTTACTGTTTTGAGCAGAAGTTTACCGTTTCAGTCAGTTCTTTGACTTAGTCTTGTTGTTGTTGTTGTTCCTTCCAATCTGCATCACTCCAAAATATGCATTAGCATCTTTAGCTTATGATTTCTTTTTTTTTTTATTAGGCTGAAAGATGTCATGTTTGAAGGCTCCTCCTTGACAAGCCCAAACCACCATCAGTCCCGCCCTCATTGCTCCACACTGGGGTTTTCCCTTCCCATGGTCACAATGATTATATATAATATATATGTATATATATATAACTATATATATATATCTATATATATATATATATGTATGTTCTTCTATTCTGGACTCCTTGCTGCTCCTCAAAGCAGACATGCATCCCCCAGGGTTTAGAACACACCCCAGATGCTGGGCTCACTCTTGACCTGTGTCAAGCCCTGACTCAGGTTACTCACTGCTCCCGGAAAGCCCCCGGCCACTGTGCTCATCCCTACCCCTGACTTCACCACCTGACTGAATTTCTCTCTATAGCTGGCATCCTTTTCAACATAATAAGGGACTTGGCTTTGTGGGATTGGCCCTTCTCCTCACTGGCATATATGGTTCATGAAGCTAAAATATTTAATCAGTCTTTATCTGCTGCTCTTCCCTCAACACTTGAAATGACACCTGTTCCGTAGTAGAGGATCTTTAAATACTTGCTGAATTAAGAAATGAAGACATCCTTTCAAAATTGCTTTTAGATTCTTGGTGTTGGATGTGCTCTCTGTACACTTGAAAGAAGAGGGAGGGAGGGTCATTTGCTATTTAAATAAGCCCACACCAGAGAAAGGAGATCTTTGTGACCTAGCATCACAGTATCTTGACTGGCAGGAGACTTGCTCTGTGCTAATGGTAATCAAGTTGTCCCTGCCGATGGTTAGCCAACTGGTATGAAGGAGAATAACAACGGGAAGAGTGTTCTTGTTTCTGTCCTCTCACTGCTGAGAGAGTGGGATGCTCACTTCAGGGTGTGTGAGACCATGCATGGCACAGAGGAAAGGAATGGGGGCGAGGAACGCAGTTAGGGTTAAGCTCCCCTTCTTATCTTGTCTCCTTGTAGGTGTCTCATGGGACTCCCTTCCAGATGAGCTGCTCCTTGGGATCTTTTCCTGCCTATGCCTCCCTGAGCTGCTGAGGGTCTCTGGGGTTTGCAAGAGGTGGTACCGCCTCTCGTAAGTACTTTTCATGCCTTTGGATATGTGGGGGGAGGAAAGGAGGAGGGCTATGCGCTCATTTTAGGCTAATGAAACTGAAAATCAAGCCTCAAGCAGACTGTACATCATTTTGTTTTTATTAATAATTGTTTTCATTTCACAGTGGGAGGGAAGTCTCCTTTCTCCTTAGCCAATTTCTGACAACCTCTTTGCCCTGTATTTATTTTAGCACCTGCTTGCCCAGTCCACACCTTATCTGGGTCAGGCAATGTGCTAGAAACATGGGAAGGGTCTGAAGACAGCCCAGTATTGGGACCCAGGCTGTGAGCACAGAGTAGGGGCTGCAGGTCTTGAGCTTTGGACAAAATATGACCCCAGCTTCTTTTACTTATTTGTTCCTGGATGTAAGATGGTTATAATTGTACCTTCATTATGGAAGCATAATGGAATAGCTTGGAGTCCAGGGAACAGCAAGAAGTCCAGGATAGAACAGAGTGAGGAGGATAATCGTAGAAAAATAAAATGACAGGTGGGCATGGGGATAAGTTAGGATAAAATATCAGGTCTCCTCATAGCATGTTGCACAGTGGCCATTGCAGGTACTCTTAGATGATTTGTTTTTTTTTTGTTGTTGTTGTTGTTTGTTTGTTTTTTGGTCTTTTTGCGACAGGGTCTCCCTTTAGCCCCAGCTGGCCTGGAGCTCGCTATGTAGGCCAGGCTGGCTTTGAACTCACAGAGATCTACCTGCCACTGCCTCCTGGGTGCTGGGATTAAAGGCATGTGCCACCACGCCCAGCTGTTTTTTCTTTGTTGTTGTTTGTTTGGGTTTTTTTTTTTTTTTTTTGACAACACTTAAAGTATAAGTGGCGAACTGGTATGGTGGTAACAACCATAAAGCAAGAAAAGGATCAGTTTATTTTTGTTGCTGTTGTTCTCCAGTATGCTGTGGATTATACCAAGTACGTCAGGTGTAGGAGCTCATATCACTGATCTCTGTACCCCCAATGCCAAGACTGCTATGCAGTTGATAGGGTTTCCAAGCTCCATCATTCCCTGGTTGCTCTTTGTATTTGCAGACCGTCTGGCTTCTCCCCTTATCAAGCATTCTCTTTGTGGGATAGCAGGAGCTCATCACCTTCATTGGTGTGCTGGAAAAAAAATAGCACAGATATTTGCAAAAGTGGGCAGTTTGCCTAAGAGATGAAGGGTTTGGACACCTGGAATGCCGACACAAGCAGTGGCTCGGCCTCACCCAAGGAACTTGTTCTGGTTTTGTGTTACATCAGATGAGTGTTTGTCCATGTTTTACTGTACATATAGATGGCTAAATTAGTGCTATATTCAAGCAAATTAACATACCCATAATCTCACATCATTGTTTCTTCATGTGCATGGAGAAAGCAGCTAAAATATACTCAGAATTCCCAAATCCAGAACAGTGTTACTAGTCCATGTAGTACAGTAGATCATGAGACTTGTAGCTGGCCACTTTGTATCTTTGACCCACATCTTCCTTTAGTCCAGTATCTCCATCTCAATTCTTATATAATAACTGACATTATTAATAGCTGACATTAGTAAACACTTGATGTATACTAGGTGCTTTGGTATCAACTTAATCTTCCACACAATCCAAAGTGACAATTTTGTATTAGCTCAGTGTAAAATGAAGAACCTACAGGATCAGAACAGTAGTTTGCAAGATAAACAGTAAAATAGGACTCTAAGATCTTGTTGGCATCACAGCTTAACCATTAGTAGATACATATGGTTCAGGTAGCTTCTGAATTCATTTCCCTTTGCGTGTTAACTCCTGATGTTATTTGGAATGAGGTGGAATGCTCCAAGACTTGTCCTGGGTTGTTACAGAATGCCAGGCCAGCTGTTTGCCTCTTTCTGCAAAGGGAGACATTGAGATTTGAGATAATCAAGAGAACGATCTGGTATTATTTTCTGAGAAGTAGATTTCAGTCTGGACAAGAGAAAGATACAAAGCATGTAATTTTCTTAAGGATATCATATTGATAGTCCATCAAACTTTATATAACAAAATTATTTTAAAGCTCTGCTTTAGCTAGGCATGGTAACATAGCACTTACTACCAGGAAGGGGCAGGCAAATCAATGCCAGCCTGGTCTACAAAGCTGGCACTACAGAGAGACCCTACCTTAAAGAAAGGGGGGGGGAGAAGAGAGAAGAGGAAAGGGGAAAAGGGGAGGGGAAAGGGAAGAAAGGGGAGGGGAAGGAAGGAAGGGGGAGAGAGAGAGAGAGAGAGAGAGAGAGAGAGAGAGAGAGAGAGAGAGAACCAACCAACCTCTGGCTAGTTGAGCACTTATTTCAAACCCTATTAAAAGAGAAAATTCTAGTACACTGAAACATTTAGAATTTTTCCTCGTGTGCTTGCACTTCATTTTCCCTTGCTTACTTAATTGAATTCAACTGTGGATATTAAAACTATATTGTGATGCCCAGTACATTTTTAGAGCCTTCCTTTTTAGAAACACTATAATCTAATATTTTCCCTTTTTAACATTAATATATACACACTTACGTATGTGAATATGGAGCAGAGTTGACCTGTAGCTTTCCCAGCCATCTGTGGTCTCTGTACGTCATAAGGTAATGTTAATTTGTCTTGTTTCATTTGTATTTTCATCATGTAACTTTGGTGACCTGTCAGTACTTAATAGAAATGGAAACTGGGACTATTTAAGAAATTCTGAACCTATTCACAGAGTAATAACCGCTATGTAGACCAGGCTGGCCTTGAACTCACAGAGACCTACCTGCCTCTGCCTGGAGAGTGCTAGGATTAATGGAGGGAGCCACTACACCCAGCTCATTTTAAAATAATGTTTTAAGTTTGTCATATTAAACTGAATGTAACATTTTATCTTCTGGTTCCAGGTCACCAGCAGTGCTATTTCTAGCAGTAGACAATCCAAATCGGAAATATATGGAAAGAAAAAGATGGAGTTTGTTGATATTGTGATTAAGAAATATTCAATATTAGTCAGGTGTGGTAATGCGGCCTTAGACCCAGCACTCTGGAGGCAGAGGCAGGTGGGTCTCTGTGAGATCAAGGTCCGCCTGGTCTATGTAGTGAGTTCCAGGCCAGCTATAGCTAAAGGAGACCCATTTCAAAAAAAAAAAAAAAAAAAAAAAAAAAAAACAGGAAGAAAGACATATTCAGTATTGTATTGTCAGCTTGGAAACAGAAGTTCCTTCCAAATTCTTCAGAGGTTTAGTAGCTGTCTCTTGTTAGTAGTGTGACTTGACGGTCTCAAGTATTTATTCACTGTGGCCAACTTATAAAAATCAAGTACTTCTCTTTTCTAGGCTTGATGAATCTCTCTGGCACTCCTTAGACCTCGGAGGTAAAAATCTGCATCCAGATGTGACTGTACGGTTGCTCTCTCGAGGGGTGATTGCCTTCCGCTGCCCACGATCATTTATGGAGCAACCATTGGGTGAAAATTTCAGGTAAAAATGGAAAAACCCTGGGAATGATTGTGAATGTCGAGTGGAACAGATCCCACTCCTTTTTCTCTGTGTCCAGACTTAAGCCGGTGAACAGGCCGTCTGTGTAGTTGATTACATATCGTGCCTTTGGCTTGAAACATGGTGTGGGCTTCAGTGACACCGTTTCCATGTTAGCTTGAGTGTTTCTGTTGGGCTTTCCCCAGGCTCAAAGATGTTCAGTTACATCATCTGAGGGTTTGATTCAGTGTTGGAGCACTTGCGTGTGCAAGACCTTGGGTTCATCTCCTGTTCCACAAAAGGAAAACAGTGTTCATTTAGCTTCCCACGATGAGTGCTCGGCAGGCATGTGGTGTTTGGAACCTCACAGGCATTAGTCAGACAGGGTCCTCATCAGCAGGCAAGCCTGCTACTTCTCTCCTCCTGCCTGTCTTTGATAAAGTAGGAAGAGTATTTTCAGATTTGTGACAAGAGCTTTCTATCCTATCATGGATAAATTTGCAACCTGAAAAAAATGCCTTCTTTTTGTTTTGTAGACTGTTTTGAAAAACAGATACTTCTCTGGTGCTGAAAATTATGGAATACTAAGGTTTCATGCTATGTGGTGCCTGAGAAGAATAGCTAGATACGGAAGAGCAAAGCAAGCTAAAGACAGTGGAACATGTCGCCCCTTCTAGTACCAGCCCTTCTTGCCGTCATTCAAACCATCTGTCCTCTGCTTTCTTCACTCCTGTGGCGGCGGCTCCTCCTCCTCCTCCTCCTCCTCCTCCTCCTCCCCCCCCCTCCTCCGTTCTCTCCTAGCCCTTCTTATCCACAAGCTGCTGTTCCCAGACAAGCTCTGCCCTGTACACCCACATTTATGTTCCTGATTCGCCCGCCCTTACCTATACCCCGGTCCTCTCCCCAACTCTTGTTTCTAATTGCCTAAAGCCTTCCACACCTGAATTTCTTAAGTCCCTCAATATTACCATATCTAGAATTAAACTGGAGATCCTATTAAAACTGGTTCCTCCACTGTCCTTGCTGTCTAAGCAAACACCACCGCTGCATGCCTCTGCCAACAGCCAAGGTCATCATAGGCTTGCTCTGCTCCCTGCTCATGTGCATCCAGCTCATCTTCATGGTGTCCACTCATCAGTTTTTTGACTGGGACTGTGGGCAGCAGCACCTGCACTTAAGAAATCCTCTTGAACTTGAAAAATAAATAGGATGGGGATTAGCTAGTAGTAATTTGCCTTATGGTCAGGTCTATATTGGGTATGTGAAATGGGTATGTGATCTTGTTTGTGATCAGCTGCTCATGTGGGTACAGGAGGGGTGAGACCGGAACCAGATGTTCTTAGTGTTGGCAACCTTACGGGGCCTCTTTTCTCTCTTCTGTATTC
The DNA here is from genome assembly GCA_009823505.1 of Rhizomys pruinosus. NCBI lineage: Eukaryota > Metazoa > Chordata > Mammalia > Rodentia > Spalacidae > Rhizomys > Rhizomys pruinosus. The sequence continues at coordinate 2,086,545 of VZQC01015001.1, read as the reverse complement.
AGCTCTTTTCGTGTACAGCACATGGACCTGTCAAACTCAGTTATAAATTTGTCAAACCTCCATGGCATTCTGTCTCAGTGCTCCAAGTTGCAGAATCTAAGCCTGGAAGGCCTGCAGCTTTCGGATCCCATTGTCAAGTGAGTGGCAGCCGAAACATGTCATAAAGACAGTTATTAGATGTGGTGATTTGTTTCCTGTATGTGACAGAGTGCTCTTTTATACATGTCCAGAAGGGCATAGAGGATATCTCCTGCAGCTCTCCAGCTTCCCCCAAACTGTGAAAACAACAGAGGTTTGAATACTGACCATTTATATCCCAGGTCCAGTGCTAGGTGCAGAGAGAAGAGCTGCGCCTCTCCATCGGTGAGGCACATAATTACAGTGCAGAGTGTTTGTTAGATGCATTGGTGAGTATTTGTCACATACCTGGAGGACTAATTGAATTTAGGGAGGGCAGCTGTCTCAGAGGAAGTGACTCATAGGTTGGCCATTGAAGATTTTCACATAGAGATCTCCAAAGTGATAGGACATTAGAAGCAGTTTAGTAAAGCTGCCCCTGCTCTGAACTCTCACGTAGCTGAAAATTGCTGGAGCACAGACATGGGGAGATGAGGCCACTCAGCAGCTACCTTATAGTAGACTTGGGTAGAATCTATTAGAACCCCAATCTGGTAAGGAGACTGTGAAGCAGGGGGTTCTGTGGTTCTGAAAATGGAAGAACCATGTCAGAATTGAAATGTATTAGGTTCACTTGTTAGACAGCATGAAGGGTTAGTCAGATATGCTAGAAACTACTAGTTAGAACACTGTTGTGCTATTCAGATGGAAAGGAATGATAGCACCTGTGTGCCAAATAGTTAAGGATAATTCTGACAAGAGTAGCTTCAGTTTTATGTGAAAACCAAGGCACAGAAAGGCTGAGTAACTTGACCAAGTTCACAGTTAATGTTACCAAACTAAGATTTGACTGCAGAAAAATGCTTTTTTGTGTGTGTGTGTGTGTGTGTGTGTCTTTTTGAGACAGGTTCTCCCTATAGCCCCAGCTATAGACCTGACTGGCCTTGAACTCACAGAGATCTGCCTGCCTCTGCCTCCTGAATTCTGGGATTAAAGGTGCATTGCCATGCCCAGCCGGAATAATGGTTTTTAATCACTCAATTTTCCTGAAAGGGGCATTTTGGTATGCAACCAAGAGGAAGTCAAGCCTTGCAACTTAAAGATACATTGTCCAGTGTTTCGTAGGCATTTGTACTGCAGGTACTGTGCAGAATCCTTTCTGACATGTCTATTTTATTTTTTGGTCCTTTTGAGACAAGTTTTCTCTGTAGCTCCAGCTGGTCTGGAACATGCCTGCCTTGCCCAGGTGCTAAGATTAAGGGCATGCATGTACCACCATACCCAGAGACATTATGTCATTTAACCTTCTTTCTATCCCCACCAAGAAGATAGTGCTTTTGCCAGTCTGCAGATGAGTAAATTGAGCCAAAGCACTGCACTGTCAGAGATGTGAAATGTGGATTTTAAGCATACTTCTCCTGACTCAGAAGTGTGTGCTTAATACCATTCAGTGAATCACTATCAATACGATAACTGTGCCTCATTGATATTCCTCTGGCATTTTTCTCTTTTCCAGTAATCTTGCACAGAATAAAAATTTAGTGCGACTAAACCTTTGTGGGTGTTCTGGATTTTCTGAATTTGCCCTGAAGACTCTACTAAGCAGCTGCTCCAGGTAGGAAAGGTCTGAGCTGAAGTTGTAGATCGAGTTATAGGATCAAATGTAGTTATGCTTCCCATCTGAACAGTGATGAACTTCTGAGTGCTTCCAGATTATTGTCCTGGAAATTGCAATCTTTTGCCATGCAAACTTTCAGGCTACACTCGGAGCCAAATGGTTCTGTTTGTAAGAAGGGGATACTTGTACAGTGATTCCTATTTGTAAAAAGGGGATACTTGTACAGTGATTCCTGTTTGTAAGAAGGGGATACTTGTACAGTGATTCCTGTTTGTAAGAAGCGGATACTTGTACAGTGATTCCTGTTTGTAAGAAGGGGATACTTGTACAGTGATTCCTGTTTGTAAGAAGGGGATACTTGTACAGTGATTCCTGTTTGTAAGAAGGGGATGCTTGTACAGTGATTCCTGTTTGTAAGAAGGGGATGCTTGTACAGTGATTCCTGTTTGTAAGAAGGGGATACTTGTACAGTGATTCCTGTTTTCTGTTTGCTACTTTTAAAATAAAGAAAATGGAGTAGTGTATTTTTCAGTGTGGTTGAAAGACATCGTTTTATACTTAGCTATGCAGTCAAGTTATCCCCCCATATTATCTATAGGCCTAATGTGATTTTTTTTTAGCAGATATAAATCCAATTTAATATTGGTGATTCCATTTACATCTTTTGTAATGTCAGTACATAAAGAGTAACTAGCCTAGGGGGTGGAAAGATGACTAAGTGGTTAAGAGCACTGGCTACTCTTGCAGAGGACCCAGGTTCCATTTCCAACACCCAAATGACACCTAACCACCATCTGTAACTCCAGTGCCAGGAGATCCACTGCCCTCTTCTGGCCTCTGTGGGTACTGGATGCACATAGTGACATACATGCAGGCAAGTACTCATACACACAAAATAAAAGTAAATTAAAAAAGAATTTAAGAGTATACTTCTGATGCTGCTGTGCGGAAGGAGACAGGTGTACAGACCATACAATACAGAGTAGTAGAAACCTCACCTGTTCTGCAGCGGTTTTCTGTGATACAATATTGGTACCTGTTATGGTCTGTCAAAAGCAGATTGCCTTTGCATAAGAATATTATCAGAGAGATAAAACACACAGCACTGCATTTAGTCAGCAGTGGTGCAGAGTGGGAGAGTTGGACATTGTCTTTGAAATTCTTCGACTACCCTGTCAGGAGAAAGCAGGTGAAGTGGATTTTTGTGGCAGTCGTATCTCTCTTATTGTAGTCAATCCTTGGCTTTATTTTTTATTTATTTTTTTTTTTAATTTTTTTGAAATTTAATTTTATTTATTTATGTATGTGTATAAATGTACTGTCTGCATGCAGGTTTGTGCACCCGTGTCGTGCAATGCCGCGGAGGTCAGAAGAGGGTCTCGGATTCCCCTGGAACTGGAGTTCTCCTGGATTTGGAGTTTCAGACGGTTTTTGGCCGCCATGTGGGTGCTGGGGATCAAACCCGGGTCCTCTGTAAGAGCGGTCAGCGCTCTTAACCGCTAGGCCACCTCTCCAGCCCCCCAATCCTTGGCTTTATAAAACATCTCAGTTGATTTCTGTTTGCGCTTACAACACCTTACTTTGTTTAAGAAAGAAAACATGGTACAATTTCCACCTGCAATCCTACAGGAAGGTTTGGTTTCTCTCCATTTCTGGAAGGGAGCAGTATTCTTTAGGGCCTTTGCTCAGATCACTTGCTAACTTTTCAGGGGCACACACTGACAGGAAAATGTGTTTAGATGAGAGAAGGCAGTTTCAGATAGTCAAAGCTAGCTTCACAGAACAATAATGTGCATGAAATGTAAGGAGTCTAGTTTTACATTTCTGTATGTGCAGCTTTGGATACATTCATTCCTCTGGGCTCATGCTTTCCTTATTACCCATCTTTTGTGCAGACTGGATGAGCTGAACCTGTCCTGGTGCTTTGACTTTACTGAAAAACATGTGCAGATGGCTGTCGCGCATTTACCAGAGACCATCACCCAGCTGAACCTTAGTGGCTATCGAAAGAATCTCCAGAGATCAGGTTAGAACCTGTAAGCCTGAGCTACTGAGGCTTTAACAGCAGCAGATTTGGTCTGCAGAACATCTGTGAGGTTTCTGCTACCTAAATTGTCTCACCAAGTCCAGAGTACATGTTGTTTCTCTTTTAGCAGAGGAATTGCTGATCAGAAGGGTTAGGTAAAGTAACAGCTCCTAAACTGAAATCAAGCTGTGAATCTGAGATCCAGATGGAGAATCCTTAAAGTAACTTATCTGCCGGCAGAAAAATATGTGTGTATGTGTATCAGTGTTTGTGTGTGCATGCATGCCAAGCATGCACGTGTGTACATGGAGGCCAGAGGTCAATGTGTTGGATGTCTTCCTCAATCTCTCTCCACCTTACTTTTTGAGACAGGGTCTCACTAACCCCGGAGCTCACAATTCTGTGTGACTGACTGGCCAGTAAACCCCAGAGATCTTCTTTTCTCTGCTTGCCTAGAGCTCAGATCACAGGTTCATACTGTCCCGCCCATCTTTTCTACACCAGTACTAGAGATCAAACTCATGTCCTCATGCTTGTAAGGCAAGCACTTTACTGACTAAGGCATCTTCCCAGTCCCCAAATTACCATACAGAACTCCAAAGTAAAAACAAGTAAATGTAGTAAAGTCAACTTTCTCTGTCCATGGGTTCTGCATTCATGGATTCAACTAATAAAACATGAAAAATATTCAGGAAAAAAATTGCATAGGTAGAAACTTTTGTCTTGACTCTAGTCCCTAATCAGTGCAGTGGAAGAGCTATTTGCACAGCATTTTTTATTATATTAGGTGTTATAAGAAAGCATACAGCGGGGCTGGAGAGATGGCCTAGTGGTTAAGAGCACCGACCGACCGCTCTTACAGAGGACCCGGGTTCAATCCCCAGCACCCACATGGCAGCTAAGAGCCGTCTGAAACTCCAATTCCAGGAGAACTCCAGTTCCAGGGGAATCTGACATCCTCTTCTGACCTCCGTGGCATTGCACGACACGGGTGCACAAACCTGCATGCAGACAGTACGTTCATAAACATACAGAAATAAATTTTAAAAAAAAGAAAAAAAGGGGGCTGGAGAGATGGCCTAGCGGTTAGGAGCGCCGACCGCTCTTACAGAGGACCCGGGTTCGATCCCCAGCACCCGCATGGCGGCCAAGAACCGTCTGAAACTCCAATTCCAGGAGAACTCCAGTTCCAAGGGAATCTGACACCCTCTTCTGACCTCCGCGGCATTGCACGACACGAGTGCACAAACCTGCATGCAGACAGTACATTCATACACATACAGAAATAAATAAAATTTTAAAAAATGTGTTACTTGTTTAAAAAAAAGATAAAATTAAAAAAAAAAAAAAGAAAAAAAAGAGAAAGTATACAGCAAGATGTGTATAGATGATATACCATGGATTTGGGCATCCAGGTGGAATCCTGGAACCAGTCCCAACAAGCACCAAGGGATGACTGCTTGAAAGTGGGTCTCACTGGGAGCAACCTTGCCTGTCACCAGGCCTTTGACTATGTCTGGAGACCATTTTAATTGTCTCAACAGCAGAGGCACTGCTGCCATCTAGTGGGTAGAAGCCAGGAATGCTACTGAGCAAAGCGTAGTACAGAAAAATAACTCAGAAGTCATCTGGCCCAAAATGTCAGTAGTGTTAAGGTTAGAGCCCTGCTGGAAACCCAGTTAGTTCACAAATTCATATTTATAACTTCTATTTTTTAATTCAGTCTAGTGCTGTTTAGATGAACACAGACATGTGAAGGAGCTGCAGTGCTTGCAGAACTTAACATTGATGATGCTTTGTGTTGTGTATAGCATTCGGGGAGTTTTGAGTTACAAAGATACATGGTTGTAAAAGGAACATTTGAGGTTTTTTTAACAGCTTCATTCATATCACAGTCTTCAGCTCATACTCAATCTGGGCTACCCAAGACCCCGTCTTCAGGGTGGAAGCAGCTCATTTAAGTATATCTAATTTGCTCATTGAAGTTTCTATTATGACTAAAAAGATTTGAATCAAATGTCATCAGACAATTCTTAGCATTCAAGTAGTATTTTAAAACTACTCTGGGGCTTACTATGTCTTCTTAAAAGTAAGCTCTGTCAGGCTATACGAAATAATAGACCTCCATCGTGAGTGGCCTGAGGTTCAAGTCAGTTCCCTGTATAAGGACTTACATTTGGACAACTAGCATTGCAGGTGTCTGCTTTTCAGACAAGAGGATGCTAGAGAGATCTGTAAAGTCATAGTCCTATCTTGATTTCCTATCACTCCCTCCTACATAGTACTTCAACATTTTCCCGTTAAGCACTATTTGAGTTCTGGTTATAGAACCATACAGCCATTCTCAAAAATCCAGACATTAAAAAACAGAGCAAAACAGATAGATGACCAGTAAGCAGACTTCCCACATGTTCTGAAAGGGACTGGAATTGCAAAGAGGAAGTGGAGCCCAAGGGAGCAGCAGAACAGCGGGAAGACACTGGCTCTGGATGGAAGGTCAAAAAGGGGGCCTCTAATCCAGTGAGAAAGAAGCATAGGGGTTTGGGGGAGAGCATTCTGGAACAAAGGACCATGGGTACAAAAGTCTTTGATATGAGAGCTAATGTATGAGGAAAGGACACTGACAAGGCAGCCAAGATGAGTGGAAGCACTGGAAAATTCTGAGCAAAGCAGCGTTGCCATCTGAACCTGCCCTTTGAAACTGCTCACTCTGATGCCATGTTGAGAAAATGCTGTGATAGGGAGCGCTAAGCAGTGTGGACAGCTGGAAAACTAGGGTGGTAACAGTTGAGGTGTTAAGAAGCTATCAGATTTGGGCATATTTCAAAAGCTGGCATAACAGGATTTGGTGACAGATTGGCTATGGAAAGTACAAGAAACAGTCATCCCAGGGTTTGGGCCCATGCCACAATCCATGGAGTTAGCACTTACTGAAGTGAGAAAGACTACAAGGAAAGAAGATAGAGGGGAGAAACTGACTGGGTTTAGACAAATTTGGGATGTCTGTTTTATAGCTTAATTGGCATATTGAGTAGCTAATTGAAAATAGAGTCAGTTGTGGTGGGGCACACCTGAAAGATATGAAGAGGCAGAGGCTATACATTAGCTGGGTGTGGTAGCACATGCCTTTAATCCCAGCACTCTGTAGGCAAAGGCAAGCCTACTCTACATAATGAGTTCTAGGCCAGCCAAGGCTGCAGGGAGACCCTGTCTCAAAAAGACCTAAAAAAAAAAAAAAAAAAATTAAAACCTGGGCTAGGGAGATGGCTCAGGGGTTAAGAGCATTGGCTGCACATGCAGAGGACCCAAGTTCAATTCCCAGCACCCATATCATGGCTAACAACTGCCTGTCAACACCAGATCCAGGGTATCTGACTCCCTCTTCTGACCTCTGCAGGCATTTTTTAAAAGAAAATAGAAACCTGATTTATAGAAAGAACTTACCAATCAGGTCATCAGGCTTGGCAGCAAATGCCTTTAGCATCTTGCTCAATTTCTTCTTCTGATTTTTTTTTTTTTTTTTTTTTTTTTTTTTTTGAGACATCTCCCTGTAGTCTTAGATGGTCCTAGAAATTCTCTATGTAGACCAGACTGTCCTCCATCTCATGGAGATCTGCCTGCCTCTGCCTCCAGAGTGCTAGGATTAAAGGCATGTGCCACTACATCTGGCTTTTTGTGTATTTTTGTTTTTTTCTTATATCATAGAACTATTAACTATTGAACTTATGTGGAAAACATTTATACCCGGTTTTCTGATTGTTTTGTTTTAATGTGGTACAAATTAGGGCTAAAGAGATTGCTCAGCAGTTAAGAGCACTGGCTGCTCTTGCAGAAGACCCAGGTTTGAATCCCAGTATCCACACTAACCATAACTTCAGTTATGTGCCCTTACACATGTGCAGACAATACACTCATAACACATAAAATAAAAATAAATTTTTAATAATATGGTAGACATTTTCCTTTATTTTTTGAGGCAAGGTATTACTGTGTAGCCCTGCCTGGCCTGGAACTCCCTATTTAGACCAGACTGGCCTAAAATTTACAGCTATACTTCAGCCTCAGCCTCTCAAGTACAGGGGATTAGAGATGTGTAGACATAACATGATAGAATTTAAATTTTTTTTATGTAGATTATATGTTCCTTGTGTTCTTCTTGATGTTTAGAAATCCCTGCTTATCCCAAGATTTCACAAATAATTCCTGACTTTACATTCCATATAATTGTAAATATAAATGGAATTTGATGGGTTGTAATTTTGAGTTGAAAATCATTTTTCAGTTGTGGTAAGAACAATTTTTTAAAATATTTTATTTATTTTTATTTTATGAGTGTGTTGCCTGCCCGTAAGTGTGCCCGTGTCATGCAGTGCTCAAGGAGGGCAGAAGAGGGCATCTGATCACCTGGAACTGGAGTTACTAATGGTTGTAAGCCATCACATGGATGCCAGCCATTGAGTGCTCTGAACCATCCCTCCAGCCCAGGAACAATATTTTTATTTTTTTGTTTTGTTTTGTTTTGTTTTTGGAACAATATTTTTAATAATGCATTATTTTCCTCAGTGATTTGAAGAGCCATTTTTCTAGAATATTGTTTGTCTGTGTTGTGTACTCGTGTTTGGTTTTGGTTTGTTCATTTGTTTTGTTTTTTGCTGTAATGAGTTGGGATTTCCTTTTATTTTCCCAGCCAGTCACTACATAGATAGTGATAGCCAGTTACTGTACAGACATGATGTATATGTTATTCAGTTATTTTACAGGGTTCTTTTAACATTTCTAGTAGTTTTCAGGTGATTTCTTAGATTTTAATAGGAGATTTTTCTATGTCAAGATTGTTTTGGCTTTTTCTTTATAATACTGTGCTATTTTTTCTTGTCGCAAACTTGCAGCACACTATTAAAGGACAGACCTGAAGATAAATATCTTTATCTTGTTCTTCATTTAATAGTGACCATGACTATCACATCTATTTGTTTTTCCTAGATCTTTCTACCTTAATTAGAAGATGCCCCAACCTTGTTCGCCTCGACTTAAGGTATTGTTTGCCTAAGAGCAAAAGCTGAAAAATATCCTTTGCTCAATAAATGGGGAAAAGATGTTAATGTTGACTGGAAGGGATTAAACAGTGTATTCTCAGTATAGGACTGATGAGTGGTTCTGAATCTCCTTTCCTCTTTTGTGTTACAGTGATAGTATCATGCTAAAGAATGACTGCTTTCCAGAATTTTTTCAGCTCAGCTACCTCCAACACCTGTCACTCAGCCGGTGCTATGATATAATACCTGAAACCCTACTGTAAGTATGTTTTGCTTTTATACTAGCAGAAAGCAGAGAACAGCAATATAGGTCACAGAATATTATACTTAAAATGTCTGGAAACTTGAAACTTGAGCTGACTGAGACCATTTACTAAACAGTATTATAATACTATACTAGTGTTTTGCTTGGGGTGGGGGAGGACTTGCAAATGAGAAAGCTTTTACCTCTCTAGCACTCATATTTGGAAAGGCAGACCCAGTGTGAGTCGTTGCTTGTTTCACAAGGTTTCCAGTCAATTCTAGTTGATTCCAAAAGCTTCTATCTGGGCTTATAGGCAAAGTTCTGTAGTCTAGTGATGAATGTCCTGGATGGTCAAAGCATGTGACAGATTGAAGCGTAAATATCATGTGAGAGAGCTGGAGAGATGGCCTAGCGGTTAAGAGCGCCGACCGCTCTTACAGAGGACCCGGGTTCGATCCCCAGCACCCACATGGCGGCCGAGAACCATCTGAAACTCCAATTCCAGGAGAACTCCAGTTCCAGGGGAATCCGAGACCCTCTTCTGACCTCCGCGGCATTGCACGACACGGGTGCACAGACCTGCATGCAGACAGTACATTCATACACATACAGAAATAAAATTTAAAAAAAAAAAAATGTGAGAGTCTGAATCTGTCAGAACAGAGGGAATGTTATCTTAGTCTATGAAAGTGAAGTATCTTATCTAGGCATGATCCTGGCTGAACTGAGTATAGAATTGAGTCTCCTGAGAAATGCAAAACAGTCTGTCTGATTTCATCCAAGACTTCAATTTACCTGTTGAGAGAGTGAAAAGGAAGAAGAACAGTCCACCCCATCTCTCTTTCAGGAGTTACTATACCTAAGGCATCCTGTGAATAATGTCTCATTAAAAAAAAAATATTTCATCCCAACTGACTATAGTATTCTCCTATAGCAAAAGTAAATGCATAGCAATTTCACTGAAAACCACTAGAGGTCAGTTTTTTTTTTTTTTTTTTTAATTTGGTCCTCAAATGAGTGGATCAGATCTTACAATTTCAAAAACAAGTATGTGCTGTGGAGTTTACTACAATAATTGAGAAGTCTGGTAATTATGTGACTAAATTATGTAAATAAATCAACTAGTCTCAGAAGCCTGAGTGTCTTGTTTAGAAAACCACTTCCTAAACATGCTAGTTTTACTTGCATGGTTCTCTACAACTAAATTCATATTCCTGGAACTCTTACTGAAATCCTTATTTTTTTAGCATCTAGAACTCCTAGTGTCCTCTGGTATCTACCCAAAAAGATTTTTCTGTCATGTATTCTTGTCATCGTCGCCATCTGGGCTCCTCCTTTGCCTGGGCAGCTCCCTGACAAGTGAAATTATTCTTTTCTGTTTTCTTTTCTCAAGAGAATCTGTCTAAGCCTCTTGCTTTTATTCCTCAACTGTGAAAAGCAGCTAAGCAGGTATAACTCAAATGCTTTCCCCCTAACAGAGGCAGGGATAAGGCTGTGATCCTTCACGTTGTAATATTTGTATCTAGGGAGATCATGGTATTATCTGCATAGCAGTTCCCAAGTGAGTCTGTGGGGAAGAATGTAGGTGTGAGTGAACCCCTGCATAATCATTACTTGTCAGAATCTAATCTTTAAAAAAGAGAAAAGGCCAACAAGGGCTTTAATTTCCAGTCAGAGCACCAGAATGGAGTGAGAACAAAATGTTGTCCTTAAACTTTAATGTGCTTCTTTGAGCATTGGGTAAGAATAATTTATGTTGAAAATAAAAGGAAAACAGGATTATGTAGATGAAATATTGAATAAATCTGAGTTTATAAATGTCTTGTTTTTGAGATAAGGTCTTATTATGTATCCCCAGGCTGGCCTATAATCTAACCCCAACTTCTTATATGAATGTCTTCTATTAAATTTGAACCAAGAGCCTAAAGACATTATCAATAGTTTTATATTAAACTAGAAACAATAGCTTTTAAACTATTTTTTTATTTTCATTCCAGCATCTTCAGAGATGCTTGTATGTTTGTTCTTCTGTGTTGTGGCTAACTCAGCAAGCAGCAATGTTTTTTCTTACAACTTTGAAGACGTTCTGGCCCTTGGTCCACCGGCCCACCTTCCGCAACTTCCTACCATTGGGAATCCCGAGTGCGCCGCGTGCTAGCTGTCCTTCCTCGCTGACGCTCTCCCGAGTTGCAGGAACATTTCCTTCTCTGCCATCTGCTGTTCCTCTTTTCTTACCCCACCCACAGTTTCTTCTTTTAAAGTCATCCATTGCAGAATGACTTGACTGCTTTGGATACCAGAGAACCATAATTCTCTCAATTACTACCAAGTTTTCAAACACTCAGTTGATCTAAGGACCGTACTACAAGAACTGCTGTGCTCTTTAGTGGTGATGAGTATAAATATCTATGACCCTTTTTTGTGCTCTTTTCAGTCTGCAGGTTAGAGGAGGACACTTGTTTCTCTAGATTTGCTCTTTGATCTGTTATGACCTCTCTGATTTCACACATTGCCCCTTATGAGCAAGCACATTTGTTTTTAGATCATTTATTTTCTAAATTATCCTTCATCTTGTATTTCACAATGTATACTAACCATCTGTGGTAATTACCAAGCTCTGTGAATTGTAACATTCATAGGTTTAGAGGGACAGTGAGAAGACTAGTAGAGCGAGTTCAGCATGGAAGGCCCGCTGAACCAAACCATCTGGGTTCTTTAAACAGTGGGGAGCATCAGTACTGTTGGAGCAGATGAGTGACACATCTTACTGAGCCTTTAGGAGGATGCCTTAGACATTATATAGAATAACCTGGGAGGCTAAGAGGTTGGAAGCCAAGCCTGGCTTGTATGAATAATTACTGTGAAAATGGGTTGCTTCCAACCAAGTCATCAGTGTGCTCATTGATCTTCCAAGAGATTTTGCTGAAAATCCAAAATAAATGTTCCCTCTCCTGATGAGACTTTGTACTTTTGTCCCAACCTTGAGCAAATATAGATCAAAGCAATGAATTTCGAGGCACAAAGACCTCTGTTGAAAAGAATCATTACCAAAACCAAAAGTATTTACTTTGGATAAACAGGATTACATCTCATTGTTGACATATGACTACCTAATGTGATGTATGTTGAGAAGTTTGGCCTGGGGGGTGGGGGAACTGCTTTGAATTTATTGGTACCCCATTTTTCCCCCTGCATCCTATCTAAAATACTTTATGGGAGCCTCTGTTAGGCTTCCTTGCACATAAGAATTTGTTACTGGTGAACCATTAAAAAGATGCCATCAGTGCTGCTGTCTTCTGTTGAGAGTTCAAGGAAAAGTCATGGCCAGATTCCTAAGCTGCATGACTCGGTAATTCCACCTGACTCCAGCACTAAAACATTTGCTTTTGTCATCAGCAGCTTGCTAGTCACATCACAAATCACTCTGTAAATAATGCAATGGAGAAAGGAAGACCATTTGGTTGAATTTTTAAAAATAGACTTCAGAGTTCTCAGTTTTGAGTTTCCTGTGTTATTTCCTTAAATTATTTGTTAATGAACATTGGTTTATGTAACTGCACTCCGACAATGTCCATATATTCTGAAAGTCTCTTTTTTCCATTCCAGTGAACTCGGAGAAATTCCCACACTAAAAACACTACAAGTTTTTGGAATCGTGCCAGATGGTACCCTTCAACTGTTGAGAGAAGCCCTTCCTCATCTGCAGATTAATTGCTCCTATTTCACGACCATTGCCAGGCCAACTATTGGCAACAAAAAGAACCCAGAGATATGGGGTATCAAGTGCCGACTGACTCTGCAGAAGCCCAGTTGTTTATGAAATAATTCCTACAGGGTGGGGTCTCCTCTTCCTTTGGAATGAGTATAGGCAGCAAACCCAGTTGTTGGGGAACCCAGTTAGTTTTAATTATTGTTTTTACCTTAGCCTTCCTCGTGCACAATATTAGGGAACCATTCAAGTGAAAGAACTATGAAGCATTACTTTTAAAAAATAATTATGCCGGGCGTGGTGGCGCACACCTTTAATCCTAGCACTTGGGAGGCAGAGGCAGGCGGATGTTTGTGAGTTCAAGGCACCCTGGTCTACAGAGTGAGTTCCAGCAGCTGGGCTACAGGGAGACTTTGTCTCAAAAAGACAAAAAAAAAAAAAAAAATTATAATGTTTCTGTCAGTGTTGTCCCCTAAGGGCCTACGTTTTAGGTCTTTGGAAATTTTAGGTGGGCCTATAATTTCAATTTAGCTTTTTAAAGCTAAATTTGAGCCAACTCTTCCAAGTGCCCTTCTGATTAAATCTATTTAAAATTGTGTTTAAAAATTACCTACCCTTCCTTGGCTAACAGTTTTCATGGTGTTTGTGATAACTTTATTTAAGTTTTCAGTATTTTATAAAACTTGATTTTGAAGAACAATAAGCTATATGTTGTGAACTGAAAGAAAGAACATGGGCTAGTGGCATTGAGGCCTCGTCTTCTTGGGAATTACAAAGAATTCATTTCAACTTTGGGTGAGCATCTGTAGTTTAATAGGAACCCCCCCCCAACCCCAAAACAAAACAAAAAAAAAAAAAAAAAAATCTAAACTATATATATATATATATATATATGAGAGAGAGAAACCAGAAGTATAGAATTAGTATAGGGTTTGAAGCCTCAAAAGGCAGTTTTCTAAGCCAGGTTAATATGAAGTATCCTTTAATGCTTTAGGTACTGTGTTCCCAGAATTATAAATTAGGTAACGGAATTTTAATTGTGCTTTTCTAACTTTATAATCAATTTATGTTAATGTGGGTTGTTGAGCTTTTAAAATGACTTGCTTTGTATTAGGAAGATGGCACTATCATAATCAGCATCTATTCTTGAAAAGGTGGATAGAACTGAACTGATACTGTCTGCTATTTTTTTTCTTTAGTGCTAAACTTATTTTTATATTACTCTGAAATCAAGTATTTAAAGACCATTACATGGTCTTTTCACATAATGTTTGAAACTGCCCATTAGATTACTAGACCTAAAAGTTCCCTAGGAAGAACTGCTTATTTCTCCCATGAGAAATATTCTAGAAGCAGGCGCAGGTGCAGCTTTGGAGCAGTTGGCACTACTTGCACTTAAGTTTTTTCAGACTCAGGTGTTGAACCTTTTGATAGCATGAGTTTAGATTTTTAACACCTGGCATATAGAAACAGAGTAAACTGTTAATATTTGCAAAGAAAATAAGACTGATCTCTTTAGAATGCAACAAGTGCTGAAGCTCATTTCAATTTTTTTCATGAAAAATTTTAATGTTACAAACAATAATATGAAGTGCCTTTATCTGCTCGGACCTAAACATTTTTAAAAGTGTTACACAGGAAATGACAATGCTTCACTTTCCTAGTAGTTAAAAAGTGCTAAATACTACTTGAAACTATTGTTTACAGATTAGTGACAAGGGCTGATGGTGGGACCTGGTTGGACTCTGACCTCCAGATACCATCAAACACACAGTACCTGTTCTTCCTTACTCAAGTCCAGCTGTAAGCTATTTTGCCAACGTGTTGCAGCAATCTGTATTTTTGTATGTGATTTCTACTTTTATAGACTTGTTTTAAAATAAATAATTTTTATAAAAATGAGTACCTAATTTGTATCCCTTCATCAAACCAGAAAACCTGTTTTATGCCATGTGCCTCAGGCCTTTAAAGACAAACACCATCCATCCTACTTCATATTACCATCTATTTCACATACTTGTCAAATGAGTTCATAAGGCATTTTTAAAAAGGTGTGAAATGTTTCCCATCTTTAGGGTGTTAAATATAGGTTTATCAAAAACATTTTAAGTGGTTGATGTGGTTATCAAACAGTGATGAAAGCCAGCTAGTAACACTTTGTAAAAATAGACTTTGTCAGCTTATACATATAGTTGACCTTCATTTGGAAATGATTTGGACAGTTTTTGCAGCTAGAAGACTAGGCAATAATTCAATTCCTTTGAACCTGTATATTCATATGGTAAGGATGGTAACTTTTTCTATGTAGACCAGGCTGGCCTTGAACTGAGATCTGCCTGCCTTTGCTTTTAAAATGACTTGCTTTGGGCTGGAGAGATGGCCTAGCAGTTAAGAGCGCCGACTGCTCTTACAGAGGACCCGGGTTCAATCCCCAGCACCCACATGGCGGCCAAGAACCGTCTGAAACTCCAATTCCAGGAGAACTCCAGTTCCAGGGGAATCCGATACCCTCTTCTGACCTCTGCGGCATTGCACAACACGGGTGCACAAACTTGCATGCAGACAGTACATTCATACACATACAGAAATAAAAAATTTTTTAAATGACTTGCTTTGTATTAGCAAGATGGTATGATCATAATCAGCATCTATTCTTGAAAAGGTGGATAGAACTGAGCTATTTTTTTTTTAGTGCTGATCTTTTTATATTACTCTGAAATCGAGTATTTTAAAATCCACCTCCAGAGGCCTGGGTTACAGTTTGGCAGTCCATTTACTCCTGTCCCTCCTCCCTCCCCTACCACTGTATTTTCATATTAGCTATTTTATCCCTGGGATCATTTTCTACTATCCATAGGTGTGGGATGAGCTCTTAGTAATTGAAGTTCCAAATTTACACTAATTTCACAACATGGCAGTATGTAGCATTACATTTTTTGTATGTGTATGTGCACATGCATATGTGTGTGTGCGTGCGAGCACGCCAGAGGACACAGGTTGTCTGTTGAGCTCTATTATCTTACTCTTTTGAAGCAGGGTCTGTCACTGAACAGGGACCTAGGCTGGCAGCCAGCAATTCTGTCTTTACCCCTTCCCCCCGCCACCACATTGCTGCAGTTACCAACTTCATGTTTGTGCAACAAGAGCTCTAGTGTGCTAAGCCATCTCCCTGTGTATCCTTAAATTTCTACTTGTCACTTTCAACAAGTGAATATTTTATAATTGTGTTATTGTACTTACACACAAAAAATAAAATCAATACAAATGTTTTGTACATAAAGGCTATAGGCTGGGTGTGGCAGCGCACCCTTTAATCCTAGCACTCCAGAGGCAGAGGCAGGTAAATCTCTGGGAGTTCAAGGCCAGCTTGGTCATATAGCGAGCTCCAGGCCAGCTGAGACTAAAGGGAGAGACCCTGTCTCAAAAAGACCTATATATATGTACATGTACATGAGACATTAAAATTATATGAAAAGTACATTTTTCAGGCAGGTAAGCATTTCACCCACTGAATAAACTGCAGATCATTCTGTGTCAAGTAGTAACATGTTGTAAATCAAGTCTATACTGCAAAGACCACATAGCTGTAGAGTAAAAGAATTGAAAAATGGTTACTTTGGGAAAAGTGGGCTTTCAAATGATTGCATAAGATTTAAAGAAATAAGTAAAAAACAACAGACAACAATGGTTTAATTTTATTTGCATACAGTTGTCATTAAAGGTTAACCCATTCAAAAAGACGTTTTTGCAATTCTGACATCCTTTACCCATTCATCTATTACAAATAAGTCCCTGCCATGGAGAAGAAATTACATTGCAAATGGAACAGCATTTTAAGTAATTTTAAAACTTTTCCAAATATGGCTTCTGAGCAATTTCATACAGCATGTTACTTATTAATATGTTACATATTAACTGACAGCAAAACATGGACAACCAGATTTCCTTTGATAATTTAAGGACAGAGTTGGCATTTTTCTCCTAAAGTATTCTGAGCCTTCTAGAGGAGCTTCTGTAGTGTCAAATTTAACTTTTGTGGTATATTACATATGTCATTTTTAAACCAAAAAATTAGACTCTGGGGAAAACACTCATTTTTATTTATCAGATTCTCATGCATCATGTAAATTCTCACCTCTGAGTGTTTGCAGATAACTCTCAAGAAAAGCATTCTGGATAAACACCAAAACCTACATCAACCTAAGTTCCCTTTGCATATTAACATTTAATTTTTTAAAAATCGGTAAGAGCAGCATGTTGAAGGTCGGCAGAGCTCAGAGTGTTCAATCTGCGTATGCATTCTAGCCTTCAGTTTTTTTCTTCTGGGCTCATTAGGCACAGGTGCTGTGAATACAGTATTTCATTTATCAGTGTCTGTCCTAACGCTTCACTATATGGCACATAGTATGATATGTGGCACACAGTGCTGGTCAATAAATACTTTGTCAATGAAAACGGTTTTCACTACCAAGTAGAAAAAACATACAACTTTGAATAAATGACATGAGAATACCATTTCATTATTCAGCAATAGGAGCTTTTTGTAAAAACTGGTTCTTTTATCAAGAATTAAATGAAAATAATTTCCTCCAAAATAAGGAGGGGGGAAACTAACATTTTATCCTACAAAACTATCGTGTAAAATTTGGAATATGATAAGTGAAAAACCACAAAATTAGATAAGGCAATTCCAAAACTATTGTTTTCCATATTTACTGAAGAAGCCATTCTTGCTCACAGCCCCAATACAAGATGAAAAAAAAAATGTAAACAGCTTTTCAAACTACTAATAGAACATATCAGGTTATTCTTTTAGTCCTTGAATTCATGTTAGAGGTTCAGAAATGAAAATGAGCATAAATTGCCTGACCAAAAACAGTATAGGAAAATTAATATATTTACAAAGAAACATGATTTGTCCCAACAGATAGATTTCACCTGGCACTATTGATATGAACCAGAATGACTCAAAATTCATCTACAAATAATTTTTAAAATGACTGAATTTTTTCATTAAATCACTGTAGCCTGGAATTAGAAAATTCTTAGCACATATAAAAACACATTTACCTAATTCAAATAGGTCAATGTCAAGATTTATCAAAATTCTCCATCATCAAAATGTTTTTAATCTTTACTTTTAAGTTCTATAAAAAAATAATGCACTAATCAAATGACCAATTCCACAAAGTTAGGATGAAAAACACTTCTACAGTTAATCCTTTATTTAAGCCTGCCTCTCTAAATTTAAAAGAATATCAACACTCTTGGTTACCAATTGTAAATAATGAAGAAACTTAACTGGCATCAACTTGAATCCATTTAGTCCATCCACTTTTTCACACAGTGATTTGCTTTAGTCTAGCAGAATTGACAGAAGAGCAATGTGAATCCATCCCACTTTGTCACCCTCAACCCTAGGGTAACAGTCTCAATAAGAACCAAACTAAGGTTTATGGCTGGTAGTCTGTTTCTGCAGTAAAAATATTTTTCCGGTAACAAAAAGTTTTCATCTGAGGAAATCATTCACTGTTCTAGAATCACAGTTCGAAGCTCGTCTTCTTTATTGATCATCATTGAAGCAATTGCTCCATCATTAAACTCAAAAGAAGTTCCTCCATCCACAACCATGCAAGCATCCCAACATCGAGAGCGAACACAAACTCTAAGAAAAAAGAAAAATATTAAGCTGGCTTAACCTGTTTTTACTCTAATTTTTGTTAAAATAACTAGCAGATTATTTGGTCTTGATTTGAAAAACTAAGTTGCTCTTCAACATCTCAAATTTAAATGCTAAAAGTAAAACCATTCACTTCAGTATTTATAGGTAAAAACTACAGACTTGACTGAGTTCCCAGGCTATTTTTATATAACCTTTCTATTACAAGGATCTTTTTTTTTTTTTTTTTTTTTTGTGTCTTTTTGAGACAGGGTCTCCCTGTAGCCCCAGCTGTCCTGGAACTCACTCTGTAGACCAGGCTGGCCTTGAACTCACAAAGATCCACCTGCCTCTGCCTCCCAAGTGCTAGGATTAAAGGCGTGCGCCACCACGCCCGGCCTTACAAGGATCTTAAATATTGAGCAAGAGTGTATTTTCCTATAAAAATTTTATTTACAGATTATGTATACAGAAAAGAGGCATGTCATTAATGTACAGTTCAGAAAAAAGCATAATTACTACCCAAACCAGTGTCTGCTCCCAACTATTTCTGCCCCTCCTTCCCAAGTAAATCCACTATCCTAATTTCTATCACCACGAGTAACTATGTCCACTCTTGAACTTTTTAGTATTTTAACTTTCATGTTATAGTCTTAATTTTCATTCCCAAAATGAGCAATAATATCAAGCATTTTTCACAGGCTTATTAAATATCACCCTTTGTAAAATACCAAAGACCTCTGGCCTTTTTGCTTTTCTAATTGCACTGGTTCTCTTACTGATTTGCTGGATTTTTTCTATGTGGATTGAGTAACCCTTACCCAAAAAATTGGAATCAGAAATGTTTTAGACAACATTTTTCAGATTTTGTAATATTCTGCAATATTCTAGTATATAAGAGTTTAGCAATCTTTTGTTGTTCAAGTGCATTTTACGATGTGTTTAAAATAACCTTTTCTAACCACCAAAATGATTAAGCCATTCTCCTAATTTGTATTACCAAAGACTTAAACATAAGAAATATACCCAGATGAGTATAGATTTTTTGAATAATCAAAATTAACCCTCAATTGAATAAAGTGAATATTAAGCAAGGTTCTTTCTTAGTGACATTCCTGGAAAAAAATTAAATATGTTTGTCTCAAAAAAATAAAAGCAGTATTTAAAAAAAAAATCTGTCATACTGATAAGAATGAAAACTGTCAAGCCAGACTCAGGATGCTTACTTTGAAGAGAAACAACGTTGACGACTACTTGAGAAAACTCTGTTTGCTATTGGCTCTCGAATGCTGAAAAGTATTTTTGGTTCTTCTGGACTATAGAGCAATGATTCATTATATTCGTTTGTTACTAGAAAGGAAAAAGTAACAAATTTAGTAAAGGATGATCACATTTGAGAAGTACGGCATGAGAATTAGATACTCACTTGGTTAAAGCAAAGTGTTTTAAATGTCTCTTTGGGAACTCAATACACACACACATATTCTTCCATAAAAAGCCTTATAAATGATTATTTAAGTTCCACTATTATCCCACAAAGGCATACATCACCCACAATATAGCAAAAACAGATACAACTGGGGTGGGGGAGAGATATACTAACTACGAAGCTACTAATTAAAATTTAGAGAAAATAGGACATAAAAAAAAAAAAAGAAAAAAACCCTCAAAATGGAAATTGAGTTGTGATGGTCCCTCACCAAGTTCCCTCAAGTATCACATCAAAGAGGTTAATTACCCTGATAGAGAAATGCACCTCCACTACTCCAAGTTCTATGTCTGAAGACTATTCTGTCTTCAGCAAAAGGGTCTCACCTTCAAGCTATGGGAGGTAATTAAGGGCTATGATAATAGCCTGTGTTATTCTGGGAGTTCCTTGTTATATAGCCTTCAGGTATACACATGCACTCATGTTCAGATATTGAAAGTCTATTTTTCGGGGTGGGGGGAAGAGGAAGGGAGGGGAGAGAGGTAGAGTTATACATTTCCTTCTGGCTTTTTATGCCACTGGAGCTTTATTTATCTCTCTTCTCTTCCCCATCTCAGTCCCCTCCCGAGTTTAAGTGCTCCCACTTTGTCCTGGATAATACCTGTGTCCTATCAGCACCCCCCTCTCGGGTTCCTTCTTCCCCTTTACCCCCATGGCCCTTCCCTCCTCCCTTCCCAGTATAATATCCTCATTTTCCCAATTTCCATCTTGGTGACATCTGTTTTCTACTATTTCCCTGTCTTAAGCTCGCTCTTTACCTTTACTTCCATGCTTCCTGGCTCCTGCTGTTATATCAGGATATATACTCACAAGGGATTGGTGTTAAGATCCTCAATGAGGGAGAACATACATCACTTGTTTTTCTGAATCTGTATTACTTCACTTAGTATAACAGTTTCTAGTCCCATCCATTTACCTGCAAATTGGTACTTTTATCTAGGGGGTAATCAACAGGTATCTAATTAGACTTAAAACCCTCACAATTCTAAATATTGATGAGTGATGACTGGTATACTTGTCCATATAAGCGGCACATCTACAGTGGAACCTCTACATCTAAGGCTCATGGAACATAACAGAACAGGGGTTAGAGAGAATACTAATTCAACTATCACCAGCTCCTCACAACAAAGTGTGGTGCACACAAAAGGTCACAACTAACTTTTAGAGAAAAGGAGACTGTAGAGTGTGTGTCCCTAGATAGGACTCCTATATTAAACTTCACTCTCTCAGGGCTCAGAGACCACTGCAGAAGAGGGGGGTGGAAATATTGTAAGTGCCAGGGTTGGTGCATGCTCTCTCAATGGTGAGAGCATGCACAAGACCCATGTCGACTCACTCAGACAAAAACTCAGCACAGAACAAAGGAAATGGGCAGCAGGCCCCAAAGCTAGAGGAATACTGACAACTAATTACTGCTGCATGAGAGAGAGTAGATCTTCTTTAAGGAAGTGACTCTAGATAGGCTAACTAGACAGCAGCAGATGAATTTGCACCAAAGGGTTATCTGGGTGCAAATGCTTGACTGGGAAGGACTTAACATATGTGAGAATATATGAAATCCAGCAGGGGGAAGGACTATCAGGGGGCACAGCAAGGAGGAGGCCTAAATTTTATTAAGATCTATTATATGAACTGCACAAAAACTTAAAGTAATTCTTTTAAAGAGAAGTGCAGTCTCAAACAATGACAGGCAATAAGCTTTCTCCAAGAAGACTGCCATGTCTCAAGATACTTTTAGATGCCTTTAGGACCTACTTTCTCTCTAACCAAGAGACACCTAAGGGTTGTCATTCAAACCATAAACCACTTAAAGACAACTGTATGTATAATCCAGGCATGGCCACACATGTCTGTAGTCCCAGCTTCTCTAAGGCAGAAGGATGGCTGAAGCCCAGGAGTAATTTGAGGCCAGCTTGTCCAACACACTGAGATGTTCTCTCTTCAAAAGAACAAGAGGACTATACAAAGAATTATTAAAGTTTCGCTAAACAACACATTAAAATATAAAGATTGTCTAATAACATGCCTTATTTGTGAAACTACTCTTAGAATTTTATATGTGTGTTCCTCAACAGTGAGTTCATATCTCAATAAAGCCATCATAATTTGAAATATTTTAGGTTAAAAATGTATGCAATACACTTAGCCTGCTGAACATCGTAGCAACACAGAATATTAGACAGTACCCAAATCCACCTGTTTTTACCCTTCTGGTCTTGTGGCTGACTAGGAGCTTACAGCTCACTGCCACTGCACAGGGCCACAGGACTTATCACATAGGATCACTAGCCTGGGAAAAGATCAACATTCAAACTTCAAAGCTTCTACTAAAAACATGTATTTTTTTTTTTTAACCAATGTAAGAGTTAAAAAAAACATGGTAAGGTTAGTTCTTTAATATAACTTACCCATAAAATTATAAGATAGCTCTGAAGGAAACCTTAATCTAGGAATGTCTATATCAGTAATTGTACCATTAACATTTCCTATGGCTTCTGCAGAAAGCTAAATCTTCAAAGGAATAATATTAAATCAGTTAAGCGCATAATATTTTTTAAGTAAAAGTCTATCCCTATATTCTGTATATAATCTTGGTATAAAGACAAATTTCAGCTGCCTTCTGTTTATCATGCTTGGGTTTGCATTTTTAACATAATTTTTGTTACATACATACTTGTATATATTTATAAGGCAGGTGATTTTTATTCATGTATACACCAAGTAGCAAGCAACACAAGGTACTCAGAATATCACCTTAAAACCTTTATTTAGTTCTTCATGGTGTTCAAAGCCAAATTATATAGCTAAGAATTGATTATTATATATGCCAATTTTCCTTTCCTTGATACAGGCAGTACTAATGCTAACTGAGAAGCCATGATTAAAATAATCCTTTAAGTCTCAAACTGAAAACTAAGACCTCCTTTATAGATCTAAACCCATGAAAAGCAAAGCTGAGAATCTTGGGAAACCTACTGGAATGGCACAAATTTAGATAAGCATTTCCTGTTTATTCTTTTTCTACTTCCCAGAACATATTTACAGTTATAATAATACATTGATCTGTTATTTTTCAGCGTGAACAGAACTGAGAACTGACAGTACAAAAGCCTGGCTTGCGGCTGGGCCAGACAGATGCGCAGTGGTTAAAAGTACTTGCTGCTCTTCCTGAGGACCCAGGTTTGGATCCTAAAGCCCACATCAGGTGGCTCATAACTGCCTGTAATTCAAGCTCCAAGGGACTAACACCCTCTTCTGGCCTCCACAGGCCCCAGAACTCAGAACTCATGTGCACAAATCCCAAAAGAGACACATACATAGCACAGACTCAAAAATAAAATAAATGGAGGCTGGAGAGATGGCTCAGCAGTTAAGAATGCTGACTGCTCTTGCAGAGGACCCGGGTTTGATCCCCAGCACTCACAAGTCAGCTAAGAACCGTCTTTAACTCTAGTTCCAGGGGAATCCGACACCCTCTTCTGACCTCTGCAGCATTGCATGACATGGGTGCACCAACCTACACACAGACAGTACATTCATACACATAAAAAATAACAAATTTTTTTTTAAATTAAAATAAAATAAATGTTTAAGATTTTTTTAAAAGTCCTATTTAGGGTTGGCAAGATGACTCAGCGGGCAATGGCACTTTGCACCAAACCTAATGTCCTAAATTCAGTCCTTGGGATCCAAATGGCAGAAGGAGAGGAGAGACTCCAGTAAGCTGTCCTCTTATCTCCATACAAGTGCTATGCCTATAAATACTAAATCAATCAATTAATCAATAATTAAATAAGTAATTTTGGAATCTAGCTTTAATAGTAATATTGTTTAGCTACACTTAACAGGATACTATATAAAAACATCTATGTCCAAAAAAGTACTTTGCTAACTAAACAACCATCCAACGTACTGTTCACTCTCAAAACTGGTAAAGATGAAGCTACTGGTGACTATCATTTGGCACCAACCTTTTTCCACCAATTCTTTGTCCAATGGAAGAGTCAAATTTCCTTGTCGTTTTGCTATTGAAAGAGGAAAGGGAGAAATAGCTTTAGTTAATATTTTGTATTATATAATAGCAAATATATAACATGTACATTACATAGCATGCTATAATTCTGTCATGATATATAGTACTTACCAATGTTTAAAACATCTTCAACAGCCTGAGCTGCAACCCTATTAATATTGAATGACCTAGGAAAAAAAACAAAATTCTTAATTTAGTTCTAAAACCATACTAAAAGTGAAAAAATAATCTTATAAAGAATTATTAAAAATTAAGACAATTTCAAATTAGTAGTTAAAGCTAATAAATATTGGCATAGGTATGGGGAAAAAGTATCTTTATAGGAATACAGATCTTGCAACTGGACAGCAATTAAACACAGTGAAAATTTTAAATGAACATATTTCTCAATTTTGCAATTTATTCCTAACCATATTTCCACATGTAATGCAGAGACATATGCAAGACCATTTACTGAAACTGATTAGGAATTCTCTTTAATTTAAATCAATATATCATATAAAAATGAACTGTGTTTATTAAGCTTCTACTTAATTAAAATACACAGTTAAGGGACAAAAGACTTTAGAGAGTAATAGGCTCTTAAAAACAGTTTACAGAAACAGAATCCAACCCTAACTAAATCCTCTGGAGTTAGATTATGTTTCCTGTGATTATAATCTGGACTTCAGTCAATTCCCTGTATCTTTAGCAGTAGGTAACATTCTATGTGAAGGACAAACTAAATGCCTACACAGATATTAGCTAAGATATGACTTTTTGCTTAGGTCTACTATCATATTCATCACATAAAATCAGATATAACTTCTAAGACAGCC
Organism: Rhizomys pruinosus; assembly: GCA_009823505.1. NCBI lineage: Eukaryota > Metazoa > Chordata > Mammalia > Rodentia > Spalacidae > Rhizomys > Rhizomys pruinosus. The sequence continues at coordinate 2,061,793 of VZQC01015001.1, read as the reverse complement.
AAATTTTAAGACATATTGAATATTTCTTCATCAACTACTGAAATCTATCTCATGAAAACATCTTCTTAAGTCTGGTGGGGCTGAATGTATGAAGATAGGAAATGTCTTAAGAACCTAACTTAAAACAGAAGGCACCCCACTCTGCATAAGCATGTATCACCCTAACCACAGGACTGAAGTGAGAGGGGACCATTCACATCCTATGCAGTACAATCCCTATCTCCTACCCCTATAGGAAAATGAATATGCAAAGATGAGGTTTCTCTACTTATGCCTTCCTGAACATGTGGTTAGTTTCATTTTCTAGCCCTTCTTACTATAATGGTGTCACTGAGTCTAGCTAGTTATTAGAGTGAAAAATACTTCTAATCCTGGCTGACCAGCCTCCCAAGGGGACAATCTATAGTCTTTCTCCTTCTGCAGCTTGATGTAAATGAGCACAGCAACCTTAGTTGCCATGTGTTGAAAAACCACAGAGCTAGAGAATGGCAAGACCTGAGTGGCATCCTTCCAGAGTTAATGTTCAATGAAAGGGCTAAAGAAATATGTGATCACTGAAACCAATGTACCCAAAAGGCAAACCCCTGGGGCAAAACATGCGTTCTTAAGTTCCTGAAAAACACTCTGGCTGGGCTGAAGCTATTCCAAGAAGCAGACATTTCTGACAAACACATAAATTTAGTTTAGAAGCTGCTCTGTCTGATAACATCTATATACACTGTATTCCTTAACTTATTATTGTATGTCTTAATGTTCTTGGCACAGTTATTTCCTATAAACTTAACTCATCCTTTATTTTAGTACTGAATAATAACTCAGGACTGAGAAGGATCTACATCTGTGGACCATGAGTCTCAGATCCTATGCTTAAAGCTTCATCTGTGTCTTCCTGTCCTTTGATGTCTCTGTCCACTCAACTACTGCAAACCTGCCTCCTGTATAGCCACTGAAGGAGAGCCATCTGTCATTAGGAATGCTCACACCAGACTTTATTGAGAACAAGAAACAAACTTTTATTGTATTAAGCCATTAAGACTGTGGGTTTATCTGTTACAGCTACTGGCTTTTCCTGAGGTAGACATTGTGACATTTCATATCCAAAACAAAAACAGAGTGTCAGATGAACTATCCATAATTAGATGATAAGAAAAAGAAAGACTATCCTAATTCTTTCCAATAACTCCTTAAGAACACCACAGTTTAAAGTTACATATGGTTTAAATCCACACCACCACTTGCCAACATGCTTCTGGGAAAGTCAATTAACTGCTAAGACTCTACTGTTAAGCACTTTCAGAATGCTCATGGTAATTAGCTTGGAACAACAACAACAAAAAGAAAAATATGGTAGTATGATACAATTAAAATATATCTTTAGAAATGTATAGCTTTCTCTCAGTTCCTCTGACTCCTAAGCATCTCTCTACATTTCATGAAGAGAAAAGGACAAAAGATGAATCACAGCAAAACAATCATCAACAATGGGGGGAAGAGAATAGAATCTGTTAGAGGCATATAAACACAGGGCGAAGAGTCTGAATAACTCAAGTAGTGAGAACGGTACATGCTGAGTGCACTAAAGCATGGGAAATAATAGGGATCCAAAATAAGCAACAGAGAGTGCTAAAATTCTAACCTAAGCCTTACTTGTTTAATGCAATATCAACACAGGACTCTTGGGTGCAGGAAAGTAGGAAATGCTTTATAAGTACACATGACTGTTGTTGCTTGTGCTCTTCTGGTTACTAAAAACTTGAAAGCTATAACTATCAAAATTGCTCACACAGACTCCAAGGTAGAAAGCCAAATCCCTAATATTGCTAATTTTCATAAAAATTAGCAAGTTTTTCTTGATACTTCTTTAAAATACTATAGCTTGAATGTGGCCCCCAAAGTTCATGCATTAGAAACTTAATTCCCATTGTTGCAATGTGGAGGCATGATACCTTTAAGAGGGTGATATGTAATGCAGGCATCTCTGGGGAGGGTTCCTGAGAGAAAACATGAGGTCACTGCCCATTTAGAAGGATAGTGCATAGAGAAGGCCTCTATCAAATGCTCACAACTTGGTATCAGGTTTTCTAGCCTCCAGGACTGTGAGAAATAAATCTGCTTTTTTAAAAAAATTACTTAGTCTGTAGTATTCTGCTGTTTTAATACCAAATGTACCAAGAGAGCCATCTAATGAATGACTCATCTTTCAACTAGGTGTCCTCTACTTCTCCATTTAACTAACTTCCCAAGGAAGACACCACAGGTAACAATGACTGTTGAGTCAATCACACCTGTGCTTGTTCCCACATTCTAACAGTTACCAATTACATGATCTTGTACTGAACACGTTCACCAAATCGCAACTTCTTTCTTTATAAAAAGGAGATGATCCTTTTGAGATTTCTATAGGATTAATATTATAGTACCAAGTAGCAAGGACAGCAACCTGCAAGGTAGCTTGTATTATAATGCACAGAACATAAACTTAACAGAATCATCACAGTTCAGAAGAGAAAGTGGTAGCACTGTATTGACCTTAGCTAGTTTTTTCATCTGTCAGATGAGAAGACTTGCATACCCCTACAAAGCTACCCAGTGGTTTCTAGAGCTCTGCTAATCCCAGAGTCATCACTCCAGTTATCATATATGCCCATCTAATAGATGAGATGGTGGGGAATTAAAAGGAAAGATTCTGAGAAACTGTTAGTTATAATGCTTCCAATTTATGAGTTGTTTAAAAAATGGTTTAAAAAAAATGGTTTCATAGCTTAGCACTTATTAAATGATTCTTTTCACATTTATTTCATTATTAGGGGTGGGCAGTGGGGTGGGAGAGTCAGGAAAGAACTCTCGAGAACAGTTTTCTCCTACTCTGTGGGTCCCAGAAACCAAACTCAGGCTATTAGGCTTGGTGGCAAGTGCCTTTACCCACTGAGTGCTATCAGATGATTAATTTTTAAAATAATTACTGAAAACTTTTAGAAATGCTCCTCTTACTAGCCCCCAAGAAAATGAGATGTTAACCTATCTTTTTAAATAATACTTATTTTTCCAAAATATTTTATTTAGCTGAGACTGTTTCTTTTTTTCTTGCTTTTTAAAAATTTTTATGTATATTCATGTATTGCTTGCATGTGTGCAAGTATACCTATGTCATGCAATGCCTTCAGAGGACAGAAGGCATCAGATTCCCTGGAACTGGAGTTATGGATAGTTTTTAGTTGCATGTGGGTGCTGGGATTCAAACCCATGTCATCTGCAAGAACAGCCAGTGCTCTTAAATGCGGAGCCATTTCTCTAGCCCCCTGTCTCTTTTTTTTTTTAAAGATGTATTGTTACTATTTCTGAATGAAATATGATGTCTGAAAATTACTCCACAATAACACAGAACAAAGGAATTTGGTAAGATGAGTGTATAAAGGAAATGAAATTGGACATGAATCAATTACTGAACTGTCTGATGAAATTCATAACATTATTGTCTGTGTGGTTATATACATTAGGATTTTCTGTAATAAAAAGTTTTAAAAGTCATGCTTAGAAAGGAAGAAACAAACTCTAAATTAAAACTAGCCAAACTTGAAATTACATTGTTGGAGAGATTTTATTTGTTCTTTGAAATAGAGTCTCACTATGTAGAGCCCATGGACCTCAGACCTACCATCATCCCCTCCAGCCTTAGCCTCTCCAGTCCTGGTATTATAGGCATACCACCATACTCAGCTAAAATCACAGTGTAATAACCACTGTTTTTGCATGTTGAGACCATGTAGTCATTTACTTGAAGAGAGATTTGAGTGAGTAAATATATAATGGGTACTATACACATATATGCACACACACACACACACACACACACACACACACACACACACACCCATACACACACTAAACAGAAGAAGAAAAAAACTCACTAGCCATCAACTCAGATCCCACAAATTCCCCAAACTAGTTGAGCATTAGCAGGTCAGACTAGAAATACAATAGAGCTATAGCAGCACTAAGAGAAGCCTGGTGAGGAAGGACAAAAATAGGATTAATTCATTGTGCTTATGAAAGGAACACAGTGTGAAGAGAACAGAGAACGTCATCTGAAGACTTTAGTGATGGGAAAGTGGAGAGCATTCAGAAATTCAAAGCAGGAAGATGCATTGAGCAAAAACAAAAAGGCCAAAGGAGAACAAGGTGTGTGCTCAGAACTTCAAGTAGCCTGTGGAGTTTCTAGGGTGCTGATGGGTAGAGTAAAGGTAGGACAGGGATCCATCCAGTGAGATGCCCATGACCACGTTTATAAACCTTTACCTATTGGGCCAAGCAATATGTACATAGTGCCCATCAAAGTTTTAATACAGAAAATAGATATTCTCTACACTTACCTACATTTTAGAAACATTACTCTGCTAGATGTATGCAAACGACAACCAGAAAAAGTAAAGTTCAAGCACAAAGAATATCTGCTAAAGATGGGGGTCTAGACCAAAGTAGCAGCAACAGAAGTTGAGGAAGTTGGCAAAGAATTAAGTACAACAAACAGGATTCAGAGAAAGGCTGTGTGGAGAGGAAAAAGAGAACAGGTAAAAGGAAAGGAGCAGTAAGATTTGGAAAAGTAATACTTTTTCCTCTAAATTATGGAGTTTGGGGGAATAGTGATGCTGGTAAGCAATATACAGGACACGGGAAAAATGAAGACAGTAAGATCAGTTTGTTGCTGAATAAAAAGGTTCTATTAATATCTTGTCTAGCAGATAATTTTAGACTAAGACTTTGTACAGTTATGTCTGGAAGGCCTCTACATCAGATATATATATGTACTAAGAAGCAGAAAAGACTGCACAGAGAATATAGGATATCCCAAGCTATCTCCAATTAGGGCTTTTACATACAAATTTCAAGCCTTTTTTTTATATTGGCTTTACCATCTAATTTATTCTTAACTTTTAAAAAGCATATAACCACCAGGCATGGTGGCGCACGCCTTTAGTCCCAGCACTCAGGAGGCAGAAGCAAGTGGATCTCTGAGTTCAAGGCCAGCCTGGTCTATACATCAAGTCCCAGGCCAGCTGGGACTAAAGGAAGACCCTGTCTCAAAAAGACCAAAAAAAAAAAAAGTATATAGCCAAGTATAATGGCACATGATGGTACATCACGAACTCAAGAACTCAAGGAATTCTTAGCTACAAGGCAGATTCAAAAGCAGCTTGGACAGTGCCTTAAAAAAAAAAAAAAAAAGTATATAATATATAAGCTCCCAAACCATACCCCATTTTCTTTCATGTCTTAACAAACACTGCACAGAAGATACAACACTGACCAAAACAAAACTCTACTTTCAACCAAAATAAGTCAAAGCAGCACTTCTAAATCCACTAGATGACTGAACCACCAGAATTTGGGCACACATACAAAACATCACCAGCTATCTTTATATACCAGGGGACTCAGATGCACCAATGTGCAAGTAAGTAAATTACTTCACACACTTCCATAGGCGAGATCTCAAGTTACTCACCAGGCCTTTGATCCTGTTCCAGTACACAAATTGAGCCCTGAACTCTTCTGTTTTTCCCATGGGCCATCATCAACTGAAATTTCATAATAGGAAGCTCTATGAAGTAAAAATACAAAAGTGTGACTGCCGAGCTGTGAAAGGGTTCCATTAAATAAAACAAATAATAGTCTTCAAAATTCATGAAATCTAAGTGAATCAACTTGAACAAGACATATCTGACTTAGTGGGTACAAACAACATGGTGCTAATTCTAATGCTGAATAAGTGAAAAAAATTAGAAGGAAAAAATCCTTTCCTTATCTATATGTAGCCCTTCCCATACAGATACCTTCCCTTTCTATGAATACTTCCAACAGGGATTGTAAATTTTTACTGACATTGCTGCTACTGCTCTTATAAATACAGAGCTTCCTTTCAGAGCTCAAAAAAAGAAAATCGCATCCCTATTTTTAGTATCATTCTTGGCACCTAGTCCCTGATACGCCTAAATCTATATCTAATTCTTTAATTTACTAACAGTTCCTACTAAATTCCTATTTCTTAAGCAATCTGCTAGTATACCACTAACTGGTAGTAAGCTAACATAAAGTTGTAAAAAAAATTTTCAGCTGATTCTGGACCACTGAACAAAACTAAGAATAAAATCAGAAATATGATTCTTGAACAACTGACAAGGCATGGAATATTTCATAAATATGAAAATGGGTTTTCTGATGCCAGCAAATGTGACACTACTCTTTAATATATTTTAATTTTATTTATTTTTTTATGTGTATGAATGTACTGTCTGCATGTGGGTTTGTGTACCCATGTCGTGCAATGCCTCGGAGGTCAGAAGAGGGTCTCGGAGGTCAGAAGAGGGTCTTTGATTAAAGATGGTTCTTAGCCGCCATGTGGGTGCCGGGGATCGAACCAGGGTCCTCTGCAAGAGCAGTGGTGCTCTTAACCGCTAGGCCATCTCTCCAGCCCCAACACTACTCTTTAAACAATGAATGGGTGAGTCCAAGAACTTTTGGAAATATGTAAAAACCTACTTTGTAAACTCTATCTTAAAATAACACTGTCACCGATCAACACCACACTATGTTTCTCCAGAAAATTAAAAAGTTAAAATCTAAATAAAATAAAATAAAAATAAAAATCTAAATAAAATGCATTTTCAAAATACAAGTTCCTAGCCAGTACTTTCAGACACTAACACTATGGTAATTTTCCTCTTATTCTAACCATCAGCTTCTTCTGGAAGCTCCTAACTTCTCACAGTTTTATATGATACACCTTCTTGTGCTGGTCCTTATAAAAGACAGCAGGCCTAATATTCACATTTACTCTAGGTCATAGCTCAGTTCATATCTTCCTGGAAATGTACATTAGGAGCCTATTATGAAAAGACAAGCCAGCCAAATTCACAGAAATGTATGCTACTACATATGCTAGAATGAAGCAGGAATAAGAGAAGACATGAGAGTGGGGTAAGAGAACCAGAACTGAACGGAAGGAAATTACAGTCAGCTGGGAGACGCCGAGCCCAAAATGACGAGCAAATTAAGTGTCATTCTACATGCAGGTTTATTGAGATTAGTCAATTCAGAGGATTTTTGTGGGGGGTCTTTTTTTGGGGGGGGGATTATTCTTTTAAGGCAGCAATAAAACTCACAGTCCCTTTAGAGTGGGTATACTTCTTCTTAAATTGTCCACTGCCACAGCCCAAGAATAAGGCATTCTAGGGTGGAACAAATAAAAAAGAAAAGAAAATGGGCTTTTAAAATGTTTTTAAATCTAAGAAAAATAAGTGAGGCAGGAATAATATTGCTGCACTTCATATTTTCTAAGCAAAGCACTTAAGTTTTTGGAGCACAATGGAGCCTCAACACAAGGTCTGGAATCAGAAATAACAGACTCATCTCAGTTCTGCTGGTAACTAATTATGCAGCTTCAGCAAGTTATGTAACCTTCTGATTCTCCATTTTTTGATTGATAAATACAACTACCTTTCTCCTGGGGTTGCTATGAGTATTAAGATGATACAATATGCATACCTTGACATATAGCAGCGATTTCATTCATTTTCTTTTTGCCTAAAGGTCTAAATGTCACAGAATCTTTAAAAGTGAGTTCTGCCAGGCGTGGTGGTGCACGCCTTTAATCCTAGCACTTGGGAGGCAGAGGCAGGTGGATCTTTGTGAGTTCAAGGCCAGCCTGGTCTACAGAGTGAGTTCCAGGACAGCTGGGGCTACAGGAGATCCTGTCTCAAAAAAAGACCAAAAAATAAAAAATAAATAAATAAATAAATAAATAAAAGTGAGTTCTAAAAGCTCTATAATAGTTACACTATACATCAGAACTGAACTGCTTGCTTATAAGAATACAGGGTGAGACATCAAAGGACAAAAGCAGCAGCAGCAGCAGCAGCAGCAGCAGCAGCAGCAGCAGCAGGACAGTTACCCTATGAGACTTCACTGACTCCCCAGTCTATCCTCTAAGCCCAAATTTCCTTCTTTCTAAGGTATTTATTTCTTCAGTAAGCAAAAGTATAAAGCAATGCAGGCAGCAGTTCACAGCAGTTAACCGTACATTCTTTACCAAATGCACGCAATCAATGAGCTATCCAATGGCCTTCCTAGAGTAGTCATAAACTTACAAAACCTTTTACCGTTCTCATGTATTTAACTTGACTTTTTCCAACTGCTCTCACAAGAATGACTAGACTATCACTAGTTCAAGTTTCATTTTCCCCTTCTCTCTCTATTGCATAATAGATGCTATTATTATCTCCACATTGCTTGAAAAGCTGATATGCAACAAGAAACTTCACTTTATATTAATATACATACACACATATGTATATGGTGTGACACATGTCTTCCTACGTTAAAAGGAATTTACACTTTATACTGTAGTATTTCTGAAGTTTCTTGTAAATATTTTGTTTCTTGGAAAAATGAACTTCACTTCTAGCATGTCTAAAACTTATATATTTACCAACTTAACTTCCAAGAATGTAAAGTGCCACTGCCTTTCTCATACCCATCTTTGGATCCCTAGTGTCTTGCACAGGGAAAATAACAGGCACACACTGTATTTTTATTGGATAAATATTATAGGAAAATAATGGTAATTCAAAAAGATTATTCAAATCATTATACCTAAGTAGTTGTCCTTTTTTATACCTAATTAGTTGTCTTTTTAATGTAACCTGAATTGATAATAAAGCGATGGCTCTCAAAGGGTCACATGGTTGTGGTAGCAGGTAAGTAGCACGTAAAACTCATCTTTAATCTACAACTAACTTATTTATCATCTAAAAAAATGAGAAATCAACCTCTAAAGTACTATATACAATTAACTTTGTACTTCATGGTAATCATTTTTTTTTTATTTTTTTTTTTAATTTTATTTATTTCTGTATGTGTATGAATGTACTGTCTGCATGCAGGTTTGTGCACCCGTGTTGTGCAATGCCGCGGAGGTCAGAAGAGGTATCGGATTCCCCTGGAGCTGGAGTTCTCCTGGAATTGGAGTTTCAGACGGTTTTCGGCCGCCATGTGGGTGCTGGGGATCGAACCCGGATCCTCTGTAAGAGCGGTCGGCGCTCTTAACCGCTAGGCCATCTCTCCAGCCCCATGGTAATCATTTTATAGTGAGTTATCTTTTTTAAAAGGTTTGCAAAATTGTTGGTAATTTAAGGCAAAGTTACATATTTATACAACTTTGTCAGTAACAATGCATATGCTACATTCATTCTAAAGAGAAATTATGCTGAATTAAAATTTTACTAGCAATGGCTATAATCTATTTGGAGGAGATACTGGGGGTTAAACCTAGAACTTCACACATATTAGGCAAGCACTCTGTCACTGAGATATTTATCCACAGTACTTTAGAAACATTGAACAGGGTTCACTATCTATGTATCAACTCTGCCAAAAGTGTCTCTTCAGAAGCTTGTACAATAAAAATCATTCAAACATAAAGGGTATTCTGCAAATCAACTGGCTTACGTTATTCAAAGCATTAGAATCACAAAAGACAAAAACAGGACAGGGACTAAGAAACTATTATTAATTTGAAAGCCACAATAGCAAAACGCAGTACATGATTCATAACTGGATATGGATAAAAAAGCAACCATATAAACAAACCATCTTTTAAAACACTGAAACAATAAGTGGAAGAAATTTTTCTCTGTTGGGGGAGGAAGAGGGACACATTTTCACTATGTTTCCCAAGCTATGGGCGGAAAGTCCTGGGCTCCAACAATCTACCTGCCTCAGTCCCCTGAGCATTGTAGAGTACAGGCCTGTGCTTCTACACTCAACTGTAGTACAGAAATTTTCATATTGACTGACAAAAATCTGTGGATCAATTACAAATGTATGCCTAATATATCACTCTCCTAAGCACTTATAAAGCATCTGTAATAGAGATATTGGGAAGCAGGATAATAAGGAACCTCAACAACTTTAACATAAGGTTTCGTAAACTTTTGGAAATAGTTTTATTAATTCCTACTACTTATATAGTACTACTTATATAGTACTTACAAATCTTAGCCACATTGTAGAAATTAAGTGAAAATGTCAAAAGTACTAAAACATTAAAGTCCATGTTCAAGATCGCAAGCTTAAATGTACCTGGATGATAGACTCTCCCCAATGAAGACTTCATTTAGTGCTCTCACTGGCAAAAGCTGTGGTCCTGAAGCCTCAGATCCTGTAGTAAAAGGGGGTAAATCTAAGATAGTTCCTTGAATTTTAGAAATGCTAAAATAAAAAATTTTAACTTTTTATACTTTGATAGCATCACATATCAAATAAATATGCACATATATTTGGGGAAAGGTTAAGACATGGTTTCACTATATAGCCTTGACTGGCCTGGATCTTGCTGCTGGATTCAAACTCACCTGCCTCTGCCTTCTGAGTACTGGGATTAAAGGGGTGTGGCACCACACCAGGCAATAGCATATTTTTAATACAACTAACATATAAATAGCTTAACATTTCCATAAGATAAACCCTAAAGTACCTAACCTTATACTATCAAATCAATTTTTTCTAAAATAAAAATTCTTCTTGAAGCAATTTTTAAGCATTATTTGTTCAATTCATAAGATCCCTGTTAGAATTAATTTTACCCTGAACATAGAGGTAGAACTGACCAATTACTTATTAAGAACCACCACATTGTATTTAGGCTATAAATTACCTCTTCAGCTCATGCTAGGAACCAACCTAGACATGTTAAGAAATCAGAACATTTGTTTTCTCAACTTGAAAACCTCACAAAGGTTTTTAACAATTGGCAACATTAGAGAAATACAGTAACATTTTCAAGATTTGTGAAACAGACTGGAGAGATGGCTCAGTGGTTAAGAGCTGTGGGAAGATCCAGTTTGAATTGGGGGCTAGTTCTCAGATAACAACCCCCAGGGCACCACCCCAGGAAGGAGCAAACAATGTGGCCTAGGTGCATGATGCTGGGTGGGGCAATGGTGTGCAGTGACACAGAGTTGGGGGGCCTACGATTGGCCCTGGAACTGACGTCATTTAGTTTATAAAAGCAGGCTGTAGCAAGGAATAAATTTGAATTTCCCATTAACATCATCACAGAATTCCCGGCTGTCATCTTTTTAATCTTTTGCACACACACAGGCGAAAGCAGGACTGCATTTTGTTCGGGTGGCCAGTGGGTTGGAAAAAGGTTCTAGTGTGGACCACCAATCTGGATAGCTGGTGTTATGAGTGGACATAGGCTGAAGATGGGCCTACAGCCATCAGCCTGAAATTCCTGTCCAGGGTTCAGCAGTCTCTGGGCAGGTGGGAAGTCACAGCCAAGAGTGGAACAGTCTCGTGATTCTAGGCTAAGGGCCTGAGTTAGAAATACACTCAGGCCGGGCTAAGTAGCCAGCTGGTCTCTGCGCCAAGAGGCCAGTTCCCTACACAGCAGCTGCATTTGCTGCTCTTTGAGAGAACCTGGGGATAGGTCACAACACCCACAGCTAACAACCATCTATAACTCCAATTTCAGGGGGATCTAACACACTTTTCTGGCCTCAGTGAGCATCAGACATACACAATGTACACTTACATGCAGGCAAAACACTCATACACATAAAAAATTTCAAGATCAAGATTTTATTTTTGAAAAATATATATATATTATTTTTGTTTCTTTTTTTTTTTTTGTTTTTTCGGAGACGAGTTCTCTGTGCGCCTACTGTCCTGGAACTCGCTCTGTAGACCAGGCTGGCCTTGAACTCACAAAGATCCGCCTGCCTCTGCCTCCCAAGTGCTGGAATTAAAGGCGTGCGCCACCACGCCCAGCTCATGTTTTCCTTTTTAATCTATAAGGCTGTATGCAAAGTTTATGGGATTTAAACATCACTCCATCACAGAAATCCCTCCAAAATAGTCTCAGTACTTTCTAGATCAAACTTGAAATTATCACCTTTAAAGAGCTTCCTTCATTTTCTGTCCTTTATCATCATCCACTGGAAATGCCAGCCCCATCAGCTCAATCTCACCAGTAACAGATGTACTCCCCACTATCTCCTACGGGCAAGTATTATGGAAGAAGTTCAGGCATCCCTTCCTTCTTTACTTTCTTCTAAGTCAATACTTAGTAAGTCCATCCCAGTTATGGCAGGCAGATTCCAGTCTCTGGCTGTCCAGGGACTATGGTATTCACACCCTTCACATACCCTTGCCCATATCAAATCAGGGGCGCTTTATGTGACCAGTGGAATACAGCATAAATTACAGTATATCTACTTCTGCGAATAGGGTAGAAAAGACGCTACAGTGTCTATCTTGGTCACTCTCAGTTCACTTGCTCTGGGGTACAGCTGGAACTGAAGCCTTCTTCCAAAAACCATTAAGATGAACTGGCAAGTGAATTCTCTAGTTCCAGTGACATCTTCTGGAACTGTTGTCCTGAGTGACAGCTTGACTGTCACCTCCTAAGAAACCCTAAAGCAGAACTAACGAGTTAGGAGGTTCCTGGATACCTGGTCTTCATAATCTGTGTGACATTTTAAGTATGTATGCTTATGATGCTAAAGTTGGAGTAATCTGTTACATAAAAATAGAGATCTAGGGGCTGGAGAGATGGCTCAGCGGTTGAGAGCACCCACTGCTCTTGCAGAGGACCTGGGTCCAATTCCCAGCACCCACATGGCAGCTAAGAACCACCTTTGACTCTAGTTCCAGGGGAATCTGACACCCTCTTCTGACCTCCAAGGCATTGCACGACATGGGTGCACCAACCTACATGCAGACAGTACATTCATATACATAAAAAATAATAAATAAATTAAAAAAAAGAGATCTAAATCACATTAGACCCTGAATACAAAAATAAGCACAATACCACCTCTGATTTCTTGACCTGATTAAAACATTACTCTGTGTACATGTTTATTAAATTGAACATATTTTTCTCATTTCTTCTAGATTTTAACCACCTACAGGGAACTGAACTATTCTTCCAAATATAAAAGATCCCTGTGGGGCTGGAGAGATGGCTCAGCAGTTAAGAGCACTCTGCTCTTGCAGAGGACCGGGGTTTGATTCCCAGCACCCACATGGAGGTTAAGAACCATCTTTAACTCCAGTTCCAGAGGAATCTGATGCCCTCTTCTGACCTCCAAGGCATTGCACAACACAGGAGCACCAACTTAACATGCAGAGAGTACACTCATACACATAAAAAAAATTTTTTATAAAAAGATCCCTGTTACAATACCAAGACTCTTTTAACCATTTGTTTATTTGCCTGATTTATGAGCTCAACTTCATAATACATCAGGAAGACCTTGACAGGTATCGTGCTGGAGACACAGCAATGAACCTCCACACCCAGCCAAAAAGATTTGAAGATTCTGTGTTCAGTTACGTTTTATTCATACAAAGTGTAAACCAGTTTTAACTTTTGAAAATACCACAATTTGCTACAAGACGTACATGCAGTCTCATAATGGACAGTATGACAAATGTAAAATGCTAAAATTTATTGTTTAAATTCTTTTCCTTAAATAATTACTTAATGAAAGTTGCTTGCCCCATAGGTTTCCTACGAATGTTCAAATAAAAGCATACACTCAACAAATATTATTAATAAATCTGAACTCTTGCCATCAAATGAATAATATATTTTGCTTTCATATGGACTTTTTATTTCTGTTGCCATTTTTCCTAATATTCCTTTCCACATCACATTTTAAAATAAATATACTTATTAAAATTCATTTTAAAATTTTTGTGAAATAAAGAGCAGATAAATTACATCAAATTTCTTTAATCTTCTGCTTATGTTATTTGCATGCTAAAGGACTACCAAACCTCATAAAACTATCCATTTAACAGGATATGAAAAGACAGGCTCAGTATCAATTAGCAATTTTCTATCCAAGGCGATGAATTACAAAGTCATAATTTATAATTGGCTTAAAAAGAGAATTGTTTCTTGCGGTTCTTAGCCTCAGCCTTTAACGGCTGTGCTATGGTGGGGCTGTAGGTGTTTGGGCACAACAGCCTGCAGATAGGTTTTGCATGAAGGATGCTTGTACTCATGGATTATCACTTATAGCTAAAAATGAAAAAAAAAAACTGAGAGAAAGATGCAGGACAGTTATGGCAGAATGCATGATCTGGGATGGGGTGGGGGTGGGGGGGAGGGAAAGGGAAATAATTGGAAAAATGTATGAAATGCACAAAGCATCAATAAAAACTAATTAAAAAAAAAAAAAAGAGAATTGTTAAAACTAGTGCAAGAGACTGCTCCAGTGTGTAGTTCTCTCACATCCTCAGATTACTAGACTTTATTGCATGTCTTCTTGCCCCATTGTGTAGCCCTCTAACTGGTAAGGGCCAATGGAAGGCAGTCAAAAAATAATGAGAAGGCTGCTTCTAAAACTGTTAAGATCCTTCATGTTCTCTGTATTCTTTTCCCCACAAAATGCAAGATATCAAATGGAAGACTCAGGGGTCTCAGAATATGAGAAAAACCTGCAACCCAGACCAAGCTTTGTAAAGCAAAATGAACTACAAATAAACTGTATTTCATTAAGCCATAATATATCTGATATTATTTATCAAACTAACTCTCCAAATTAATACAACAAGGCTTGCAAATAATATTCATTTCTATGTTTAAATTTTTAAAGAAAAATTAACCCACCTTCCCCTTTTGAAGGCATATTGGTAATAAAAATAAATTATTCTTTACACCTTACATAAAAATACAACCTAGGTAAGGATAGGTTATACTACATAAGATAAAAAATGTCATTGGTTTAAAGTTATATGATCCCTTCTAAGTTGAAAGACTTTTTCTCTCCAATTTTTTGTTCCAAATTAAAAAATTAAGTCACCAATCAAATATTTATAATCCCAAACTTAATCCTATATTTAAAAAACCCAAATGGAAGCTTTCTACAAGTGTTTCCCACTAACTTGTAAAGAATTTAAATTAGATATAAAATACACATCTCTAAATGGCTCTGAATTTTTTTTCAGAAAATAAATCTATCAAAAATAAATCCCTCTAACAAAAAAGCCCTCTAAAAATAGTAGACAAACTAAATTCATACTGTTAATCATAACATTAAAAGTAATATAGTTATAGTAGTAGCAATGTCCAATGTTGCAGAAGAGGGCATCAGATCCCCTGGAACAAGAATTATGGGTGGTTGTTAGCTGCCATGTAGGTGCTAGGAACCAAACCTAGGTCCTCATGCAAAAGCAAACAGTGCTCTTAAATGTTGAGTCATTTCTCGAGCCCCTATAATAAAATTTTTAACAAATCAATTCATTGTATTTTCTTAAGAGTTATTTGTGGCACTGAAATTAAAAATAAATTATTGCTTCAAAAGCTTGGAATCCAAACTAGAAATTACACAGTGCCCCACAGTAAGGCAATGTCCAGTTCACTTACTTTCATCATCAATTCTTTCAATGTTGAAGGCTCTGCTATGTTGATTCAAGCTCAGCTGCTGCTCATGAAGGTCCACAGGAGTTGGGTTTATGCCAGTCCCTTCAAGGTATAACCTGATCCGCTGCCTCCATAACCACCTTAAAAGAGTAAAGGAAAAGCCGGGCGTGGTGGCGCACGCCTTTAATCCTAGCACTTGGGAGGCAGAGGCAGGTAGATCTCTGTGAGTTCAAGGCCAGCCTGATCTACAAAGTGAGTTCTAAGACAGCTGGGGCTACAGGGAGACCCTGTCTCGAAAAGACCAAAAAAAAAAAGAGTAAAGGAAAAGAAAGTTATATTACAACAAAATACACTAATAATTAGACTATAATAACCTCACCAATTTAAAAAATGTATATTTTAGAGCTGATTATTCCATGAATAATTATACAATAAACACCAAGCCATGGGTTCCTGCTCGAAGAAATATGGATATTTCTCTTTCTGTTTATAATGGAAATATCTAATAAGTTTAGTTAAGGTCTTTGATAAAAACCACTAAGTCCATTTGAGCTAGACACAGGGTATGTGCTGACTGCAGACACTACACAAAAAAGAAAACAGTACCATGCTAAAGTGAATGAGCTGGAAAAATCCTCCCCCCCCCCAAAAAAAAATCCACCAAATTTCATAACAGTGATTGTTTTTAATCCACAAAAGAGATTAAGAAGTGATATACGTGGAGCTGGAAAGATGGCTCAGTGGTTAGTTACGAGCTCCTGCTGTTCCCGCAGAGCACTCCAGTTCTGTTCCTCTACCCACATCAGGTAGCTCATAACCACCTATAATTTCAATTCCAGGGGATCTGTTGCTGTCTTCTGATCTTTGTGGGCACTGCCTCCACACGGTGCACATATACACACTCAGGTCAACACACATACACATAAAATAAGTAAAACTTAAAGAAAAAGAGAAAGATAAATGTAATATCTGTTTATTTGGGAAAAAAGTTGAGAAAAAGTCAATAATGTTTAATTGATTTCCAAACCAATAATCATGCACTTAACAGCCAATGAGACAGATTCTCTTGGGCAAAATGTACAAAAATATGTTCCCAATTGATGATATAAAGTGGTCACCTATTGGGCTAGAGTTAGCCTAGCGGTTAAGAGCACCGACTGCTCTTGCAGAGGACCCAGGTTCGATCCCCAGCACCCACATGGCAGCTGAGAACCGTTTGTAACTCCAATTCCAGGAGAACTCCAGTTCCAGGGGAATCCGAGACCCTCTTCTGACCTCCGTGGCACTGCACGACACAGATGCACAAACCTACATGCAGATGGTACATTCATACACATACAAAAATAAATAAAATTTTTTTAAAAATTAAAAAATAAATAAAAAAATAAAATAAAGTGGTCACCTATGGAGCTAGTAGGTTCCAAGGAAGGAATTCATGTTGTCAGACCTGGCAGCAAACACCTTTACTGCTGAGGCATCTCACCCCTGTTGAACCCCTACATGTGTTCAACAGCATATTGGGATAACTACATCGACAACCATGAATTAAGGATTTCAAAATATCTAGAAGAAGATTCTGAATGCTCTCAATATAAGACCAAGTATTTGAGGAAATATATTATCTTAAATTGATCATTACAAACATGTATTGAATGCAGCACTGTATCCCATAATTATGCACAATTACTCTGTACCAATTAAAAATCTTTAAAAAGTTTTAAAGCAACACGACTTTACAAATATCTGGGGGGGAACCTTCAAGCTATAAAAGCTAGCTGAATTTGGCTCTCACATAAAGTGGCTGACCGTATCTCAGCTTCTTTCTCCATCTGCTGCTTTTCTGATTGTCTAACCACTCAACAGGTTGAGGGAAAATAATTTTAGTGTGTGTGTGTAAATGTGAGTGTGATGGATATGAGTGTGTTCTATGCACATATGGGTGTGTAGAGACCAGAGGTGGACATCAGCATCCTACTCTCTACTCTGCCTTATTCCTTTGAAACCATGCCTCTCACTGATCCTGAAGTTAGACTGACAGCAGCATGCCCCAGATGTTCTCCTGTCTTTACTTCCCATAGTGCTGGGGTTACAGGAGTGTGGAGTTAGGTCCAGAGTCTTATGTGGGCTCTGGGAATTCATACTTGGCTCCTCATGATTACAGAGCCCGGAGAAATATGTTTTTAAAAATCCCATCCCAATGCTTAAGAAATACTTCATAGATAAGATGTACCAGGATGTACAGCATGGTTGGAACAAATATAAAATCCTCCATTCATTAATAGATAAAAGTATAAAAAATATAAAATCTTATCATTTGAATAGTGAATTATACTAACAGCTCAAACTATTTTTCTACCAAATGCTAAGAACATGTATTACTAGGACTAAAATGGGGGATAACAGGCCCAGTCTCAATGAAGAAGAAAAATATTTGTAACTATAGGCCAAGTGACATCTGTCATGTTTCTACTGCTACTATTACAACCATGACATAACCCAAATTTATCTGATTGGTCCTCTTTGTAACAACATTAATGACACATACTCATTTAAGTATCAAATAAGTAAAAAAGTGAGAAATTCCTACCTGAACTCACCACGACAGAACTTCTGTAAAGCTTCTGGGAAGGAATGTGTGTATCGAACAGGCAGACATAAATGACCTTCAGACCTTTGTTTTCAACGGATGATTGGATAGTATAAAAAGAGGTATAAAAAAAAGAGAAAAAGAGATAAAGGGAAATATTACTAGTATCACTAAGCTATAAAAGTCATACGAAATTTTCAAAATTTCTACTTACTTCGTTATTTGCCATAAAATGTCTACACTTTCAATAACAATAACAACAGAAATAACCAAACCAATCATAATCTGGATCCAGCTTTAATAAAACAGAATAACACCTAAGTTTCCACATTATGGGAAAACTAAAAAAATAGCAAATTGGCTACTGATTACCCTTATAAATGTATCTATATTAGTATATAAATAAAATAGTCCAATGCTTGCATCTTACCTTTAAATTAACTATTAACTTCAGATATGCCACGTTAGTATTAGTTTCCTTATTGGTGACTGAACTACCAATCATGAAAGATTACTCTGAAGAATTGCCGGGCGTGGTGGCACATGCCTTTAATCCTAGCACTTGGGAGGCAGAGGCAGGCGTATCTTTGTGAGTTCAAGGCCAGCCTGGTCTACAGAGTGAGTTCCAGGACAGCTGGGACTACAGGGAGACCCTGTCTCAAAAAAGACCCAAAACAAAAAAAAAGAACCAATCTTTTAAAATATCACTTAAGATATTCTAAAACAGCCGGGCGTGGTGGCACATGCCTTTAATCCTAGCACTCGGGAGGCAGAGGCAGGCAGATCTTTGTGAGTTCAAGGCCAGCCTGGTCTACAGAGTGAGTTCCAGGCCAGCTGGGGCTACAGGGAGACCCTGGCTCGAAAAGACCAAAAAAAAAGATCTTCTAAAACAAAGAACTGAAAAAGTTTATCCCAATGTAACCCTTCATTTATTAAAAAAACTACATAAGTGGAACTGGAGAGATGGCCTAGCAGTTAAGAGCGCCAACTGCTCTTGCAGAGGACCCAGGTTCGATCCCCAGCACTCACATGGTGGCTGAGAACCGTCTTTAACTCCAGTTCCAGGGGAATCCGACACCTTCTTCTGACCTCTGCGGCACTGCACGACACGGGTGCACAAACCTACATGCAGATAGTACATTCATACACATACAAAATAAATAAAATTTAAAAAAAACTACATAAGGATGAACTCAGAACAAATTCAAAGCTTAATGTGAAAGACAAATGACAACACATCAATATGGGGCAGAAGAGATGGTTGAGCAGTTAAAAGCATGTACTTAAAAGCAGCTCACAACCAGCTATAACTCCAGCTCCAGAGGATCTATCACCCTCCTGTGGCCTCTATACCACTGAACTCATGTGCACATACCCCCCCCATAACACACACACACATGCATAAAATTTAAAATAAAATTTAAAAAATAAGTAACTGCACATGACAATGTGGTTAAGAGTCTTTATAAGCTCCTGTAGTCCATGATTAATATTAGACTAGTGATTTCCAGAAATCATCACCATTCACATGATGCTCTGGTCTTGAAGGAATACCTGAGGGTAGTAGACTTGGCAAAAACAAACTCCTGATTTAAAAAAAAAAAAGTAGGCAAAGAGCCAGGTGTGGTGGTGCACGCCTTTAATCCCAGAACTCGGGAGGCAGAGGCAGGCAGATCTCTGTGAGTTCAAGACCAGCCTGGTCTACAGAGTGAGATCCTGTCTCAAAAAAAAAAAAAAAAAAAAAAAATAGGCAAAGAAAAAATTTTCAAAAAGTACAGTCAGTCAATTTCTTCATGTGTATGGATTAATTAACAGATAGGACCTGGTTTTCAATTTTTTTATATTTTGTCTTGTTAGTTTTATGAGATAAGGTATTACTACGTAGCCAAGAATGGCCTTGAACTCTCCTCTTCTGCATCAGCCTCCAGCACCCTCCTCCTGAGTGTTGAGATTGCAGGCATTATACCACCATATCCAGCCTCTAAGTTTCTAAAATTTTTATATTCACTAATACTTTACACAATATCAACTATATAAAAGGTTATATAGTCATTTGATGAAACAATACCTTCTGAAATCAACTTTAAGTCCAAAATACTGTCAACAGAAGGCTCTCATGAGATTATAAAGTCAAGTATCAGCTTGGGTTCTAGGCATCTGAGGACTTGACTTGATCTACTAGATTTATTCCCATGATTGCTCAAGGCTAAGAAGCTATAGGCAGGAGGTCTCAGTTCCTTCAATGTGAGTACCTCTCCACAGGGCTAATACGGTGACCTCATATCATGTTAACTGACCACTGAATGAGTAATCTAAAAAACAGCTCAGAAGCTGCAATGTATCACTTATCAGGCTTGGAATCCTCGGTGTCATACCATATTCACTGGTTCCAAAGGCCAGCCATGACTGAAAATGGAGGGGAGCACTTGGAGATACATAGGTGTGATATTAGGGTGCTTGCTATCTTGGGGGCTGACTACCATGACCTTCTATTGATGTTTTTATAGTAAACATTCAAATGTTAATTATCAGCCTCAAAAGAGTTCATATAGTAGACAGAAAAGACAGACTGAAATGATATGTACAACTCTAATGAGCCCATGTGAACAAGTTTCCATCTTGGAAACTGATTCTCTAGCCTGAAAGAAGTCCTCGAAGCCTGCAGCTCCAGTTGACCTCCATAACCTCATGACAGGTTGTTAGCACAGCTTTCTTTTTTCTCTATTTTCTGCTTAGATTCTAAAAGGTCTTTATTTTCTCCTTGTATCTACATTAGGGATCATAGTTGGCTCACCTGTTTAGCAGTTTCAAAATCCCAACAAGTTTATGACTATTAGGCCCTCTTTTTATAGCAGTTAAAAATATCACTAAAGTTAACAGTTTCTTACAAGTTTATGACTATTAAGCCCGCTTTTTGTAGCAATTAAAAATATCACTAAAGTTAACAGTTTCTTACCTTAACAATATAAAAATTGGCTATTAAGAACTTCTAAAATCTACATGCATCAACACTGAAGGTGACCAAAGATTAATTACTAAATTAATGATCTTAATTACATAAACTCAGAGACTATAAATTCAGCTAGTCCGAAGTCCTAGGCCTGCTCCCAAAGATCATTTAATTAATTATTCACTCTTCAAAAGTTTACTGACTTCCAAGACTAGAGACAGCTCAGAGATTAAGAGCACTGGCTGCTCTTGTAGAGAACTTGGGTTCAATTCCCAGCATCCACAAGGCAGATTCTGTAACTCCAGTTCCAAGGGAATCCGAACCCCTCTTTTGACTTAATGGGCATTGTACAACATGGATGCACTTACACACATGCAGGCAAAATAAAAATAACAAATATTTATAAAAAAGTTTATTGACTATATGTCAAAACTGTTAGTGATAGAAAAACAAGGTCCTATACTCAAAAGAATTTATAGTCTGAGGAAAAAATTAAGCAGAAAATAACATGAAGTGTGTTCTCTGTGCAGGGAATAAGGTACAGTCAGAGGCCAGAAGAGGAAACAGTCTTGAATAAACAACCATAGCAATAAATTTTTACACTCCATCTTGGAGGAATGGCCATGGGTAAACTTGGCATAAGCTCAAGGGCACTCTTGGCAGACGTACATAAAAAAAAAGGCATGAAAATAACACATGCCTTCTGGAGGACTCTTCCACTCCTTCAAATCAGGCATTATCCTAGAGCCAAAGCATCCCTGAGTCAATCTCGATGTGTGTGTGAACAGATGTTCATATAGTTAGATTCACACAAAGCCTTTAAGAAAGATTCTAGGCTACTCATAGAAGTTTAGATCCACACATTTTCAATCCACATGCATTTTTGGACTCAATATTTAGTGACTGGTACACGAAACTAAAGGAGCAACCAATGGCAATGGGTCCTGTGTGTTAAGTAAGGGAACTGCAGTGTCCTGAAGATCACAAGGAAATCCCTAAAAGATTTCAATGAAGGAGTGACTACGATCAGATTTACACTTTAGAAAGAAGATGAGTTGTGGCACAGCTTAAATATAAGACGTCTGCTACAGGTTTCAATATCTGAATACTTATTAACTGAAATACTCTCAACCACAACTTCTAAATGCCTTAGCTATGTTAAGTGGAAGTGAGAACAGCAAGAGATGGACTCAGAGGTAGGATTTCTAGAACCTATTACCAGTTTGATGATGGAATGAGGAAGAGATAGCTACAACCTCGTCACAGGTGATAACTCTCTATCAAGAATGAAGCAGAAGAGGAAAGCAGAGCTCATTTGTAGCCACACTGC
Organism: Rhizomys pruinosus; assembly: GCA_009823505.1. NCBI lineage: Eukaryota > Metazoa > Chordata > Mammalia > Rodentia > Spalacidae > Rhizomys > Rhizomys pruinosus. Next base: position 2,039,490 of record VZQC01015001.1, on the reverse strand, counting down.
TTTTTTTGCGTAAATTGAGTATTTTGCCTGCATGTATGTAAGTGCACCCGTGCATGCAATGTGTGTGAAGACCAGTAGAAGGTGTGAGATCCTCTGGAACTGGAGCTACAGATGGTTGTTAGCAGCCATGTAGGTGCTAAGGACTGAACCTGGGTCTTCTGCAAGAACAGTCAGTACTTACAACCACTTGGCCATCTCTCCAGCCCGCTTTTTTAAATATAACCAATTAAAAGCATGAAGAAAAATAAGAGAAGATGAGGACAGAAAATAGGAACCAGATAATGTAGAGCCTTTAAGTCACAGTGAAAGTGACCTCCTGTGGACCAGTTTCCCTGGGACTGCCTGAGATAAAGGACTTAATTATTTAAACTAGAGAAGTCCAAGGAAAGGTAGGATTAGCTGGTGGTGCTAGTCATCCTGAAGAATTAGACTACTTCTACTTGTAGGGAGCAATACCATGGGTTCTGAGCAGAGACAGTCCTAGTGTTAATGACTGTAGGGAGGAAGGACACTAAGGGCAAGAATGGAAGCAGAAGATGGCACAGGGAAGGAAGGAGAAAAAATGGCCCAAAGTACAATCTGTGAAAACACCAGTATTGAAGTAGTAACCAATAATAAGTTTTTTCAAAAGAAATACAAAAGAAGTCACTGAGGGAGCAGCTACACTTAACCCCCCCCCCCAATCAAGTAAGATAAAAGACCAAAATATCTGCTAGATTCAGGCTATCACTGGTCTCTAAACTAAAAGAGATTATCAAGGAACCCAAAAGCTGAGGACAAATCCAAAAAAGTCTGCAAAGGTTTAACTATTACTGGTAAGTTAGGAAATAGGATACATTTTAGACTAAAGGAAAGCAGCAGCTGCCACAAGGATTAGGGAGTTGCTGAGCAGGACCACAGGGACCCGGGCAATTCTAAAGATTCCACCAAGTGCTGAAGGCCACTCATTCATGTGCTAATAAGCCCAAGTTTCTAAGACACTTTTTCAAAAGCTAATATAGGTATGGAAAGGACAACAGACTAATCTAGAATTGAACAGATAATCATCTAAAAATACCTAAGGAGCCATCAAGGAAACAAATGAAATGAGAATAGACCGGACTGAAAATAAAAGGGCAGATTTGGTGGATGAAGGAGTAAGACTACTAAGGTGAGAGGGTGTAGTCCTGTGAGATTGTAGAGCTGGGAAAATTATAATGTCCAGGAACAGTCATGGCTATGAATGTTTGGAATAAAGTAAGGGTAGACATGTACATCAGTAAAACTGGTCAAGAAAAACATTTAAGTTTTCAAATCAAAAACTATTGTAAATGAGTTTCCATGTACTCCTCCAATTGCTTGTTATTGACATATAGAAAGGCTACTGATTTTTGTAGATTAATTTTGTAACCTGCCACTTTACTGAATCGGTTTATCATTTCTATTAGTTTTCTAGTGGAATTTTCAGCAACCCTTAGGTATATTATATCTTCTGCAAAAAGGCATATATCATTTGACCTCCTCTTTTCCAATTAGTACTCCTTTAATTTCCTTCTCATCTTATTGCTCTAGCAAGAGTTTCAAGCACTATATTGAAAAGAAGTGGAGATAGTGAGCAGCCTTGCCAGGTTCCTTAGTTTAAAGGGAATGCCTCTAATTTTTCTCCATTTGATGTTGGCTGTGGGTTTCAAAAAAAAAATAAAATATCTTAGAACAAATCCGACCAAAGACATTAAAGATCTCTACAATGAAAATTTTTAATCTCGGAAGAAGATTGAAGACACCAAAAGATGGAAGGACCTCCCATGCTCATGGATTGGAAGAATCAATATAGTAAAAATCACCATCCTACCCAAAGTAATACATGGATTCAACACAATTCCAATCAAAATCCCCATGACTTTCTTCACAGAATTAGAAAAAAAATCCTAAAATTCATATGGAAACACAAAAGACCCCGGATAGTCAAAGCAACCCTGATCAAAAAGAGTAATCGCAGGGGGGATTACCATACCAGACTTCAGAACTACAGTCATAAAAACAGCATGATACTGGCACAAAAATAGACCCATAGATCAATGGAACAAAACTGAAGACCCAAACTTGAGTACATGCAATTTCAGCCACCTGATATATGACAAAGGGGCCAAGAACACTCAAACGGTGCTGGCAAAACTGGATCATCAGTAGAAGAATGAAAATAAACCTCTACCTTCCACCTTGTACAAAAGCCAACTGTAAATAGATCAAAGACCTCAATATGAAACCCGACACTCCGAAAATGTTAGAACACTGGCAGTAACCTACAAGATATAGGAGTAGGAAAAGACTTTCTAAGTCAGACAGTAGTTGTGCAGGAGTTAAGGTCAACAATCAACAAGTGGAACCTCATTAAACTAAAAAGTTTCTGTACAACAAAAGAAACAGTCAAAGAAATGGAGAGAAAAGCCAGAGTAGGAGGAAATCTTTACCAGTGACACATCTGAAGGAGGTTTAACACCCAGAGTATATAAATTACTCAAAAAAAAAAAAAAAAAAAAAAAAAAGACCAAGAAAAAAAAAGATCTGAACAGAGACTTCTAAAGAGGAGAGATGGCTAACAAGCATCTTAAAAAATGTTCAACTTCATTAGTGTGCTGGATAGCTTTAGTGTCAACTTGACACACCTGGGTTGAGGGAGCCTCAACTGGGGAATTGGCTCCATTGGATTGGCCTGTGGCCATGTCTGTGGAGTATCGTCTTGATTGTCAGGCAATGTGGGAGGGCCCAGCCCACAATGAGCAGTGCCACCCTGGGCAGGTTGTTGTGTACTGTATAAGAAGGCAGGCTGGGGATGAGCCAGGGGAGCAAGCCAGTGAACAGCATTCCTCCATGGCTTGTGCTTCAGCTCCTGCTTCCACATTCCTTGCCTTGGGCTCCCTGAGAACTGTGACCCAGGAGATGTAAGGTGAATAAACCCTTTCCTCCCCAAGTTGGTATTGGTCAGAGTGTTTTGGCACAGCAATGGAAGACAAACCAGAAGAGAAATTGGTACCAGGAGTGGGGTACTGTTGTGACAGACCTAACCTTGGTGTTTGGGGGAAGGATTGTGGAGGCGTTTGGAACTTTGGGCTGGGAAGATCATTGAATGCCTAAAGATTGTTGCTGTGGAGCTTGGAGCAGTTTTGCTGAAGGATTTGTAGAAGATGGAGGCCTGGCTTGTGAAGTTTCTAGTTTCAAAAGGAAGCAGAGATCATCAGGACTGTTTAATCTGTGGGTTCTGGTCAGCTGGGGCTGAAGAGTCAGCTGTAAGTAACAAGAGACCAGAACCTGAAGGGAAATCTTTGTTGTACTGGGACAAATGATGCTGGTTAGCTGGGGCTGAAAAATCAGCTGTAACAAGAGACCAGCATCACTGTGGTGAAATCTCCTGGGAAGAATTTCTTCAGGGTCAGCACACAGAAGCTGTGTTCCAGAAGGGGCATGAGCCTCCATCTCAAGCCAGAAGCAGGACTTGTTAGTGTGTAAGAGTCTCCTATATGGTTCCAGTGTTGAAATTTGAGGGGGTTACAGATAGCAGCCGGCTTGGCACTGTGAGAAGTCAGGAAAGACCACTGGTGGAAGTGTACCTTGGTTGTAGTGAAGACCCCAGGATTGCAGGGGTCATGCAGAGAAGCTGAGGCTTTGCACCAGGAGAGGTCAGAAGAGACCATTGATGAAGGTGCTGCCTCAGTTTCAGTGGCGACCCCAGCTTTTTGGAGATGCCAGGACCATGGGACAACCACCAAGAGCAGCAGTAGGTGTGGAATGGAATCGGCCTGGGCCTGTGAGATGAGCTGTGTATGCTACGGATGGCAGAGTCAGAGAAAGGGAGCTGCCGAAACCCTTTTGAGCCCAGAAGATCATGAGTGAGTCCCAGGTGTCCAGCCTTGAGCTACTTACTGGACTTGGGTTTTGTTTGAGTGTACCTGATTCTTCCCTTTGAAATAAGACAGTACTTGTTTTGGATTTTACAGTAGCCCACAGTTGAGAGACTTTTAATAGACTGAACTTTTTAAGTGTTGGGACATTTTAAGGACTGTAGGGCTTTTAAGGTTGTACTGTCTTAGGTTGTGGTTAATGTTAATTAACATCATACTTTGGGGATAAGAACTGGAAAGGTGGTGGTTTAATAGTGATGTGTTTTGTGTGTCAAGTTGACAAGGGGTCGATTGTGCTGGATAGCTTTAGTGTCAACTTGACACACCTGGGTTGAGGGAGCCTCAACTGGGGAATTGGCTCCATTGGATTGGCCTGTGGCCATGTCTGTGGAGTATTGTCTTGATTGTCGGGCAATGTGGGAGGGCCCAACCCACTATGGGTGGTGCCACCCTGGGCAGGTTGTTGTGTAGCGTATAAGATGGTAGGCTGGGCATGAGCCAGGGAAGCAAGCCAGTGAACAGCATTCCTCCATGGCTTGTGCTTTGGCTCCTGCTTCCAGGTTCCTGCCCTGAGTTCTTGCCTTGGGCTCCCTGAGTGAGAACTGTGACCCAGGAGATGTAAGCTGAATAAACCCTCTCCTCCCCAAGTTGGTGTCAGTCAGAGTGTTTTGTCACAGCAATGGAAGACAAACTGGAACAGAAATTGGCACCAGAAGTGGAATTAAGGAAATGCAAATTAAAACCACTTTAAGATTTCTCTGTAAGACTGGTTATGATCAAGAAAACAAATGATACTAAATGCTGGAGAGGTTCTGGTGAAAGAGGAACAGTCACTCACTGCTGGTGGAATTATAAAATCATGCAACCCCTATGGAAGGCAGTGTGGAGAACTCTTAAAAGACTAAAAATGAACCTACCATTTGACCCAGTCATACCACTCCTGAGTGTATAACCAAAAGATTCATTCACCCTATGGCAGAGATACATGTGCAGCCATGTTTATTGCTGCTCTTTTCACAACAGTGAAGAGTTGGAAGCAACCCAAGTGTCCCTCAACTGATGAGTGGATAACAAAAATATGGTATATTTACACAATGGAGTTCTATGCAGTGATAAAGACTACACCATTAACTTTGCAGGTAAATGAATGAAACTAGAAGCTGTTATGCTAAGTGAAGTAACGCAGTCCCGGGGGGGGGGATCAAACAACGTATGTTGTCCCTCATTTGTGGATCATAGCACCAAATCCTTATATGTAAGTAAAGGAGGGTAATTTGTTAGTAAAGATAATACCACATTAACTGATATATCTGGAAGTTTATGTCTCTGTTTTCCTCATTTCTAAGATTTATGAAAAAATAAATCATTTTTTAAAAGTACATTAAAACATACGTCAAGTTTAGGAATGTCAAGTTATATTTCTTTTTACCTGTATGAAAGCTTACTGTTAAACTGTGAATCCCTAAATGTGTTTTGGAATGAACCCATAGTTTATTCTCAGACTTTGTAAATTTGGTTCATTTTGGAATAATATAAAATTAAAGGAAAAAAATAAAAGACTTGTTCAAAGAACAGACCAAAACAGTAAACTTCTGCATCACAAAAGATTAAAAAAAGACTGAGAAAAAGATGCAAGATAGGACTTAATATGTATGGCAGGATACATGAGTTCTGGCGGGGGCAGGCAGGGCATGGATGGGGGAAGGGATCTAAATTCTATTAAGAAATGATGTATGAAATGCTATTCTTTAATTTCCCTATTGTCATATTTCTGGGTTCTCTTGCTTCAAAGATGATGTTTAGTTGCAAGCATCATTGTTCCTGGATACCAAACACACAAAAAAACATGTTTTTACTGGCTGGGTGTGGTGGCGCACGACTTTAATCCTAGCACTTGGGAGGCAGAGGCAGGCGGATCTTTGTGAGTTCAAGGCCAGCCTGGTCTACAGAGTGAGTTCCAGGACAGCTGGGACTACAGGGAGACCCTGTTTAAAAAAACAAAAAAGAAAAAAAAAAAAAAAAAAAATGTTTTTACTTACCGATCTGGATCAGTGTTAACCCCTACAACTGGTTTAAGTCTATCCAAGACTTTACTTGCAGCCAGAAGCATTGTGCCATCACCTAACACAAAGTACAAGATATAACCAGATGTGTTATAAATCAGTTTTTAACATCATTTTGAAAATTCATACTTTTGTTTTAGCAATCACACCTCACCCTGACTGCCACAGCCTACCTGTTCCTTACTGTCTACTGTATTTTTGTATTATGCTAGGCCTGTTGCTCTAACTTTCAACAGTGGCAAGATTGAGAAGGCTACCCTCCATAGTGAGTATTTGGCAGCACTTCTGGTCTCTACCTATTAGACAATAAACCACTCAACTGGAAATCATGGCTCTAAACCCAAACATCTCCATCCTTCTCCTCACACCAGTTTGAATTTGTTATTTTAGTGGGAACATACAACCATGTCCAAATTAAACTTTTTTCTCCAACCACTGTCAATTTAAAGCTGGACAGAATGATCTCTAACAATAATAAAATTCAGGACAAAATAAGTATAGGTATATTGAGACCAAATGATGATAGAACTTATCTTTCACCTTTGGCTCTTTATTAAATCTGGCAGAATTAAACCAAACTACACTTACAACTCTTTAGAATGTGAAGTTAAAAACCTTAAATCTACAGAGAAGCATACATATGGAACCTCATAGTATCATACATTGTAAATGTAACAGTTCTATTTTTAAACTAGCCCTAAAAATCCAAACAATTGTCTTCTGGAAGGACCCTCAAAGGAGTTAAAAACATGTAGATTCCAGTGTATTTGGAAATAATGTGTACAGGATTTCCAAATCCCACAGCCTTGCCTCTATGAAGCGATTACCTCCTGCAGCTATGACGGCATCTGCCCATCGAACAGTCTCTTCATCATACTCTCTCCTCTTTACTAGACGAACCTCAATCCCCTCATTCCTAGGATAAAAAAGTTTACACAGATTGGTCACATACCTAAGAAGTGCATATTTTTCTGAGAAGCAGATTATATAACAGAGATGTAAAAGATACACTGCAGAAACAAATTTAGGTTAAGTTTGCAAAGTTAGCTACTTTTTTTTTAATACTTTAATTATTATTTTTTAAAATTTAATGTGTATGACGATATTTCCTGCATGTATGTAAGTGCACTCATGTTGTCAACGCCCATGGAGATCAGAAGAGGGTGTAAGAGCTCCTGAAACTGGAGTTATGGACAGTTGTTAGCCACCATCTGGGTGCTGGAAATTGAACCCAAGTCCTCGGCAAGAGCAATCAGTGCTCTAAACCTCTGAGCCATCTCTCCAGCCCCAAAGTTAGCTTCATTTTTATTCAATTACAATAGCCAATTAATAATGCCAGGTCAGGAAGCAAATGAATAAAAGAAAAGTTAACAAGAACCAAATATCCATGTTCCTTAAAGACATTTTTTGAACTACTAACAGTAATACTGATTAGCCAGAATTTCATTTTCTTCTTTTGCTTCTGGTGCTAAAATTTATTAATATAAAAACTGTTAACAAAGATTAACACTTAGGTATTTATAAAACCAAATAGCTGTTACCTGAAATTCAACCAGCATTCTCTGTGTGGCAGGCACTTAAACACTGCCCAGAACTCGTGGTGAGCAGCATATCCCTTTTTTTTTTTTTTTTTTTTATTTTTTGGTCTTTTTTGAGACAGGGTCTCACAAAGATCCGCCTGCCTCTGCCTCCCGAGTGCTAGGATTAAAGGCGTGGGCCACCATGCCCGGTGAGCAGCATATTCTTATACTGACCTGATAAATTCACTTAAACTTAATACCCACATTTAATCATAGATTATTCAGAGTTGCTAAAATAACTTTCAGACACCCAGGAAATATCCTCACAAACACTCATGAAAGCTAATATTTGGTTTCTAAACAGATAATAGAAGTTTGCTATTTACTGAATTAACTCTGCAGAAAGGCCTTGCTCTCACACAACTGAAAGTACCTGTGAATTTTCAGAGTATAAAATGAATCTCCTTAAAAAATTAGACAGCTGGGGCTACAGGGAGACCCTGTCTCGAAAAGACCAAAAAAAAAAAAAAACCAAACTATAGTGTCCATTAAACTCAATATAATTTTCTGGAAATGAATGACAAATTTTACTAAAAGAAATCTAAGAATTAGCTTCTAGTACAAAATAAGACCAAAACTCCCAAATGTAAAAGCCCATCCAAAACCCTAGCCCACAGACTTACCGTAAACTATCAACTATATGTTCTACGTTTTTGGTGTGAATATGATGTCGCTCAAGCAGCCCACTGTAGCTAGAGCCTTTCAATGCAAGCTATCAAAATAAAAGAAATGCTGTTTTACTATGTGAAATATTACATATAATACAATGTCATTAAAAAGCCTTATGAGGGGCTGGGAGCCTTTCAATGCAAGCTATCAAAATAAAAGAAATGCTGTTTTACTATGTGAAATATTACATATAATACAATGTCATTAAAAAGCCTTATGAGGGGCTGGAGAGATGGCCTAGCGGTTAAGAGCGCCAACCGCTCTTACAGAGGACCTGGGTTCGATCCCCAGCACCCACATGGTGGCCGAGAACCGTCTGAAACTCCAATTCCAGGAGAACTCCAGTTCCAGGGGAATCCAACACCCTCTTCTGACCTCCACGGCACTGCACGACACGGGTGCACACACCTGCAAGTAGATAGTCCATTCATACACATATGGAAAAAATAAAATTTTTTAAAAATTAAAAAAACAAATAAATAAAAAGCCTTATGAAGACTCCAGCAGTGGGGGACATGCAGGGGTTTCAGATGGTGAGGGGGAATCTAAATCTGATTAAGATCTATTATATGAAATGCACAAAAACTCAAAAAAATCTTAAGATTTTTAAAACCCTTATGTATGTAAAAAATGTAAATCACATTTTAATAACTACTTATGGAGTTCAAACTGAATGAGAAGGCTGAATCTCAGAAAACTCATAATCTGGCTTTAATATCAAATACGGCATTAAATTTTCTGAATTATGTAGTCAACAACATCTTAAACTGGACATATATGGCTTTTCTTTTAACGACTTTCTCTGCCAGATTAATTGTGGCTATCTGAAGCCAAAGACAAACTATTACTGTCATAGACAGCTAGATGACCTTTGAGCTACTTGGATTTGCTGCTCTCATGCTCAGATTTATGGATTCCTGGAATTTGCTTACGTAACCTAAAGAGCTGGTTAGCTCTCTGAGAAAGGATACCTTCCAGATATATAGCCATATATTCTAATTCTTATCCCTAGGTGAATGGTATAATAGTTCTATTTATCTTATTATTAAAGACTTCTAAATAATCTGAAAAATTAAAATGAAAAGTATTTGTCCAATATAAACTCATAAATGCATTATTTTACTTTATAGAGTAAAACTGACTTTTGTTTGTTTTTTTTTATTTTTTATGTGTACGAATGCACTGTCTGCAGGTAGGTTTATGCACCCGTATCGTGCAATGCCGCGGAAGTCAGAAGAGGGTGTCGGATTCCCCTGGAACTGGAGTTAAAGACAGTTCTCAGCCACCATGTGGGTGCTGGGGATCGAACCTGGGTCCTCTGCAAGAGCAGTCAGCACTCTTAACCGCTAGGCCATCTCTCCAGCCAGACTTCTAAAAAGTAATTTAGCCAGTGGCCTTTAATCCTAGCACTTGGGAGGCAGAGGCAGGCAGGTCCCTGTCCCTGTGAGTTCAAGGCCAGCCTGGTCTACAGAGTGAGTAATAGGCCAGCTGGGGCTACAGGGAGACCTGTCTTGAAAAGACCAAAAAAAAAGTAATTTAATGTGTCTTTTATTTGGGGACAGAGCTATTTGAGTCAGAGCCTTACTGGGTAGCCCAAGCTAGTCTCAAACCTGTACTCTAGCCTCCACCTCCTAAAGTACCTGTAAGGTGTGTGTGCCACCATCCCTATGGTTTTGTTTTCATATTTTTTAGGAGTATTTATTTTTGATAATTGAATTTTACTTTTTTATTTTTTGTGTATGAGTGTGTGTGTGTGTGTATATATATATATATATATATATATATATATATCCCAAATCTAATTGGCTATTAGCTCTCTCCTTGGAGGAATAATTCATGGCTGATGCCACAAGCTTACGTACTCTAGTGGTTAGGAGATGATATAAGCCACAATAATAACTTGTCACCCTTTATAGAGAAACCACAGTTTGTGGATTAGCATACCATCCAAACATCTGTGTCTATGCTCACAGCTTAGCTTGCCATAATAGTTAGTACTGTTTAAATGCCTGTTTAAGTGCCTGTACATCTAATTGCTTGTGCTTTGTTAGTAGGATTAAAAAGGTACCCTGGATAAGCTATCAATCCATGAAGGGGAACAACTTGAACAGACTAGAGTCCAAAATGACATCTCCAGAGAAAACAGACTGCTTTGCTTCTCACCCACTTGTGCCCCTTTTCCAAAACCTAGGGAACAAACTGTGGAAGAGGAGGCATGGTAGAATGTAAGGGCTGCGGAGAGATTGGGGTGAATTGTGAAAACACAGCAATATACACTGGACTCTTATTTGNTGAAGTAACGCAGTCCCGGGGGGGGGGATCAAACAACGTATGTGTCCCCATTGTGGATCATAGCACCACCAATCCCTTATATGTAAGTAAAGGAGGGTAATTTGTTAGTAAAGATAATACCACATTAAATGATATTGCTATAGAATCTGGAAGTTTATGTCTCTGATTTTCCTCATTTCTAAGATTTATGAAAAAATAAATCATTTTTTAAAAGTACATTAAAACATACGTCAAGTTTAGGAATGTCAAGTTATATTTCTTTTTTACCTGTATGAAAGCTTACTGTTAAACTGTGAATTCTAAATGTGTTTTGGAATGAACCCATAGTTATTCTCTCGACTGTAAATTTTGGTTCACTTTTTGGATATATAAAAATTAAAGGAAAAAATAAAAGACTTTGTTCAAAGAACAGACCACAAACAGTAAAACTCTGCCATCAAAAAGATTAAAAAAAAGACTGAGAAAAAGATGCAAGATAGGACTTATGTATGGCAGGATTACATGAGTTCTGGCGGGGGCAGGCAAGGGCATGGAATGGGGAGGGATCTAAATTCTATTAAGAAAATGATGTATGAATGCTATTCTTTTATTCCCTATTGTTCATATTTCTGGGTTCTCTTGTTTCAAAGATGAGTTTTTAGTTGCAAGCATCATGTTTCCTGGTACCAAACACAAACAAAAACATGTTTTTACTGGGGGGGGGTGGGTGTGGTGGCGCAAGACTTTATCCTAGCACTTGGGAGGAGAGGCCGGCGGATTTTGTGAGTTCCAGGCCCAGCCTGGTTACAGAGTGAGTTCCGGACAGCTGGGACTACAGGGAGACCCTGTCTCGAAAAATCGGAAAAAGACAAAAAAAACAAAACAAAAAAAAAAGTGTTTTTAATCTTACCGATTTGGATCAGTGTTAACCCCTACAACTGGTTTAAGTCTATCCAAGACTTTACTTGCAGCCAGAAGCATTGTGCCATCACCTAACACAAAGTACAAGATATAACCAGATGTGTTATAAATCAGTTTTTAACATCATTTTGAAAATTCATACTTTTGTTTTTTTAGCAATCACACCTCACCCTGACTGCCACAGCCTACCTGTTCCTTACTGTCTACTGTATTTTTGTATTATGCTAGGCCTGTTGCTCTAACTTTCAACAGTGGCAAGATTGAGAAGGCTACCCTCCATAGTGAGTATTTGGCAGCACTTCTGGTCTCTACCTATTAGACAATAAACCACTCAACTGGAAATCATGGCTCTAAAACCCAAACATCTCCATCCTTCTCCTCACACCAGTTTGAATTTGTTATTTTAGTGGGAACATACAACCATGTCCAAATTAAACTTTTTTCTCCAACCAACGTCATTTAAAGCTGGACAGAAATGATCTCTAACAATAATAAAATTCAGGACAAATAAGTTATGTATATTGAGACCAAATGATGATAGAACTTATCTTTCACCTTTGGCTCTTTATTAAATCTGGCAGAATTAAACCAAACTACACTTACAACTCTTTAGAATGTGAAGTTAAAAACCTTAAATCTACAGAGAAGCATACATATGGAACCTCATAGTATCATACATTGTAAAGTGTAACAGTTCTATTTTTTTAAACTAGCCCTAAAAATCCAAACAATTGTCTTCTGGAAGGACCCTCAAAGAAGAGTTAAAAAAACATGTAGATTCCAGTGTATTTGGAAATAATGTGTACAGGATTTCCAAATCCCACAGCCTTGCCTCTATGAAGCGATTACCTCCTGCAGCTATGACGGCATCTGCCCATCGAACAGTCTCTTCATCATACTCTCTCCTCTTTACTAGACGAACCTCAATCCCCTCATTCCTAGGATAAAAAAGTTTACACAGATTGGTCACATACCTAAGAAGTGCATATTTTTCTGAGAAGCAGATTATATAACAGAGATGTAAAAGATACACTGCAGAAACAAATTTAGGTTAAGTTTGCAAAGTTAGCTACTTTTTTTGAATACTTTTAATTATTTTTTTTAAATTTAATTTTTTTTTTTTTTTTTTTATTTCTTTGTATGTTTGTGCGCTGTGTATGCAAGCCAGGAGATCAAAGGGGTTAAGAGCTCCTGAACTGGGTTCGACAGTTGTTAGCCACCTCTGGGGTGGGAAATTGAACCCAAGTCCTCGGCAAGAGCAATCAGTTCTCTATTAGACCATCTGACATCATTTCACCATGGTCCTTTCTTCCCTCCTCCTTTCTCCTCTTTTCCTCTTCTTTCCCTCCTTTTCTTTCTTCATCTCTCCCGCCCCAAAGTTAGCTTCATTTTTATTCAATTACAATAGCCAATTAATAATGCCAGGTCAGGAAGCAAATGAATAAAAGAAAAGTTAAACAAGAACCAATCCATGTTCCTTAAAGACATTTTTTGAACTACTAACAGTAATACTGATTAGCCAGAATTTCATTTTCTTCTTTTTGCTTTCTGGTGCTAAAATTTATTAATATAAAAACTGTTAACAAAGATTAACACTTAGGTATTTATAAAACCAAATAGCTGTTACCTGAAATTCAACCAGCATTCTCTGTGTGGCAGGCACTTAAACACTGCCCAGAACTCGTTGGTGCAGAGCCATATCCCTTTTTTTTTTTTTTTTTTTTTTTGGTCTTTTTTGACCAGGGTCTCACAAAGACTCCGCCTGCCTCTGCCCTCCGAGTGCTGGTTAAAGGTGTGGGCCACCATGCCCGGTGAGCAGCATATTCTTATACTGACCTGATAAATTCACTTAAACTTAATACCCACATTTAATCATAGATTATTCAGAGTTGCTAAAATAACTTTCAGACACCCAGGAAATATCCTCACAAACACTCATGAAAGCTAATATTTGGTTTCTAAACAGATAATAGAAGTTTGCTATTTACTGAATTAACTCTGCAGAAAGGCCTTGCTCTCACACAACTGAAAGTACCTGTGAATTTTCAGAGTATAAAATGAATCTCCTTAAAAAATTAGACAGCTGGGGCTACAGGACCTGTCTCAAAAAGACCAAAAAAAAAAAAAAAAACCCAAACTATGTGTCCATTAAACTTCAATATAATTTTCTGGAAATGAATGACAAATTTTACTAAAAGAAATCTAAGAATTAGCCTTCTAGTACAAAATAAGACCAAAACTCCCAAATGTAAAAGCCCATCCAAAACCCTAGCCCACAGACTTACCGTAAACTATCAACTATATGTTCTACGTTTTTGGTGTGAATATGATGTCACGCTCAAAGCAGCCCACTGTAGCTAAGAGCCTTTCAATGCAAGCTATCAAAAATAAAAAGAAATGCTGTTTTACTATGTGAAATATTTACATATAATACAATGTCATTAAAAAGCTTATGAGGGGCTGGGAGCCTTTCAATGCAAGCTATCAAAAAATAAAAGAAAATGCTTTTTACTATGTGCAATATTACATATAATACTAACAATGTACATTAAAAGCCTTATGAGGGGCTGGAGAGATGGCTAGCGGTTAAGAGCGCCAACCGCTCTTACAGATGGACCTGGGTTCGATCCCCAGCACCCACATGGTGGCCGAGAACCGTCTGAAACTCCAATTCCAGGAGAACCTCAATTTCAGGGGATCCCAACACCCTCTTCTGACCTCCCACGGCAATGCACGACACGGGTGCACACACTGGCAAGTAGATATCCATTCATACACATATGGAAAAAAATAAAATTTTTGTAAAATTAAAAAAACAAATAAATAAAAAGCCTTATGAAGACTCCAGCAGTGGGGGACATGCAGGGGTTTCAGATGGTGAGGGGGAATCTAAATCTGATTAAGATCTATTATATGAATGCACAAAAAACTCAAAAAAAATCTTAAGATTTTTTAAAACCCTTATGATGTAAAATGTAAATCACATTTTAATAACTACTTATGGAGTTCAAACTGAATGAGAAGGCTGAATCTCAGAAAACTCATAATCTGGCTTTAATATCAAATACGGCATTAAATTTTCTGAATTATGTAGTCAACAACATCTTAAACTGGACATATATGGCTTTTCTTTTAACGACTTTCTCTGCCAGATTAATTGTGGCTATCTGAAGCCAAAGACAAACTATTACTGTCATAGACAGCTAGATGACCTTTGAGCTACTTGGATTTGCTGCTCTCATGCTCAGATTTATGGATTCCTGGAATTTGCTTACGTAACCTAAAGAGCTGGTTAGCTCTCTGAGAAAGGATACCTTCCAGATATATAGCCATATATTCTAATTCTTATCCCTAGGTGAATGTATAATAGTTCTATTTTCTTATTATTATAAACTTCTAATAATCTGAAAACTTAAAAAATTAAAGTATTTTGTCCAATATAAACTCATAAATGCTCTTATTTTACTTTATAGAGTAAAACTGACTTTTGTTTGTTTTTTTTTTTTTATTTTTTATGTGTACGAAATGCACTGTCTGCAGGTAGGTTTATGCACCCGTGTATCGTGCAATGCCCGCGGAAGTCAGAAGAGGGTGTTCGATTCCTGGAACTGGAGTTTAAAGACAGTTCTCAGCCCACCATGTGGGTGCTGGGGATCGACCTGTCCTCTGCAAAGAGCAGTCAGCACTCTTAACCGCTAGGCCATCTCTCCAGCCAGACTTCTAAAAAGTAATTTAGCCAGTGGCCTTTAATCCTAGCAACTTGGGAGGCAGAGGGGCAGGTGGTCCCTGCTTGAGTTTCAAGGCCAGCCTGGTCTACAGAGGTGAGTAATAGGCCAGTTGGGGCTACCGGGAGACCTTTGTCTTGAAAAAGACCAAAAAAAAAGTATTTAATGTGTCTTTTATTTGGGGACAGAGCTATTTGAGTCAGAGCCTTACTGGGTAGCCCCAAGCTAGTCTCAAACCTGGACTCTACGCCTCCACTCCTAAAGTACCTGTAAGGTGAGTGTGCCACCATCCATGGTTTTGTTTTCATCTTTTTTTAGGTATTTATTTTTTGATAATTGAATTTTACTTTTTTTATTTTTTTGTGTATGAGTGTGTGTTGTGTGTGTATTATCTATATTTATATATTTATATATATATATTTTTTTTTTTTTTTCTTTTTGAGACAGGGTCTCCCTTTAGTCCCACCTGTCTGGCTCTGTACACCAGGCTGGCCTTGAACTCAGAGATGCACCTGGCTGTGCCTCCTGAGTGCTGGGATTGAAGGCATGTGCCACCATGCCCAGGATCTATGAGTATAGTGACTGCATGGATTTAAGTCCACCCATGTTGTGTGATGCCCCCAGGGGTCAGAAGAGGACATTGGATCCCCTGGAACTGGAGTTACAGATAGTTGTTAGCTGCCATGTGGGTGCTGTGAATTGAACCCAAGTCCTCTGCAAGAGCAGCCGGTACTCTTAACTGCTATGCCATCTCTCCAACTCCTACAGTTTACTTTTAAGTTTTTTTTAAAGGTTACAAATATAACACTAATATAGAAGATATATCTTTTTAAAGATTAAAATCACATATAATTTTACTACTTAGGAATAATTGGTGTTGATATTTTGATACCAACCTTCCCAGTCTTTTGTTTAGGAATACTGGGTTGTGCTAAATTTTATCCTTTATCACATAAAAAGAAATGTAGAGCCAAGTGGCATATACCCCTTAATCCTAGCACTCAAGAGGCAGGCAGATCCCAGTGAGTTCAAGGCCAGCCTGGTCTAACAATGTGAGATTCATACTGGAGCGCGAGAGACTTCCTCCAAAAGGGGGGAGGGAGGAGAGGAGAGGGAGGAGAGAGAGGAGGGGAGGGAGGAGGGGAGGGGAGGAGAGGGGGAGGGTGGAGGGGGGGAGGGGAGGAGAGGGGAAGGGAGTAGAACAGGCAAAGGCATGCTGTATGGTCCCCCAAGAAAAAGAAAAGAAAGTGGGCGTGCGTGGCGCACGGCTCTTGATTCTAGACTATGGGAGGCCGAGGCAGGCGGATCCTGTGAGTTTAAGGCCAGTTGGTCTACAGAGTGAATTCCAGGCCAGCTTGGGCTACAGGGAGACCTCAAAAGGTCTCAAAAAGACCTCAAAAAAAAAAAAACCACACTTTCTCTGGAAAGGGGTAAGGAAAGGAAAGGAAAACAAAAAAGGAGAGGAGGGGAGGGGAGGGGAGGGGAGGGGAGGGGAGAAGAGTTGGGGAAAATATCTGGATATTGTGAAAACTGATAGATGGATATTAAATTAAATCAGAATGCCTATACAACTGTTTGATTCCTGCTCATAACCCTCATTATATTTAGGGCAAACCAATGTCAAGAATCCTCTTAAAGAAGAGCAGTGACCAAGGTAGCAACTAGAAAACTCTTCAATGTTTAATAAACCTATTAGATGTTTAATAAACCTATTAGAGCCAGGCATGGTGGCGCGCGCCTTTGATCCTAGCACTTGGGAGGCAGAGGCGGGCAGATCTTTGTGAGTTCAAGGCCAGCCTGGTCTACAGAGTGAGTTCCAGGACAGCGGGGGCTACAGGGAGACCCTGTCTGGAAAAGAAAAAAAAAAAAAAAACTATCAGAATAGTTCCATCATTTTTATATATTCATCATTAATTCATAATTTCCGACTTGCTATAGATAAAACTTAAGGCTAGCTGGTGCTTGTTCTTGAATACTCTTGTCCAAACTTGGGTCTTACATTCCCATTTTTAGTTTGGAACACACAGAACATATACTCTGGAACAAAGGGCAAAAACATTAGGCTAAGAAACTTGTGTTCTTAATTTCTGATTCTCAGAAATTAGATTAGATAAAGGTTAGCAATGGAGCAGAAATGTTATTTCATAAATTTTTATCCTAGTCAAATTTCTTCTTGTAAGTCAATTCTCCAATTATCAATAGTCACTTGAGGAATAAAGGCTTTTAAGTTATTTTCACTTAAGTACTAGCTGGTGGAGTGGCTGAGATTCATTAACAAGGACCAGCTACAAAAGCAGATGAGAGAAAACATTAAAGAAAATCACTTTCAAATCACCAAAAGAATGTATCAAATCACTATGTAACTGGTTCTCATATCAGTATAATATGTAAAATGTAAGAATTTATAGCTAGATCCCTGAAAATAACAATACTCAAACATCTAATAAAACACCATAATTAGAAAAACAACAAGTACATAGGAATGATTATACAATTAAAAAGTCAGAAAAAAAAAAAAAAAAGCCAGGCGTAGTGGCGCACACCTTTAATCCCAGCACTTGGGAGGCAGAGGCAGGCAGATCTCTGTGAGTTCCAGGCCAGCTGGAGCTATAGGGAGACCCTGTCTCAAAAACACATACACACACACAAAAAAAGTTAGAGATATTTAGAGTATATTCTAAATTTTCAATGTTCCATGCATTCATTTATAAGATTTTTCTAAAACTTCTGTATTTGTTACATTAATAAAAAATTATTCAAGTTGGAAAAAATAGATGAATCTAAAAAGAAATATAGACAAACACAGTTCAGTAAAAGCAACTGCATCTCTCCTACAAAAATCATCAAAACCCAATACCATTTCTCCTCACTTGGCCTTGATGCTAAAGCACTGACCAGTATGAAAGAAAGGAAACCAAGAGAGCAGACCACCATGTCTAAAGGACAGACACGCTGCTTCCTAAATGGCCTACGTTTTTATTAATGGTAACCATCATTTTTACTTGGTTCAAACTGAATTCATTACAAATATAAATTTTTAAAACTTATTTTACCAGTTAGTTAAGGATTTTTTTTTTTTTTTTTTTATTTTTGAGACAGTGTCTCCCTTAGTCCCAGCTGGCCTGAAGCTCACTCTGTAGACCAGGCTGGCCTTGAACTCACAGAGATCTGCCTGCCTCTGCCTCCCAAGTGCTAGGATTAAAGGTATGCACCACCACACTAGGTCTTAGGATTGTTATTTTGTACTCTACACAATTTCCATGCAAGTTCAGAAGTGTTCTTAATTTAACATATAAGAAATGCACAACTGCAGGCTGGTTAAGAGCACCGACTGCTCTTGCAGAGGACCCGTGTTCGATCCCCAGCACCCACATGGCGGCTGAGAACCGTCTGTAACTCCAATTCTAGGAGAACTCCAGTTCCATGGGAATCTGAGACCCTCTTCTGACCTCCGCGGCATTGCACCACACGGGTGCACAGACCTGCATGCAGACAGTACACTCATACACATAAAAAAAAAAAAAAAAAAAGAAATGCACAATTGCCTAAGACAGTGACAGCTCGTTACACATCATTCAAGCACCCTTTACTCACTTATCTAAACGGTATACTATTACTTAAAACTGCCTCAAAAGCATCAGTAGCATATTCAGCAGCTAGAGAATCAACTGTTGCTGCTTCAACTGACCCCTGAGGACTCTTTTGATGATTTCCAATCTCCTTTTTCTCAGATGATCACCTTCACGTCCCAGGGTTCTCTATTTCAGTATTCTGTGTTCATTCCATTTACTTTCCTCTTTGTTGGTACCGTTACGGTCACATCTTTGACTTTCTTACCTGCTTTCACTATTTTCCCTGAGTTCTCCATCTCAGGTTCCAGACCTACCAAGCAAGAGTGAGCTAGTAACTTTGAAATTTGTCTTGTCAGCCCAAGCCCCTCTCAAGCTATAGACTTGGATTTTCAAATGGCTTCCTTTACACCCCGCCCACAGCACTAGTAGTGCTCTTCCTAAAATATCTGGGCAGCTAGACCCATTTCATAAGTATTCTTCTGAGTGTGGTGAAAATGTACCAAAAAAAAGCCATCAGTCTCAATACACCTACTTTTGAGAACTAATTTTCAAACTGCCTTTATAATACAGTATAATTACAATAACAGCTGGCATTTTAATTAAAATGAAAACAAAACATATTCTATTTAACCAGGATCAGCTGTTTCCTGTAATCTTTTATTTCAAATATTAGTACCAAGTCACAATATAAATATTTGACCAGTTTTTATTGACTGTTAAGATGAACTTTGCTCCTGTTCTCTTCCCTTCACATACACAAATTCTTCTATTCTTCAATGTGATAATATCCTAAAAATAAGATGCTATTTCACTCTTATACTGGCAAAAATGTCAAAATTACGAAGTGATGAGGATAATTTGCAGATTGTAGGATTCATTCCATGCTTATGAAAAACTTATTTTTACTTAGAATTGTACTGTCCTTAACTAGTCTTCCTTAACAGGAAGACTAGGTGGAAATGTGCTTGCTTACCTGAGCTGGATTTCTAGAAACTCATATAAAAGTGGAAAGAGAGAACTCTACAAAGTTGTTCTCTGGCCTCCACCCACAGGCCAACACACTCAGACACACACAGACACACACACACACACACACACACACACACAAAAGGCACGCACACAGACACATAAAAATGAACTATAAAATGTAAAATATAGTAGGAAAACTGCAAACAATCTAATTCTCAAAAAATGGAATAAAATGAATTACTTTAAAAATAAAATTTTAATTTTATTTCATGTGTATAAGCATATTATCTGCATATATATAAGTGCACCTGTGTTGCACAATATTGAAGGTCAGAAGAGGGTGTCAGATTCCCTGGAACTGGAGTTGTTAGCTGCCACGTGGGGGCTGGGAAGCAAACCTGGGTCCTCTGCAAGAGCATCCAGTGCTCTCTCAATTATTGAGTTATCTCTCCAGCTCCAAGAAATGCAAAAATTTTAATGGACATTTATTCTAAAGCCTGTATCATCTAAAACTTTCTTAAAATACATAGAATAATTTTATATCAATTTGTGGAGAGTCATATTAATATAAAACCTTCCAAATGACATATGTGGTGGTTTGAATGAGTGTCCCCCATAGGCTGTAAATATTCAGACATTTGTCTCCAGTTGGTGGCACTGTTTTTGGAGGTCTTAGAAGGTGTGGCTGTGCTAGAGGAAGTACGTTATTGGGGGCAGGCTTAGTGAGTTTAACAAGCCTCGTGGTCTCCAGTTGCTTTCTCTCTGCTTCCTGTGCTCTTTGCGAGATGTGACACTCTGCATGCTGCTCCAGATCCAGCCGCCGTGCCTCCCGCCACAATGGACTCTAATTCCCTGGAACCGTCAAACATAAGCTCAAATAAACTCTTCCTTTTATAAGTTCCTTGGTCATGGTGTTTTATCACAGCAACAGAAAAGTGACTAATACAACATATTAGTATAAAACCTTCCAAATGACATGTATACAGCATCTTTTTTTTTTCCACAGCATCTTTAAACCAGGGAATGTTACCTTCAGAGAGGCAGGAGCAGAAAAATTTAACCAGGTAGGTAAGGCTACAAGGCCTAACAGTTAATATTCTCTTTGAAAAAAAAAAAAAAAAACACCAAAGCAGGGGCTGGGAAGACTGTTCAGTTGTGTTCAGTTGGTAAAACATTTGCTATGCAAACATTAGAACCTCTTCTATCTCAAGCACTCATATGAACATTTGGGCTGGCCCTCACTGTGCGCGCGCACACACACACACACACACACACACACACACACAAACACAGACACAAACTAAAAATGTATTTTTTTTTAATTAAGGCAACTAAAAAACTTTCTGGATGCTGATGACACTATACAATTACACCTGTAGCAAGTGTGGATTTTACATTTTTATTGAGAGACAGAGAAACACACCAAGGCATCCATCCATGTAGAGGTTGTCAGTTCTCTCCTTCCACTATGTGGGTCCTGGTAATTGAACTCAGGCCCTTAGACTTAGCAGCAAACTCCTTTACCTCTGAGCCATCTTGCAGGCCTTAGCAAGTACTTATGCTTTTTTAAACTTATATTGTCTCCTACAATCACACTTCATTGAAAGAAAGACATTTCATAACTACAACTTCCTCAAGAGGAAATTTTTTTTTTTTTTTTGGTATTTTTGAGACAGCCACACATGGCTTTAATCCTGCCTAGAAACTCAGAAGGCAGAGGCAGATGGATCTCTGAGTTCAAGAACAGCCCGGGCTACAAAACAAGCTTCAGGGCAGCCAGGGCTACACTGTCTCAAAAACCACTACATGAAGCTAAGGAATCTAGCTCAGTAGTAGAGCACTTGCCTAGCATGCACACGGTCCAGGGTTTGATACCCAGTACTGCAAAATTAATTACTGCTATAAAAATACAGTTAAAACAAATTTGGGCCTAGAGAGATGGTTCAGCAATTAAGAGCACTGACTGGTCTTGCAGAAGACACAGCAACCATATGGCATTTAACAACTGTCAGTAACTCCAGTTCCTGTGGATCCAACACCCTTTTCTGGCCTCTGCAAGCACTGCATGGCACAGGTGCACTTTCACACACGCAAGCAAACACTCATACACAAAATAAAAAGTTTTAAAATCCCGGTTTGGGTTCAGTGCCTCTGCAGCTTTGTGCAGGCCGGCTCCTGAGGCACAGGCACCCGGAAGTCACTCAGGCAGTAGGATTGAAAGGTCATTCCTGGATAAACTGTCAGCCCATGAAAGAAAACAGCCAGAATTGACCAGAGTCCAAGACAACAGCTCCAGAGAAAGTAGGCTGTTTTGCTTTCCGTCCACCTGTGCCCCTTTTCTAAGCCTAAGGAACAATCTGCACAAGAGTGATAGAATGTAAGACCTACGATTGGGGTGAATGATGAAACTACAGCAATATAGTCTGGACACTCATCTGATCAACTTGATTGAACATACAAGCCCCCCCAGCTGGATGGTGGGACCCATGAGCTATGTGGGTTTGGGCACAACTACTTGCGAATTGGTTTTACATGAAGGATGCTTGTACTCATAAATTACTACTTATTGTTAAAAAATGAAAAAAAAAATAAAGTAATTAAAAAAAAGTTTTAAAATGCAAGAAATTTTTAGTTCACTTCAATGATCTTACTAAAGCTACCTACTTTGGAATGACCAAATTCGTCTCATTCCAAGTAAAAAAACTTTCAATTAGATAAACCATCCTTGAATAGAAATGTGTTGCAAAGAATTAATCTAATAATTCCTACACAATACACATCTAATGGGTCATAATAAAGAAAAAAAAGATTTTTTTTTTTATTGATGCTTTGTGTATCTCGTACATCATTTTCCAATTCAGTTCAGGCATATTTCCCTTTCCCTTCCCCCGACCCCACCCCTACCCATCCCAGATCACGCATTCTGCCGTAACTTTTCTGCATCTTTCTGTTTTTTGGTTTGTTTTGTCTTCATTTTTTTTTAACAATAAGTGAAAATTTGTGAGTACAAGCATCCTTCACGTAAAACCAATTTGCAAGCAGTTGTGCACAAACCCACACAGCTCAAGGGTCCCACCATCCAGCTGGGGGGCTTGTATGTTCAATCAAGTTGATCAAATGAGTGTCCAGTCTATATTGTTGTAGTTTCACCATTCACCCCAATCGCAACCCTTACATTCTACTGCACCCCTTCGTCCGCAGATTGTTCCCTAGGCTTAGAAAAGGGGCACAGGTGGATGAGAAGCAAAACAATCTACTTTCTCTGGAGCTGTTGTCTTGGTCTCTAGTCAATTCTGGCTGTTTTCTTTCATGGGCTGACAGGTTGTCCAGGCATAACCTTTTGATCCTACTAATGAAGCACATGCAATTAGATATATAGGTATTTAAACAGTACTAATTGTTATGGTAGGTTACTTTGGTATAGACACAGATGTTTGGATGGTATGTTAATCCATGAATTACATTTTCTTCTGTTAAGTATGACAGGGTTGTCCTGTGGTTTATAACATTCTCCTAACCATTGGGGATTGTAAGCTTGTGGCATCAGCCGTGGGTTATTCCTCCAAGGAGAGAGCTAATAGCCTACTTAGATTTGGGATATACAGACCTGTGGCTGCCACTGCTCTGCCACAGTATTTCGAGGCAGGTGAGGTGTAGTGGTGTCGACGGAAGACGAGTCTTGCTTGACTCAAGAGACGCTATATTTGCTTTATTGGTTTTTGTCCCTTTGGTAACACTCTCTGGCATTCCAGAGATCATCGTATACTTGCAAACTGCAGTCGCCATAATCAATTTCCATGTTACATACGGTCTTCACAGCAAGGGCTTATCCTCTCTTCTCTGCAGTTATCCCAGTTTGGAGGCAAAGTGCCTTTACCTTTTGTGGGGGCTTGGATCCCCTGGCCAACATCTCTGGTAGAAATAATCCATTGTTGATGTCAGAGCTCCTGTTTAATATATTTTGCTTAAGTGCATAGCTTAAGGACTTTAGTCTATATTTGGTTCTGAATAGAGAATAATCCTTTTCATGTTTCCTGTTCTATTAGTCAATTAAAGAAGGCAGTTTTAACGAATTTTACAAAGAATAACTCTATAAACAGCTGGCTCCAATTCTACAGATGGAGAACCACCTCATCATCATCATATTCTCCTTATTCCTATGGGGGGGTAGTTAAGAAAGTCTCTTGTATTAAACCTTTGGGCACTAGAAGGTAAGTTCATTAGGTACTCATTAAAAATAGTATGTTACTAGTAGATCCACAGAGGGGCCTGATCTGCAGCAA
Organism: Rhizomys pruinosus; assembly: GCA_009823505.1. Lineage (NCBI taxonomy): Eukaryota > Metazoa > Chordata > Mammalia > Rodentia > Spalacidae > Rhizomys > Rhizomys pruinosus. Next base: position 2,015,559 of record VZQC01015001.1, on the reverse strand, counting down.
TCTGAGGCTTTTCTTCCCTTCAATGCCCAGAGATCAATCCTCTGCTGGACATTCTGTACATCCTACTCACAAAGCTGATTTTCTTTTCTCAGCGCATTAAGTTGGGTACTCTGCCTGTTGGAACATACAAAATCCTTTTCCCTACTTAGTTTTAAGATTTGGTTGCAAGGTTTTTGATAAAAAGTTTTCATATCTATCTGTATCCCCCCCCCTTTTTTATTTTAGGTTTTTATTTTTTGACCCATGAGACTCAAAAAGACAGTTGTATTATACATTACTATAGGTGGAATCAAGGCACAGATTTCATCAAGTTTCACCCATGCTGTTCTGGAGTTACTCATATGTGATTAACCTGGGAAACAAACTTAATTTTAAAATTAAATCATCACTAGGTGAAAGAGATTGCTACATTGATACTATATGACAGCAAATTATTAGAGAACATTTGTTTATGCCCCAAATCCAAAGTAATATTATTACAGTTTTTAATTAAAGCAATTCTCATCAAGTTCACCCATGCTGTTCTGGGTTACTATATGTGATTAACTTGGGAGGCACCAACTTAATTTTTAAATTAAAATCATTCCTATGGTGAAAGAGATTGCTACAGGTGATACTATTGACAGCGAAATTATAGAGAACATTTGTTTATGCCAATCCCAAAGTAATATATTAACATGTTTTAATTAAAGCTAATGGGACAACAGCAATTTATATCACCAATAACTCAGATGCATTACCTTTTATCAGCCTTTAAACCAATGTTGTTTATATATACATATTTATTTTACTAAGTCCTAAAACACCATGTATCTGTAGACAGAGTCTGGGCAAACTGGATACTTGTTGAATCAGTCAATTAATATGCACCAATCGAAATTACACCCGTTGTCCTTCTCCCACCTCTCCCACCCTTCCGAGTCACCTTTCAGTCAGTTTTCTGATGGCAATCTTTGTTGTTTTTTAATATGCATCCCTCTCACAAAAAATATTTATAACTGGGTTATTGGTATAGCATCCACATATGAGAGATACCATTTGTTTTTCTGGGACTGCGTTACTTCTCTTTAAATGTCTTCTAGCTCATCCACTTTACCTGCAAAGTTTCTGTTTGTCTTTCTTTTACCACTGCATAGAATTCCATTGTGTACATGTACCACATTTTCTCTATCTCCACTCATCAGTTGAGGGGCATTTGGGTTGGTTCCAGTTTTTTGCTATTGTGAACAGAGCGGCAATAAATATAACTGTGCATGTATCTCTGCAGAAGTAGATGAGTTTGTGTGGGTATATAACCCAGGAGTGGTATGACTGGTCAAATGGCAGCTCATTTTGAGTCTTCTAAGGTTCTTTCTCCACACTGTTTTCCAACTGGCTGCACAAGTTTACATTCCCACCAGCAATAGATGAGTGTTTCCCCTTTCCCCAGACCCTCTCCAGCACTTGGCATCATTTGTTTTCTTGATCCTAGCCAGTTTACTGGAGTAAGATTAAGTGCTTTAAGGTAGTTTTAATTTGCGTTTCTTCATTATTAGCGGTGTTGAACACTCTTAAGGTGTTTCCTCAGCCCATCTCTAATTCCTCCTCTGTGAAGTCTCTGTTCAGATCTTTGCTCCCCTTCTTTGAGTGATTATTTGTTTTCTTTCTTCTTTGTTTTTTTGAGTAGCTTGTATAGCTCTGGAAATTAATGCTTTGTCCAGATGTATCTGCTGTGAAGGTTTCCCTCCCACTCTGTGGGTTTTTCTCTTTCACTTCCTTTATGTTTCCTTTGATGTACAGAAGCTGTTTGAGTTTAATGAGGTCCCATTTGTCAATTGTGGATTATTTCTTGTGCAGCCTGCTGTCTGATTAGGTCTTTTCCTACACCTATTTCCTTGTAGTCTGCTGCCAAGTTCTCGTTCTATCACCTCCAGAGTTTGGATTTCACGTTGAGGTCTTTGATGCATCTGGAATTGACTTTGTACAGGTGAGAGGTAGGGGTTTAATTTCATCTTTCTCACAGGTGGTGATCCAGTTTTGCCAACACCATTTGTTGAAAGATGCTGTCTTCCTACCATTGGAGTCTTCTTGGCCTCCTTATCAAATAGAGATGGCTGAAATTGTATGTGCTCAGGTTTGGATCTTCAGTTTTATTCCATGGTCACCTGGTTCTGTTTTGTGCCAGTACCAAGCATGTTTTAGGACAATAGCCCTGTGTTAGTAGTTGATGTCTGGTACATCATCCCTCCTGTATTGCTCTTTTTGCCCAGAGTTACTTTGGCTCGTTGGGGTCTTTGTTTTTTCCAAATGAAATTGAGGATTTTTTTTTTTCCAAACCTCTGAAGAAACTCTTTGGGATTTTGATTGGGATTGATTAAATCTGTATACAAGTTTGGTAGAATGGACATTTTTACTATTATTTATTTCCCAATCCACGAGCATGGGAGGTTTGTCCATCTTTCTGATGTCTTCTTCATTTTGCTTCTTCAGAGGTTTAAATTTTTTTTTGTAGAGTTTTGGTTTCTTTGGTTAGGTTTTTTCCTAGGTATTTTTATTGTTTTTTGAGGCTATTGTGAGTGGGAAGGTCTCCTTGTATGCTTTTTCAGTTGCCTACTGTTGGTGTAGAGAAAGGCTCTACTGATTTTTCTAGGTTTATTTTGTATATCCTGCCACTTACTGAAGTTCTTATTCATTTCTAGAGTTTCCTGGTGGAAGTTCTTAGCATCCCTTAGTAGACAATCATGATCATCAGCAAAAAGGGATGGCTTTGACTTCCTCTTTTCCTATTAGAACTCCTTTAATTTCCTTTTCTTGCCTTATTGCCCTAGCAAGGGATTCAAGCACTATGTGAAAAGGAGTGGTGCCAAGGGGCAGCCTTGCCGAGTTCCTACCCATAAGGGGAATGCTTCTCGTCGTTTTCCCCCATTTAGGATGATATTGGCTGTGGGTTTCCTGTATATGGCTTTATTACTTAAGGAATGTCCCTCCAATCCAATTCCCTCTAGGACCTTTTAAACATGAACAGAATGCTGGATTTTCAAAGGCTTTCTCCATCCATCAATTGAGATGGTGTGGGTTTTTTCTTCTCAGTCCGTTTATATGCTTGATGATATTTATTGATTTTCATATGTTGAACATCCCTGCATCTCTGGTATGAATCCAACTTGGTCAAGTGGATGATACTTCTTGATGTGGGTCTGTATGCGATTTGCCAGTATCCTATTTAGAATTTTGGCATCTGTGTTCATTAGGGAGATGAGGTCTATAGTCTCCTTTTGGTTGCATCTTTGCCTGGTTTTTCCGTTATTAGAGTGATGCTGGCTTATTAGAAGGAATCTGGGAGAACTCCCTCCTTTGTATTCCTAAACAACTTGAATATTTTTTTTTTTTTGGTCTTTTCAAGACAGGGTTCTCCCTGTTAGCCCCAGCTGTCCTGGACTCACTCTGTAGACCAAAACAACTTGAATATTAATGTTGTAAGTCTTTTATGATTTTATAAAATTTTGCTGTGAAACCATCTGGGCCTGGGCATTTTTTTTTGGTTGGGAGGTCTGCTTATTACATCTTCATTTTTCACATATTATTGGTCTATTTAAGCTGTCGATCTCTTCTTTGGTGAGCTTTGGGTCATTCCCAAGATTTCAGATATTCATCCATTTCTTCTAGGTTTTCCAAATTAGTTAGAGTATAGGGTTTTTTTTTAGTATTCTGTTGTCTGGATCTTTCATTATCTGTTGTGATATTTCCCCTTTCAATCACAGATTCTATTGATTTGGGAGTGTTCTCTCTCTCTTTGGTTAACTGAGCTAGAGGTCTGTCTATCTTTTTTGTTTATTCTCTCAAAGAACCAGCTTTTGGATTCATTTGATTTTTTTGTATGGTTTGCTTTTTATTCATTGATCTCTGCTCTGATTTTTATTCTCTTTCTGCTGCATTTAGGGTTCACTTGTTGTCCTCTCAAGTACTTTAGCTGGAGTGTTTAGATCGTTCACTTGTGGTCTTTCTGGTTTTTTAATGTAGGCACTTAGAGCTAATAAACTTTCTTCTTAGGACTGCTTTTAAAGTGTCCCATATTTGTTGCTGCGTTGTATTATGATTGTCATTCAGTTCCAGGAATGTTTTTTATTTCTTTACTTTCTTCTTGACCCATTCATAATTCACGAGAGTGTTGTTTATGTTTCCTTGTGTTCTTGTAGGTTTTTATCCTGGTGTTGATATTGAGTTTTTATTGCACTGTGGTCTGAAGAAATGCATGAGATTATTTCCATCTTTTTATATTTGTTGAGTTTTTTCCTGTGTCCCAGTATATGATCTATTTCTGGAGAATGTTCCATGGGTGCTGAGTAGAAAGTGATTCTCTGGTGTTGGGTGGAATATTATTTGATAGATGTCGGTGAGGTCATTTGGTGTATTGTATCATTCATTCAGTTCAGATGTCTCTCTGTTTATCCTTTGTCTGTTGATCTGTCTAAAGGACTAGGGGGTATTGAAGTCCCCCTACTATTAGTGTGTAGGGGTTAATCTGAGACTTGAGATCATGAAGAGTGTCTTTATGAAGTTTGGTGTGACCAGCTTTTGGTGTGCATATGTATTCATGATGTGAGATCTTCATCGTTGATTGTTCTTTTAATGAAGATATAATGGCCCTCTTTGTTTCTTTCTTTGCTGTGAAGTCTATTTTGTCTGATAATTAGAATAGAGACACCTCTTTCTTTTTGTACCATTTCTTGGAATATTTTCTTCCATCCCTTCACCTTAATTGGTGCCTAGTCCTTGAAATGGAGATGGGTTTCTTTTAGACAGCATATAGAGGATTTTTTTTCCTAATCCAATTCTCCCGTTAGTCTTTTGATTGGGGTAGTTCAGCCCATTATATTTAAGGTTTATAATTGAAAGATGGATGTTGTTTCCTTTCACTTTTATCTAGCCATTTGCGACTTTTAGTCTTGAGTTCCTACTCCCATGGTTATATTTTTATTAGTTTCTTTTTTCCTAGGGCTTTTGAGATAGTTTGCTCCCTCTCTTCTGCCCTTGATGCTTCAGCACGTTCTGGTAGAGTTGTTTTTTCCGGACATTATTCTTTTTTTTTCTCCTTTTTATTAATTTTTTTCTCCTTCATACTCTCTCTTCAAACTGTAATTGAACATTTTTGGTGGGTAAATTATTCTGGGTTTGGCACTCCATAGTCTCTTAAACACTGGGAATACTTTGCTCCATTTCTTCTTGCTTTCCATGGTTTTGCGGCGAGAAAGCCATTTGTAATTCTGAGGGTTTTCCCTTTGTATGTGCATTGATCTTTATTCTTTTGGCCTTTTGAGATTTAATCTATAATCTGTTTTGTTTGGAGTAGTAGCATCTTGACTATGATGCGGTGTGGGAGTTCTTTTCTGATATTGTCTATTTGTTGTCAGTGCTTTGTAGTTGATGCGTGTGTCTTGTATTTGAATGGGTTTTGTCTATTTTTTTTTTTTCAGTTTGGGGAAATTTTCCTACTTACTGTTGAAGATCTGATAAATAATATTCTCTTGATCTCTCTCTCGTTCTTTCTGGAGTTTGTCAATCTCTTCCTTTAGTTTGTTATTGTATCCCTCTAGGTCCTTTTTGAGTTTTTCATTCTCTCTCTTTACTTCTCTGAATTCTTCCTTTAGTTTGTCATTGTATCCCTCTAGGTCCTTTTTGAGTTTTTCATTCTCTCTCTGTATTTCTCTGAATTCTTCTTTATGTTCTTTAATTTCTCTGCATAGGTCTGCAATTAGTCCTCTAAGGTCTGTTTCTGGGGTCACCTCCAGGGGGATCTGATTGTAGCTGTCTCCTACCGGGTTTGTAGAACTTGGTGCAGAATTATCCTGCACCTTTCCCATGTTGTCTCTTCGTCGTCTCCCTGGCATGTGGGTTTCCCTTTTGTGATTCAAATCTCAAATGCGTTTTCAGTGTGTTGAAGGCTGAAAGCTTGTTTTATTTTGCTTGCCTCCTTCCAATGCTTTTTTTTTCCCTTCCTTCCCTCCTCATTTATGGAGTGTTGACTTGTCTAGGTTTCAGGCTTTCACTTTTGTTTATATATTGGATACTGGAAGTCTCTTCCTTTCCTGTTCTGAATGTTCTCTTAATCTACTGGATACTCTCTCCTCAATTCCAGTTGTTGGGGCGGGGGTAGGGGGCAGGGTGTATTCCTGACTTAGTCCTCGACCCAGTACCTGCCTGGAGCAGTTGCGGGCTGCTCCTGACCCCTGGTGCAGGACCAAACTATGGCGTCTGAGCCTGACCCCAAACCCAGGACCTCTTCCCACTTCCAACTGGGGGGGGGGGAGGGCAGGGCCACCCAGCCGGGCAGCCACACTCTGGCGGAGTTTAGGGGTCCAATCTAGGTCTGCCAGCCACTGGCCCCTCTACCACAACTCAGCAAATCAATTGTCCAGCACCCGTGGGTCAATGCCCTAAGTTTTTACTTGCCTGGGGCAGTGGCGGGCTGCTCCTGACCCCTGGCGCAGGACCAGACTATGGCGTCTGAGCCTGACCCCAAACCCAGGACCTCTTCCCACTTCCGACTACCGGGAGGGCGGGGGCACCCAGCCAGGAAGCCACGCTCTGGCGGGGCTTAGGGGTCCAATCTAGGTCTGCCAGCCACTGGCCCCTCTGCCACAACTCAGCAAATCAATTGTCCAGCACCTGTGGGTCAATGCCCTAAGTTTTTACCTGCCTGGAGCAGTGGCGGGCTGCTCCTGACCCCTGGCACAGAACCAGACTATGGCGTCTGAGCCTGACCCCAAACCAAAAAGATAATTTTTCTAAGGCATGAAATAAATAGCATCTGGCTATTTTGAAATTATATACTTCTGCTACAAATTACGAAGTTTATTAACAGTGAAATGAAGTTAATTTCTACTTTGCTAGTTGTGGTGGTCCAGATAAGAGATGTTCCCCAAAGGCTCAAGTATCTGGTCAGTTGGTGTCGCTGTTTGGGAAGGTTTAGAGGAAGCCACCCTAGAATAAGCAGCTCACTGGAGACAGGCTTTGAGAGTTCATGGCCACTCCCATTTTAACTTTGTCTTTCTTGGCTTCCTGTTCCTATTTGAAGATGCAACGTTCAGCCTTCTGCTCCAGCTGCCTCCAGCTATGCCTCCCCACCATGATGGGCTCTTAGCCCACTGAAACCATAACCCCAATAAACTCTTCCTTTTATAAGTTGCCTTGATCATGCTGTATAATCACAGCAACAGAAAAGTGACTGATACAGAAGTTGGCACCAGAGTGGGAAGCTGTTGTGGAACCTCACCATTTTATTTTTGGAGAAATGTGGAAGATTTTGGAAGCTTGGACTAGAAAAGCAAAGCAGTTGAATGCTGTGAATAGAACTTAATGGGCCATTCTAGCAGAAGCCCAGCTAAAGAAGTTCAGAAGGAATTGGGAAAAGGGACTTAAATAGCAACTGGGTATTTTGGCAAAGCATCTGGCCCTCTGCCCATAGTCTAAAAGCCTGCCTGAGGCTAACTTAAAATATAATGGATTAATTTCTTTGCCAAAGGAAATTTCAATACAGCCTAATGTTGAACCAGTGATGTGGTTACTGGTGAATATTATGCAGATCTACGATGAAAAAAGAGGAAGTAGGGCAGAAAGAAATAGTTTGGAGAGAAAAAAAAAAACTGAGACACTTAATAATGTTGAAGTCAAGGAATGTGCTGAAGGAGAGGCTTTCTTTGATAAGATTAGTCATTAAAAAGAAGACTCCTCCGCCTGGAGGACAGAGGCTATAATTACAGCTTTCTCTGAGGTCCCAGGTTGTACACTTCAGTGGCTTTGCCCGTGTTGGGCTTATCCTGGGGACAGGAAAGGTTTCAGTCAACTGCAATTTCTAGTCTTGGGATGACTGATTCTCAAGAATGGACTTCCTACCTCCCCTGACAACCAGCTAAGATACAGACTCCACATGTTTCCTGGGCCCCCAGCCCCTGATGTTGGACCCTTCCCACTTACTGGCATCAAGAGTTCTTCCAGAATTTTCTATGACTCTTCTATAGTCACATGTACCTCCAGTGGGCCCTACAGAAAATGTATTTTCTTTTTTTTTGAGACAGGGTCTTCCCTGTAGCCCCAGCTGGCCTTGAACTCAGAGAGCCTCTGCCTCTGCCTCTTGAGTGCTAGGATTTAAGGTGTGTGCCACCATGCCTGGCAGAAAATGTAAAACAACTAATTGAACTACTAAGTTATTTTTTTAAAAGAGTAATAAAGTTGGGGAAGTTGGGGAGTTGTGGTGGTTTGAATGAGTGTCCCCCATAAGCTCTAGGTATTCAGACATTTGTCTCCAGTTGGTGGGCGCTGTTTTTGGAGGTCTTGGGGTGTGTGGCCGTGTTGGAGGAAGTGTGTCATTGGGGGCAGGGCTTAGTGAGTTTTAACAAGCCTCGTGGTCTACAGTTGTTCTCTCTGCTTCCTGTGCTCTTTGCGAGATGTGACCCTCGGTTTGCTGCTCCAGATCTAGCCGCCACGCCTCCCGCCACAATGGACTCTAATTCCCTGGAATAAGCTCAAATAAACTCTTCCTTTTATAAGTTCCTTGGTCATGGTGCTTTATCACAGCAACAGAAAAGTGACTAATACAGGAGTGAAGGTGATTATTATTAAATAAATAATTATCCATGTCTGAAATTCTCAGTAAAAATATTAAATATTACATAAAAATTTTAAAAATAAAAAATAAGGCTAGGGGGGATAAAAAAAAAGAGCTGCCTCCAGATTTGCACTTGAATGAAAGAAAGAGAACCCTCTGGGCAAGACCCCACCCAGCTAAGCTTCCAACTTGTGAAAGGAAAAGGCTTAGGGAGTTTTCTGCACTTAGAAAACAATATACAAACTCTGCTGGTAATGTGATCCAAGGGCGCCATGGGCCATCCCAAGCTGCCAGTGGAACTTGGCAGTGTCATTTACATGGTGCTGACTTTAGAGGCATCAAAGAACCAAGAGAGAAGAGATCATCAATTCTTCCTCTTTGATTTCAGAGAGCTGCTGTGGCCAGGCAATGAATGACAAGGGAGTCCCCGAGGCTCTGGGAGGCCAAGAGGCCCTGAGAGGCCATTGTGGGAAGCTGCAGAAGTGAAATCTCATTGGGGATGGAGAGCCCAAGATGTTGGGGATGCCAGAGCTATGAAACATCTGCCAAGGAGAGTTTCATACAGAGAGCAGTACCACCCAAGACAGAAGCAACTCAGCCATCTCAGCCATTTGGAACGAAAGTCAGAGGCATCAGACACAGAGCTACAGAACTTATTGTTTGCCCTGCTAGTGTTTGGTCTTACTGTGGTCCACTGTTTCTGAAATATGACTTCCTTCCTATTTTGAAATGGGAATTTTTACTCTGTGCAACTGTTATGTTGGAAATATGTAATTTGTTTGTTTTATTTTTCAGGGGGGATTACAGTTAAAGAGAGTGCTTTGAGTCTCAGAAGAGTTTGGACTTTGGATTTTTGCAGTGTTTAGACTGTTAAAAGACTATGTAGACTTTTAGGTTGGACTAAATGCATTTTGCATTACGATATGATTGCTAGCCTATGAGGGCCAGAGTGCAATGTGGTGGTTTAGCTAAGAAGTGTCCCCCATAGGCTCAAGTCTCTCAAACCTTAGTCAGTCGGTGGTGCTGTTAGAGGAAGCATGTCACTAGGGGTCACTTTGAAAGTTTATGGCCACATTCTAATTCTTTTTTAATTTTATTTATTTTTATGTGTATGAATGTACTGTCTGCATGTAGGTTTGTGCACCTGTGTCGTCCAATGCTGCTGAGGTCAGAAGAGGGTGTTGGATTCCCGTGGAACTGGAGCTAAAGACGGTTCTCAGCCGCCATCTGGGTGCTGGGGTTCGAACCCAGGTCCTCTGCAAGAGCAGTCGGCACTCTTAACCGCCATCTCTCCAGCCACCAGCCACATTCTATTTCAAGTTTGTCTCTCTGGTTCCTGTCCCTGCCTGAAAATGACACTGGTCAGCTATCTGCTTGCCCACCTGCCACGATGGACTCTTACCCTGAAACTCTAAGCCAGATAAACTCTTCCTCCTGTAAGTTATCTTGGTCGTGGTATTTGTTTGTTTGGGGGTTGGTCTTTTTAAGACAGGGTCTCCCTGTGGCTCCAGTTGTCCTGGAACTTGCTATGTAGACCAGGCTGGCCTCCAACTCACAGAGATCCACCTGTCCCTGCCTCCCAAGTGCTGGGATTAAAGGCGAGCGCCACCACGCCTGGCTGGTCACCGTGTTTTATCACAGCAATAAAAATGTAACTAACACACTAGTTAGGATATAAACATGCTTCAATAAACATTTTCATTTATGCTAGCTTAACAAACACAGGAAAAGTGATTATAGTGAGAAACAATGCTATTTACAATCTTATGATAGGCCATATACTTGTAATTTCTTAAAACTTCCCTAGGTAATGCCGATCAAATAATGAAGGTAAAAGATGGCCTAGCGGTTAAGAGCGCCGACCGCTCTTACAGAGGACCCGGGTTCGATCCCCAGCACCCACATGGCGGCCGAGAGCCATCTGAAACTCCAATTCCAGGAGAACTCCAGCTCCAGGGGAATCCGAGACCCTCTTCTGACCTCCGCGGCATTGCACGACACGGGTGCACGGACCTGCATGCAGACAGTACATTGATACACATACAGAAATAAATAAATAAATAAATTAAAAAAAAAAAAAAAAAAAAAAGAAAAATCAGCATTCTACAGTGCCAGGAATGAATTACATCTTTTGGAGTTGGCCAGGGGAGTGTGGGGTGTCAACAGACCCCCAGACACTACTATCATTACTCTTGATTACCTTAGAGAACTTGACCATAGATCCTATTGCTGAAGACACTATAAACTTAAGTCATAGAACATAAAGAAATTAAGCTGATACCTCTAAACTTTATTCCTACTGGCTAGCTATCCATGCCACCAGAACAGAAAAGGGATCATCAATTCACCCAGCTGTGAACCATTGTGAACCACTACAACTGGCCTGACAAAAGATATACCTACTGGTGCGACAGTGGCATGAATGTTACTGGAGTATTCAAATACTTTCTGTGACTGGATTTACCACCACTCCACAAGATAGAATCCATATCTGGCACAGTTATTGGGTCCTAGAATCTGTGGCTAGATAGACCACAGACCACAGGGGAGAGACCCTATTATTCTGCTAAATGATCATAGTATTAAACTGATTTCTAATGACTTACCTCATTATACCCAAAGATTAGTGCATCTCTAAACCATCATCAGAGAAGTTTGTTTTTGCAGTAGATGGTTCACACAGAGACTCACAACTGGTCAACATGCAAAGAATAAGAAACTGCAGAGTGCTCAACCCTAAATGGGGCCTCTATATCACACCGCTCCCCACAAGGCTTGGGGATCATTGTAGAGGAGAGGGCAGAGTGAATGACTACAACAAAATAGTACCATCCTGACACAATAGGCAGTTATAGCTACTAACACCCACATGGAGGGAGGAGGTAGACATGAAGCCCACCCCTGGCTGAGGAGCTACTGGCAACTGGCAGCTGCTGGGAAAGGGAGACTCAGTTTTGTTTTGTTTTTAAGAGTCTGAGGCTGGTCTGTCATCCACACCCAAGAGTATTTGGGGAACACAAATTGGATTTGATGGGCTTTACAAAAAGAGAGACTATGTTGGGGACATAGGGAGATGGGACAGATCTTAGAGGAGACTGGGATGAGGTTGAATATGATCAAAATACACTGCATGAAATTCTCAAAGAATTGATTAAAATACTGTTTTTTTTTTTAAAAATCAGGACTCGGAGCTGGAGAGATGGCCTAGCGGTTGGGAGCACCACCTGCTCTTGCAGAGGACCTGGGTTCGATCCCCAGTATCCACATGGCGACTGAGAACCGTCTGTAACTCCAATTCCAGGAGAACTCCAGTTACAGGGGAATCCGACACACCTCTTCTGACCTCCGGGGCATTGCACGACACAAGCCTACATGCACACTGTACATTCATACAAATTAATTAATTAATAAAATTTAAAGTTGTTTAAAAAAAAAAATCAGGACTCTATGCCGGGCGTGGTAGCATACACCTTTAATCCCAGCACTCAGGAGGCAGAGGCAGGCAGATCTCTGAGTTCAAGGCCAGCCTGGTCCACATAGTGAGTTCCAGGACAGCTGGGACTACAGGGAGAACCTGTCTCAAAGGAAAGGAAAAAGGAAAAAGGAAAGAAAAAGGAAAGGAAAAGGAAAAGGAAAGGGGAGAGGGGAGAGGNAAGGAAAGGAAAGGAAAGGGAAGGGGAAGGGGAAGGGGAAGGGAAAGGGGAAGGGAAAGGGGAAGGGAAAGGGGAAGGGAAAGGGGAAGGGAAAGGGGAAGGGAAAGGGGAAGGGAAAGAGGAAGGGAAAGAGGAAAGGAAAGAGGAAAGGAAAGAGGAAAGGAAAGAGGAAAGGAAAGAGGAGAGGAAAGAGGAAAGGAAAGAGGACAGGGACAGGAAAGGAAAGGAAAGGAAAGGAAAGGAAAGGAAAGGAAAGGGAAGGAAAGGAAAGGAAAGGAAAGGAAAGGAAAGGAAAGGAAAGGAAAGGAAAGGAAAGGCTCTAAACCATACTGACATTTCATTTAGATAGTAAATCCTAAAAAAAAAAAATAATAATTCCTCCATTTTAGAAGAAAAACCACAGGGGCAGGAAAGCTGTAAATCTCTCCAGCTGCCCTAGGTAGAAGATGGAGAAAAGAGAACATGCCATTTAATTATCAATCATGTTTTCTGAGTGCAAATATTTATGGAACAAAATAACTTCTAAAAGTTACTTTCCTATGTTCCATAGGTTTAAAATGTTTTCTACCAAAATAACAACAAATTGCCACTTGCTTACTAAGCTTCTTAAACATTTTTAATCTGAAATTTCTTCAACCTATGCTGGAAACCCCTGCCATAAGCTTTCAGTGGTTGACGCATGGAATGTTGACAGCTGATGAGGTCCTTGATAGGCAAAGCTGGTCCCCAGCCTCAAGAAGAAAAAAAACGGAAAATAATCCTAAAGAGCAGCAGAAACATTTCCCCACAATTTTAATGGGGGTGGGAGGACAGGGAGAGCAATGAATAAGATGGAACTTTTGCCCTTGAATAGTTAACAGTCTACAGGAGGAAGAAGCAGGCAGGTATTCATCAATGTATCATCATATTACTTAGTACAACCTTTGCAGAGATACAGCTGTACCAAGGACACTTGACAGAGTTATGTCTGAGCCGCACCCCAAAGGGGAAACAAAACTTGGCTGGAGGGTGGAGAAAATTGGACAGTAAATGTAAATTAGATCCATTACCAAGTTAGCAAAAATTCAAACTTTTGGTAAGCTATTTATGAAAAAGAAGGTACTCTCATATATTGTGGAGGAAAATAACTTACTGTTGTGACAAAATAGCCAGAAAAAGCAACTTAAGGAAGGACTGACTCTATCTGCATCATGACTTAAGGAGCTAACAGTCCATCTTGGTAGGATAGGCATGACAGCTGGAGCATGAAACGGGATGCTCACACTGTGTCCATAGTCAAGAAGCAGATGAGGGGCTGGAGAGATGACTCAGCGGTTAAGAGCGCCGACTGCTCTTGCAGAGGACCAGGGTTCGATTCCCAGCACCCACATGGCAGCTAAGAACCATGCTTAACTCCGGTTCCAGGGGAATCCGACGCCCTCTTCTGACCTCCGCAGCACTGCACGACACGCAGACAGTACACTCATACACACAAAAAATAATAAATAAAAAAATTTTTTTTGGTCTTTTAGAGACAGGGTCTCCCTGTAGCCCCAGCTGTCCTGGAACTCACTCTGTAGCCCCAGCTGTCCTGGAACTCACTCTGTAGACCAGGCTGGCCTTGAACTCACAAAGATCTGCCTGCCTCTGCCTCCCAAGTGCTAGGATTAAAGGCATGCGCCACCACGCCTGGCTCAAAAAATTTTTTTTAAAAAGCAGATGAATGCTAGTGCTCAGATCACTTTTTTACTTTTTTCCCTTTTTGTTTAGTCTGGGACACAAGTCCATGAGATAGATGATGCCATCAACATTCAGGGTGGGTCTTTCCGCCTCAGTTAAATATCTCAGTAAACACCCTTATAGACACACTAGGAGGTATGAATCCTAGGTGATTCCAATTCCTGTCAAGATGAAAATGAAGATTAACCATTAGAAGTCCACCCCTTGTCAACTTGAAACCAAACACACCATGCCACCTCACAATTCAAGCATACTTAGTTTACATGTAAGAGTCCTCAAAGTCTTAAGAGTCCAAACACTGTTCAAAAGTCCAGAGTTTCTTCTGAGACTCAAGGCAAACTCTTAACCATAAGCCTTTATTAAATAAAAAATGAAATTATAAATTTCCATTGCACAATGATAAATAAGCATGTCCATTCCAAAAGGGAAGAACAGGATCATAGCAAAAGGAGATCAGGCCAAAGCAAGTGAAAATTCAGCAGGGAAAACACCAAACCCTGAAGCTCAGTGTCCAACACCTAGCTTGTGATAGCTTCATCCAGGCTCCAGTGGGCTTGGGAAGACCCATCCCTCCACTTCTGCTGCAAGATATTTAGCCTCTTTGGGGCTGGTTCCCTTTGGGCAGCTTTCCCTGCAAGCATCCCATTATCTAGCATCTCTAATGTCCTGGAGTCTCTCCTGCAACTTGAGCTTCATGGACAAAGCATTATGCAATGTCCTTTTAAGGCCTCTTTGCAGGAACTCATTCCTTGGCCTTATCAGCTTTCTGAAACCTTGCTGCAAAACAAAGTGGGATGTTTGTATGAAAAAATTACAGCTTTTTCCTCAACCCCCTTGTCCACAACTTTAATCTTATAGTCTGTTCCTAACCAAACTGCAGTTTTTGTATATTTTTGCTCGCTCTCTCTTACTATAGCTCTAAGAGAAATGAACAATAACTACACCATAGTTTGAATGTTCTGATGTCTTGAAATTTCCTCTGCCAGATTAATTAATCCATTACTTTTGAAGTCAGCTTCACTCCAGTTTTAAGTATGCATGCAAAATGTATTTGAGCTCTTTGCCAGAATGTAGACTGAATGCCTCCAGCCAGTTCCCAATAAGATCCTTGTTCCACTCTAAACCCTGACAAGGCCATTTCCACTAGTCACATTCCACTGCCTCAGCATTCTGGTCTTCAAACTCCTGCCAGAATGCCCTGTTAATGTCTACTTAGTCTCTGCTTAGGGCTTCACTCACCAGAAGCTCCTAGCTTCTACTTTCTTCCTACAACTTTCCTCCTACAACCAAAAGAGAAAGACTTCTTACTGTATAGCAGTTTACATTTGTTAATATTTTTATTACTTTATGTATATGACTGTATTGCCTGCATGTGTGTAAATGCACCCATGTCATGCAATGGCTTTTGAGGTCAGAAGAGGGCATTGGACTCCCTGGAACTGGAGTTAAGAACGGCTGTCAACTGCCATGTGGGTGCTAGGATTCAAACCCTAGTCCTCTGCAAGAGCAACCAATGCTCTTAACCATTGAGCCATCTCTCCAGCCCCCATGCACTATTTACATTTTCAACAGCTGGAATGCACTGCTGCCCCATAAGTTAAATTAAATCAAATCAGCACATCTAATGAAAATTTAAATTGTTTAAAAATTGCCAGATATAAAGTTCTAGAAAGAAGAAATAAAGCTCAAGAGGCAGGCCAGAATCCCTGTCTAGGAAGAAATTACTGAAATAATGTTTCTCAAAGTGTGACCAATAGATGTAAAATGTAGATGCCTGGAATTCACCCACTGAGTCAGAAACTTAAGGCATGTAGGTCAGAGAAGCAAAATCTGGGAATTCTCCATAAACTGAATCAGAATCTTGAGAACTAAGTTTCAGGAATCTATTTTAAAAAGTTCACCGGACGTTGGAACATCTGGGTACTTATAAGCAGGGAAACCAAATGGTCAGATGCTCACTCTCAGATAGATGGCTCTGGTGTCTGTGTCTGGAAGATATGATAGGAGCAAAGTTCAGTTAGTAGGCCCTGGCAGCACTCCAGTTCATGCTCTTTAATTTGATAACTACTTATATTGTATTCACTTCCTATCTGCATGTGGGAAAGCATTATCTGCTCTGAAGCCATTACAAAATCCAAGGTATTACATCCCCCGAAGGTAAGTAACAGCTACAGGCAATAAATATGAATAATTTAATTTAATAGAGGTGTTATTAAATGAAGTTATGTTTTTCCTATTATGAACCTTCTCAAAAACTAAAAAGAAAATCATTAAAGATGGTTGCCTATGAGGTTGTAAAAGAATGGAAGAAAGCAGAGTGGAAACTACTTAATTATTATCTGATGCATATAAGTAAAAGGCTTTTAAATGAAACCTTTTCTTTGGCCAACAAAGTGTGTTTCTGCTATGAAAATCCTTTCCAAATCAGTTCTGTTTCATCTGACAGGTCTAATACATGACTGTCATGGACTCTAGTTAATAAAGGTTCTACCTCTGTAGGCAACATCTCTTATGACATTATGAATTATAATAATAGTTTCATAAGTCTTTTCATGATTGCAAGATCATGAGACTAAGAAGCAAAATCCCTTACTAAAAGTCCTCCATTCCCAGACAAGTCATTAATCAATCAATGGGAAGAAAGGCAAGGCTTTAGAAATAATGCAACACAACCAGAAAGACTAATTAAAAACTCAAACCTCTGACTGAGGCTGAAGGATATAACCCTATTCTGTACATGCTTCATCACTTTAAAAGTATTATTTCCTCTATTTACCTCTCTACAAAGTTAGAAAACCATGAGGCATCAAGACAAAATTATACCGATACTCTGGTTCTCATCTGTTATCTGCATTTTAACAAGTACCCAAATACAGACCTATTTTGCATTAAAAAACCAACCAACATAGCAAAGGAGAATGCTTTCATACTAAATCAAGTCACCATGACACTACAGTCACAAATGACATGGTACCAGAGGCCTCAAACAAGCACCCGGCCATTTTACACACATCTTAATGTATTTCCTACCTACTGAAGAATTCCATGGTCTAACAGCTGCACACAGCCCAGTATTCCTTGCCTGGCCTTATCTTTGATTCAGGTTAACTCTAATGCTACAGAATTTCAAGTACAGACCTTAACACATTAGTGCAAGACAAATTCCTATCAGTAAGAAAGAAATCCAATAATTACAGTGACCCCATCAAGGAAACTTATTCCTCCTCTCGGCGATTACAAAACTACATTGCACAGTCCACTGGTTCTACTTCAAAGCTTTCTTATTGTAAGAGCATTACCTAGTGACATATAAATATTTACCCATTAGAGATTTCTCCACTCAAAGATGGAGTTTGATTTTTAAAGACCGATTTCCCCTACGTGTTAGGAGGTTGTATTAGTGGCAATCTAGTTCAAATGTCCAAGAGTTAATCCCAACTCAGATGCCACCCATTCTCCTGAGGCCTTGAAAGAATTTCAAATGCCAGCCCACAAAAGACCTTGGAAGCTATTTAGCCCAACCCTGATGAATGCAAAATAGGTAAATGCACTTTGAAAACTAACACTACTGCACAAAAACTATCATTTTCACACAAGGAGGCCCAGAAAAGTTTAAAAACAAAACTAAACAATAAAAAAAAAAAAAAAGGAAGTTAACCACACAGAGCCAGTGAGAGCCTATAGTCCTTATCCAATCCCACCTTATGTACTGCAGACTGAAACACTCACTCTCCCACAGGGTTTCCCTGCCCCAGCTGGAGTGGAACAGGCCAAGACCAGATTGGCCTTGGCTTCACAAAGATCTGCCGGTTTCTGCATCCCAAGTGCTGGGATTAAGGGTGAGGAAAACCACACCTGCTCCCGCCATTTTCCTTTTTCTAAATTGTGAGAGGCTCTGATAAAAATTGTAAAAAAAAAAAAAAAAAAAAAAAAGAAAAATACCAAGCATATACACTGTACTGTATTTCACAATTTCTAAAAGGTGGGCCTTGAAAATTTAGAGTATACTCAAAAGGACACACCTCTTTCCCAAAATAGAAGCAATGTACTTTCATCTGACCTTCCCATTCGATACCTCACTGCATTTCACTCAAGTACACAAACTCAACTGTTCAAACTGATTTTCTCTAGATGCTGCAAGTGTTTTCTATGAACTGCTACCTGCAAAGGGGGGAAAGGGAAAATAAATCTGCACACTGACTACCAGGTGAACGCAGGACATCTCTTCGAAGAATTAACCCATCAAACGAGATGGCAAAGATTCAAGTAGCTAAGCAAAGATACACAATTTATTTTTCAAATGTCTAGAAAAATGTGTTGAAATTAAAAACATAACCAAGTTTTGAAAACAGGCACCCTACTCTTGTACACAAATTAGTAATGAATTTTAAAGCCTTTGAGTGCCAGGTGTCAACATTCCAGACAGTCAATGGAGACTTTTCTAGATAGCTTCCTGGCGGTCTATTTCCTAAAGTTAGTGGAAAGGGACGCGAAACCTAAATTTTCAAAAAAAAAAAAAAAACTTGAGATCAAACTCAGGGTTCAGCCCTTCCCAGACATCCACACACGCTCAGCTTTACACACCTAGCAAAAATACGAATAAACACACCAATTAGTGTATGGCAGACGCCCGGCTTCATTAGACCTAGCCCAGGATCTTCAGTTTGCACGTGACCCCACTCCTGTCCCTTCCTCTAACCTCTCCACACCACAACGCACAACTTTCTTCCCACGGTTTTACAGCGCGCTTTTAAAACTGCTAGAAGACCAGGTCTGGTGAACCCCTTCCAGCTAGAGGAGGGTTGGCGCATCAGGGCTGCCAGCCCCGCCGGGCCCAAGGGGGTGTGTCCGTCCACCGCACCTCGGCCCTCTTTCCCACTGCCAAACTCAGCGCTTGGTAACGTCGAGGCGGCCGGGGACGGGGACTGTTCCCAGGACCCCAACCATCGGGCCCCCGCCCACGGTCTCGAGAGCCGCAGGGTGTGCTGCCGGCCAGGAACGAGGGCGCACGTGCCTTTCTCTGGGCACCCACGCGCGAGGGGCCGCAGAGCCCGGAACCCGGGTGCCGCGCATCCCGGGGGCACCCACCAGCTGCTTCAGGTCCTCCTCCGAGAGCTCCGCGTAGCGGTACCGCTGCTGCTCGAACTCGTAGCGGGTGGTTTTGGCCACCACCACGACCCGCGAGGGGCGGAAGCCGCCGTCAGGGCGGCTGCCACAGCCCGCCAGCTCGCGCGGCTGCCCGTGCCCCAGGGCCCGCCGTCCGCCGTCCACGCCCGGCCCTGACGCCCGCAGAGCCGCCCGGCCGCCCGCCACCCGCCGACAGCTGCCCAGCAGGAAGCCCCGGTAACAGGTCATGGTGCGCGGGGCTGCACGCTCGCTCCCCGCCGCTAGCACCACGCGCACCCCGGCCTCTGGCTGGGTGCCGGGCCTGCAGAGGTTAAGCGCGGGGACGTGCGTGGCCCAGGCGGCGAGGGGTACGTGACCAGACGTAGACGCGGGCGGGGAGCCCCGCGCCGAGGACAGGTGGGCGGGGACCGCGGGCGGCCCGGGGCTGGTGGGTTTTGTTTGTTTATTCGTTTCCTACTACGCCTGCGCAGCAGCGTTTGGCCCCACCTTCCTCTCCACCCCTCCGCGGAAGCCGCTCTTCACCGGCCCCGCCGGCTATGATTGGCTAACTCCATCGGCCAATCAGAGCCCGCTACGTTAGGGGGGGGCGGGGCGACAGAGCGGCTGTGGGGATTGGCTGTGTCCTGGGAAAGGACTGGAATTCTATCTGGCCTCTGAGCTGCCTGGAGAAATCCAGCTGGAACCGGTCTGAGGCGGCATAGGAGGTGGAGGCTGAGTTTTGAGCTCCTGGCGGGAAAGCAGTTTCTCTGCTTCTTCAGCCCCAGCGTTCTGTCGTTAGTGCTTTGCCATTTGGCCCACTTGCTGTTGGGGGTGAATTCTAACAGATGTGGGATAGCTAGTGTGTCCTTCCTTGGAGTAAGGGCTGAGGAAACTGACCCTGTCCCAAGCAGCAGTTTGCAAATGCCAGACGAGAGCCCTTTGTTAGAAGTACAGATAACCAGGGGGATCAAAGCATTAACCAGAGCTCAGAGTCCTAAGCTCTCCCTTCTGACCGTCAAAGAGCCACCAGCCCAGAGCTAGACGGCCCCTCCGGTGAAAAACGTGCAGGATAATGAGAAGTGGAGCCTGGCGTAGTGGAACAGGCTAGTTGGGGAGAAAAGGCTGGAAAACTGGGTAGGGCGGGACTGAAGGGTTAAAAATCCCCGCCCTTTGTACTTTATCCTGTAGGCACCCCAGAAAGGACTGAGTTTGATGAGTATTGATCTGGCTTGGGGATGTTGGGTAGACTTGGAGACAGGGAGACTCTCGAACTATAAAGTGAGATTGAACTACAGTGATTACAGGAGTCTGTAGAGCTCCAACTGATTGAATCTTTGAGATTCTTAGCTAGCCACCAGGACTGGCAGTCACTGACCACTTCACTCTATTTTTTGAGTCTTACTGTGGGCCAGATAGTGTATTATCTGAGAATATAACACAGATCACTCTGATCATTGTTTTAAAAGTTTTGTCACTGATCCCCTTCTGACCAGGACTTGAAGGGGAACAACCTTAGGTAACTTAAGTTTGGTGGGCAGTAACTAACTTGGATGACCTTGGGGCTCCTTTCTGTCCTTAAATTATCATAACACTTGATAATTCATTAAATATTAAGAAGTGACAGTCACAGACAGCACTGAGATTTGAAGCCAAGGTAAGTAGAAGAGTGTTCATTAATCCACTTGGGAGAAAACAAATGAATATGGAGAGTCTATCTTGTATCAAAATGAGTTCTGTTGTGCATATGGGCACTTTCATGTGCCTTTTTTTTTTTTTTCACTTCACAAATAAGAACTACAGTTTGGTTCTCGAATTTCCTACAAACATGACATCTCAATTGGAGCACCCTTGTCAAATCTTGTTTGGGACTTCTTCCCTCTCTTCCAAAACACTGCTTTGCCAGGCACCATGGTACACACCTTCAGTCCTAGCATTCTGCAGGCAGAGGCAGTCTGAATCTCTGTGAGAATAGAGGGCAGTTTAGTCTACATAGTGAGTTCCAGACCTGCTATGGCTACAGGGAGACACCGTTTTAAATAAAAATATGTCAGGTGTGGTGATGCATGCCTTTAATCCCAGCACTTGGGAGGCAGAGTCAGGGAGATCACTGTGAGTTCAAGGCCAGCCTTGTCTATGTAGCAAATTCCCCAAACTGGGGCTATAGGGAGACTCTGTCTCAAAAAGACAAAAATAAATAATAAATAAAATTTTAAAAAGCATTGTATTTGAATTTTCCCTCCCTATTTTCAGTATTTCAACCTGCTGTTTCCATGACATCAATTAATAATTTAAAGAATGAAAGAACTTTCTAAGCCTCATTTTTATTTTAGTTTTTCATGTGGCTTATGACCCATCTACAGTTTGGATTCTTGGCAGAGTGGCCTATTCAGTCACAGTCACATTCCTGCTTCCTACATATCCTCAATTTTTGCAACCAATGCCCTCCTCACTGCTTCCATTTCCATCTTTATCAACGAACTGACAGAAACTCCGAAGACAGCTTTAGTTCAATTAGTTTTTGTGTAGCACTTGAAATGGCTCTCAGTTCCTCCTGAAACCCCAGCACACCAGTCCCTAATAGCATCCCTTCCTTTCTCTGCATCTTTTAGGGTTCTTCCTAAGACCAATGAACTGTCACCTGTCCTTGTTTCTTCTGCCTTTCTTCTGCTTAACTCACCACCTCACTCTCCTCTCCTATGTGAGTTTATCCACTGTTGTGTAAAGGACAAGAATTTGGGCCTTGAAATTAGAAAGACCTTGATTCAAATCCCAGCTTTAGTGTTTGTTAGCTTTGAACCTTGAACTGGTTGCTTAATCTCTCTGAGTCTACATCTTCATTTATAAAGCAACCTTGAAAAGGTATAAGTAAATGCACAAACGCCTAGGCCTATGGCCATTGTAAATTAGAACCTGGCAAACATTAGCCCCTTTTGTCTTAAATAACTTTAGCTATCACCAACATCTTTAGCCCATATCTTTCTCCCAAACTTCAAATCCTTATTTGTACCTTCTTACAGGATAATGTCTCTTGAGTTGTACATACAACACTACCTATCAGTGAACAACCATATTATACTTGGGCTGGGAACTCTGTCAGGTACCGCAGATTAAATGATAGTCTCTAGCTCTGGTAGAGCCTAAAGTCTATACAAATGAGACAATTCTACAGAATGTTTATAAGAGTATGGATATATAAATATAAAAAAAGAGTGGGGGAAGACTTCTAGAAATCTCTTGAACTAACACTTAGTAAAGTATTAGTGTCATCAAGAATGAGAACAGAATTCTGCAGAAGAAATAAGCATAAGCAGATGCATGGAGACACCATGAAACAGCCATTCTGAATTCCAGAGAATCTGGAGACCTGGTCAACACTGGGAGGCAAGGATATAGACCCGAACACTGGAAAGTGATGCACACATGCTAAGGAATGTGGCTTTTAGACTAGGAAGCAACAGGACAAAATAGCATATTAGCCTTGCAGAAGTCACAACTTTCTCAAAAGGAACAAGCAGTGAAAAACACCTGAAAATATATGCAATCATGTTAAAAATCAGAAAGATAGAAATTTAGAGTGATATATCAGTAGTTTTTTAATCTACTAGGTTGACAGAAATTAAGAAATCCTAATGGTAGTCTATCTAGAAGAATATAAAAACATCAAGTCCTGGGAGCTGGAGAGATGACCTAGTGGTTAAGAGCGTCGACTGCTCTTGAAGAGGGCCCACATGGCGGCTGAGAACCATCTGTAACTCCAATTCCAGGAGAACTCCAGTTCCAGGGGAATCCAATGCCCTCTTCTGACCTTCACGGCATTGCACGACACGGGTGCACAAACCTACATGCAGACAGTACATTCATACACATAAAAAATAAATAAAATTAAGCTGGGCGTGGTGGCGCACGCCTTTAATCCTAGCACTTGGGAGGCAGATGCAGGCAGATCACTATGAATTCGAGGCCAGCCTGGTCTACAGAGTGAGTTCCAGTACAGCTGGGGCTACAGGGAAACCCTGTCTCAAAAAGACCAAAATAAATAAATAAATAAATAAATAAATAAATAAATAAATAAATAAATAAATAAATAAAATTTAAAAAAGAATCAAGTCCTGCCAGGCGTGGTGGCACAGGACTTTAATCCCAGTACTCGGGAGGCAGAGGCAGGCAGATCTCGGAGTTCAAGACCAGCCTGGTCTACAAAAAAAAAAATCAAGTCCTTATTAGGTCCACCAGGACCACAGTTTGCAAAGAGTGTCCTAGAAATTTCTAGTATGTTCTTATATTCCAATATGATAACTACAAGTCAGATGTCAAAACTTAACCAGTATGGAGGGTATGATCTGGCCAAAACCAAAAAATTTGTGTGACATTCATTGGACTGAATATCAGTTCCACATGCTCACAAACTGCTAAAAAAGGAAATTTTAAAATGCTACTGAAGGGGCTGGAGAGATGGCCTAGTGGTTAAGAGTGCTGACCGCTCTTACAGAGGACCTGGGTTCGATCCCCAGCACCCACATGGCGGCTGAGAACCGCCTGAAACTCCAATTCCAGGAATCCGATACCCTCTTCTGACCTCCGCGGCATTGCACGACACAGGTGCACAAACTTGCATGCAGACAGTACATTCATACACATACAGAAATAAAATTAATAAAAAATTAATAAAAAATTTAAGAAAATAATAAAATGCTACTGAATTTCAACATTGAACCCCAATAGTATGGTATGGTAAAGCTAGTGTGTTTTTTTCTAGTGAATAACCCAAGAAACACATGATAGCCACATCTTAAGCAAATATTATTATCCTTAACATTTTAGGGGAAATACTGTATATCATGGATCAGGGGTCTTAGGATCTATCCTTCCCAATCCCTAGAATTCTCCACGCGTGTGCATATGACTCTATGAAAGATACATCCCATGGGCTGGAGAGATGGCCTAGTGGTTAAGAGTGACGACTGCTCTTGCAGAGGACCTGGGTTCGATCCCCAGCACCCACATGGCGGCTGAGAACCGTCTTTGACTCCAGTTCCAGGGGAATCCGACACCCTCTTCTGACCTCCATGGCATTGCATGACACAGGTGCACAGACCTACATGCAGACAGTACATTCATACACATAAAAATAAAAAAACTAAAAAATAAAAAAACTAAAAAAAAGAAAAAATACATCCCTCTCTTTGTTTTTTTAATATTTATTATTTTTATTTTATGTGTATGAGTATATTGCCTGCATGTATGTAAGTGTACCAATGTCATGCGATGCCCACAGGGGTCAAAAGAGAGCGTTGGATCCCCTGTGTGGTGGTTTGGATGAGTGTCCCCCATAGGCTCTAGGTATTCAGACATTTGTCTCCAGTTGGTGGCGCTGGTTTTGGAGGTCTTGGAGGGTGTGGCCATGCTAGAGGAAGTGCGTTGCTAGGGGCAGGCTTAGTGAGTTTAACAAGCCTCGTTGGTATACAGTTGCTTCCTCTTTGCTTCCTGTGCTCTTTGCGAGATGTGACCCTCGGTTTGCCACAATGGACTAATTCCCTGGAACCGCCAATCGTAAGCTCAAATAAACTCTTCCTTTTATAAGTTCCTTGGTCTGGTGTTTTATCACAGCAACAGAAAACTGACTAATACACCCTGGAACCGGAGTTACTCATAGTTGTTAGCTGACATGTGAGTCCTGGTATCCAAACCCAAGTCCTCTGCAAGAGCAGCCGGTGTGCTTAACTGCTGAGCCATCTCTCCAGCCTTCTTATCTCTCTTATGGTGTTCATGTATCCTAGAACTTGTATGGGTATTTTCCCTTAGGATGAAGGATTCCTTGCTTTGGTAGTAATGGGCATAAAATAACATTTTTTAACAGGAAACATTTTAATGATACATAATTAATTTGAACAATTGTAGTAAACACTATTGAAAGAGAATGTTTTGATTATCTTAATATAAGCTACATAGTTAGGTATATTACATACATAGCATATTGAAGAATAGTTAATCAAATTTTAGTAAAAATAGCTTGTATGCAAATCCAAAATACAGGCATTGAAATCACATGTCTGAATAGATAAAAGTATTGTATAATTTATCATTTCACATTAAAAGGAGGTCAAAGATGTAGAAAAGACAAAAGGATGAGGCTAGGTGAAGACATAGGGCAAGCAACACATCATACAACGTTTCTGTCTCAAAATGGTGTCATGCTCATATAATGCTCTTTGTGGCCCTTATATAAGCCAGAAATTGTCGCTGCCTGTCTTCCTGATTGTTTAATCCTATCCTTGGTTCTGTTTCACCAGCACTTCTACATAGATCACAAGTTAGTCTCTTTCTCCTTTGCCATGTGCAGAGAAAACAAAGGAAAATCAGAGAATAATTCAACTTATATTAAAATATTTGAAACATTGAGAAAATCTTGCTTTTTTCTGTCCTACAAAGGGAAGAAGAGTGAACATGCCAAGAAGATAAAGAAAATCTCTGTTCTCTGATTCACTTTAACAATTCTATACAATTATAATGCTTCCACACAGATAAGCTTTTATAGGAGAACCAATACTTTAATGTCTTCCTCAAATGTTTCCCTGTTTCTATTTTTAATAAGAACTATCTACTGAGTATGTCTTACATTAATTACTTTTCTGGATCCCTTCAGTGGGGTAGGGTGGAAGGAGAAAAAATAATCTTAAATATCTGTTTTTAATCACTCCCTTGATCTCTATACCCTTTCTTCTTCTGAACATGTTAATTAAATCATACTCTAAAATTAAAATTAATGCAGCTGTTGTATGCTAAACTTTCAGGTATGAGCTGACATTTGATTTAATAAATGTGTATATACATGTGCTTTTATTACGACTAAGGCAATAGTGTTCACTTTTAAAATCTGCATCCCTGTGTATATTTCCAAATGAGTATTTCTTCACAGTATCAGTTTGTAAAGTTAAACTCTTATCACAAATATGTCATGATTCAAAGCACATTCAGAAATCATTTAGGAACAAGAATCTATATCTTTTTTTTTTTTTTTTTTTTTTGTCTTTTTGAGACAGGGTCTCCTTGTAGTCCCAGCTGTCCTGGAACTCACTCTGTAGACCAGGCTGGCCTTGAACTCACAAAGATCCGCCTGCCTCTGCCTCCCAAGTGCTAGGATTAAAGGCGTGCGCCACCATTCTTTTAAATGGGAGAATTATTTAGGTTTGCTAAGGAGATAGGAGTATTAGTACTGAAACTAATTTTCTTGTGTGATTCATAAAGTATATCTGAAACCACAAAAGAAATACATCAAAATATCTGCTGCAATATGATTGAAATTTCCAGAGCCTACCACAATGGAATTTAAGAGAAAGGTTCATTTGGCTATATATGGTACCTTTGTTATTTTTTAAAAACATTTCTATATGGCCACACCTACTAGAATATTAATGACAATTGCATCCATAAAGCAAAGAACTTCCAGAAACTTTTTTGATATGTAAGTAATGCTTTATATTTTGTTCAGTTATTCATCAACTATTGTGGGCAAACTGCAAGTCAAGCACACAAGATGCAATAGGTGCAGGTCCCAGAACAGATGCTTTTGTAAAGGAATTCGTGCTTGACCATATGGTATTAGGAATTGAAAAGCTAAGTGAAAATGGACATTTTCAGAAGATAAACACGATGTAATGAAATGTTACCATGTAATTATAGTATTTGTAATGACTGAAAATTTGATAAAATATTTTTATAGTCAGTGTATGATTGAAATAAATACTTCAGTTAGATATTATCAAATTCAACAACTTAACTTTTAAGTATTATAAACATTAATGTGATGAATAGTCCAAATTAGTTATCAAATCATATTCTAACAAAAATCATAAATTTTGATATTCTTAAATTCATTTCTTAAATTCTGTTTTCTCCACAATAATAAAAATATAAAATGTAAAACATAGAAGTTTTAATCACAAAAAAATTATGCTTCTTTTTTTTTTATAAAAACTCTTTAAGGTCTGGATAGAATCTTCTCATTTAGTTATCATGGTCCGGTCTTTTCAATTCCAAGAACACCACTCTTGTAGATGTCATGTTTATAGTAGGTGATATTCATGAACAGGCAACTGACTGTCTGTAGGTCCACCTTGTAGGATCTGTGATAAATTTAAAATATTTTATTACTATAGGACAGAATTCAGGGCTAAATGAAACTGTTGTTAAAAATACTTGGCTGATTGTTGGAATAGCTACATCCATATAGTGAAGTTGAGCTTATTAGTTCTTTGACAGTGTCCCCACTGATAATGATGGATGTTACTTTTAAAGCCACACATCAGGACAAGCACTCTAGAAATCTGTTTATTGCTGACTCTGTTTCAACCTTTATTTGTGAATTTCAACACAATAAAAGAAATAGCAATTATTTGCCTAAAGCAAAGGAGGACCTTGCAGATAAAACTTGTAAAATTGACCTAGAGAGATGACTCAGTCAATAGTTAAGAGCACTGGCTGCTCTTACAGAGGACCAGGCTTCAGTTCCAAGCATCCACGTGGTTGCCAATAATCATCTGTAACTTCAGTTCCAAGGGATCCAACACCCTCTTCTAGCCTCCATGGGATTGAACATATATGGTGTATTACATAGATGCAGGCAAAACACTCATTAAAAAAAAAACTTGTAGAATTTAGTTATTCCTATAGGCAGTCAAATTCCAAAAGGAGAATAAACAGGATTTCGGGGACTTTAAACTAGATTTACCTGGAGGACCATTACATGCTTTTCTAATTCCTCCCATTATAGCTAATAATAGACTAAGAACCAGGGAAAACAAACAGTACTGTTAGTTCCAAGGCAGCAATGTAATATTTTAAATTGTAAACACAGTTCACTTTCAGACATAATTTTGGTATATGTGTGATGAACATATATGCATATTTTGGAGCAATACAAATTGGAGGGAACAACAACAAAAGGACTGGGTCAAAGAACTGACTGAAATGGTCAACGTCAGCCCCAAACAATAAACCTCTGCATAGAAAAACTTTAAAAAGACTGAAAAAAAAGATACAAGACATGTATGGCAAAATGCATGAACTTGGATGGGGTGGGGGATGAGTCTAAATTGTACTGACAAATACTGTATGAATTGCACAAAACTTCAATAAAATGTAAAAAAAATGTAAGCACAGTCTTTCATGCCATTTATAGACAAATGACTTGGTAAAATCCTCATGAAACCACTCTTAAAAGACAGTGATTTTTCAACCTATGCCTCAGATCCAAACAGCAAAGCTCTAACCACCACCGCTTAAAACAAACCAGTTTCACACTATTGAAGATCCTATTTAATATATTGGATTGTGCATACAGTTTCTTACTTAGGCTTCTGACTTAACAAAAATTGTTTACCTGATCTGTTGTTAGTGACTTGCATGCAGTCATCCTCATCCTCATCACAGCTCTCAAAGCTTAGCTGCTGGAGGACTGTTTCTGGTTGGCATTCAGCTTGATGGGCCTCCTTCTGCTTGTTGAAGCTTCTAAGGGCAACAAGACGGTGATGGATTGCTGAATACAGATGTCCTGTATCTTTAGCACTAGCCTGCATGAGAAAAGTTGTCAAGACTATAAGTAAGATATCAGTTTCAGATACATTTACAGATTTTTGATATTTCACTATCAATAAGGAATTGTAGTATGTAAATTTTGAATGGAAACATAATAGTCCAACAAATTAAGGAGCAAAAACCTAATTCATTTGAGCCACATTGTATCCTAAAGTGAATGACTTTATGGTGTTCTCAATTCGTACATTTTAAATTGAAAGTAAGATTGTTTTTAAAATTTAGATTCCTATTTGAATTATTTTAAGTCAGTTCTTCCTCTGATATTTTATACTATAGAAAACTGTAAGAGTGGATGAAAAATGACCAGTTTCCATTCTGTCACTTTGCCACATAGTTTTGTGGAAAAACAAAAGTCATGATTAATCTGATATTTTCAAAAGTCATGCTTTTCAATACTGTCTTGTGCTATTTTTATGGTTGTCATTAATATATAAACAATGATGAAAATAACTTGGTGTTGGTATATAGCATTAGTTGTATTTTTGTAAAGCCTTTGCAATAATATTGGGTTCTTTATTTGATCCATTTATGTTACCAAAAATATAGCATAGGTAAACTCATTTCCTTATTCCCTTTGCAAATGAGAAAACTCTGGCTGAGAAGGATAAAATGTTTTCTCTAAATTACAACCACTGGGCAAATTTCTGGGATTCGAATCCTAGGTTTGTCAGTCAGGGCAGTAAGATTAACAAATAAATGAGGGTTCATGATAAAATAGACTTCTTTTATTTGCTAAAAGACCTTTGGAAGAATAAGCATCCAACAGCTTTTTATATATTTAGTTTTATTTTCTTATTTTGGAATGTTTGCACCTACATAATGAGATATCTTGGGAATGGGATCCAAGTCAAATAATAAAATTCATTTATGTTTCTTATATACCTTACATAGTCTGTGGTATTTTTTTTAGCCTGTGGTAATTTTATACAATATTTTAGTGTGCCTCTTTGTTGGTTGTGACCCATCACACAAGGTCAAGTGTGGAAATGTCCATGTTGAGACTCAAACGGAGTTTGGAGCATTTTGTATACCAAATTTTTTAATCGAAGCTACTTAACCTGTGTAGTATAATACTAAAATGTTAATAGTTACTAAAACGTTGACAGTGACCATAATAGGTGATTTTTATTTGGCTTGCATGTCTCCTGTAAATATCCCATAATTTAGAAGTTAGCATGGATCAAGGACTGAGCAGCAGTCTAATCATGGTGAACACACTAATGTTCTGCCACACTGCTTTGCCCACTGAAAGCCAGGGGGATGGATTTGTCATCTTATTCTATTTTGGGAGGTGGTGCCAAAGACTGAACTTATCCAAACACTTTAATATTCAGTGTCACTTATACCTGACAAAACACAGTTTATTTTTTTTCCTTTTTTTACTTGGGAGGCAGAGGCAGGTAGATCTTTGTGAGTTCAAGGCCAGCCTCATCTACAGATAGAGTTCCAGGACAGCTGGGGCTACAGGGAGACCCTGTCTCGAATAGACCAAAAAAAAAAGGTGAAGATAGGCCTATGCACCTCAAAGGTGAAGATAGGCCATGCAGCCCAAAGGTGAAGATAGGCCATGCAGCCCAAAGGTGAAGATAGGCCATGCACCTCAAAGGTTAATATAGGCCATGTAGCCCATAGTTGAAGATAGTCCATTCGGCCCAAAGGTGAAGATATGCCATTCAGCTCCAAGGTGAAGATAGGCCTTACAGCCTAAACGTGAATAGACTCCATGCAGCTCAAAGGTGAAGATAGGCCACACGGCCCAAAGGTGAAGATAGGCCATGCAGCTCAAAGGCGAAGACTGAGCCGGGCGTGGTGGCCCATGCCTTTAATCCTAGCATTTGGGAGGCAGAGGCTGGTGGATCATTGTGTGTTCAAGGCCAGCCTAGTCTACAGATAGAGTTCCAGGAGAGCTGGGACTACAGGTGGACACTGTCTCAAATATCCCCAAAAAAAAAAAACCAATGGTGAGCATAGGCCATGCAGCTCAAAGTTGAAGATAGGCATATGCATGTCAAAGGTGAAGATAGGCCATGCGGCACAAACATGAAGATAGGCCATGCAGCCAAAGGTGAAGATAGGCTGCACATCTCAAAGGTGAAGATAGGCCATGCAGCCCAAACGTGAAGATAGGCCATGCAACCCAAAGGTCAAGACAGGCCATGCGGCTCAAAGGTGAAGATAGGCCATGCGGCCCAAATGTGAAGATAGGCCACGCGGCTCTACAAAACACAGTTTATAAAGATTTGAAGTTTTGTTACACATCAACTTTTTCTCCATTATTATGTGGAAGCCTATCCACTATCACCTACTCCTAAATCATTTGGGTACTCAGTTTTTTCAAGTCTTCCAGGTATCTGACTGTGCGAGAAACCCAGGAGTGGTAGTGGTGTCAGGAGTTGCAGGTGGCCAGGAAGAGGGCTTTGCTCTGGGCGGTACTTCTCTATCTGTATCTTGGGTTTGAGGTCAGGCATTCCTGCTGCTGGAAACAGTTCAGCTGTGCTCCCATCCTGTTACCTTGGAGATTTACT
Source organism: Rhizomys pruinosus (assembly GCA_009823505.1). Taxonomy (NCBI): domain Eukaryota; kingdom Metazoa; phylum Chordata; class Mammalia; order Rodentia; family Spalacidae; genus Rhizomys; species Rhizomys pruinosus. The sequence goes on along the minus strand of VZQC01015001.1, from coordinate 1,984,378 downwards.
CATGTTCAGAATTGGAATTTGCTGTTGGATTGGTTGTTATAACTTGCTAGCCCTGTGTTTTTCCATTCCTCTCTGGTCCTTTGGCTGTGATCCCGGAGTTGTCTAGGTGGCAGTATGAGTGGCAGGACAGGATTCTGCTGGCCTCGTAGGAGCCATTACTGACAATGTAGTCATTTTGAGAACTTAGAGGAATTGTTGACATAATCTCAATAGTAAAGAAAATGGGTAGGAGCACCATCATCCAAATGTCTTGATTACTAGAGACTTATGTGTCAATTTCTACATCATTATGTACAAAAGTTATGTCATATTAGACTGTAAACAACCATAATGATCAGCTGATTTCTTCATCAAACATGCAGACAATAAAATGCAAAAACAAATTGAGAATTGCAGGAAGCTGATTAATATATTATTAGATAACCCTTTATGACTGAAACTTGTCACTTACCTGAATTAAAAATACTTTAACACCATAGTCTTCTAAATCAGTAGCTGTTATTTGCAAATTTTTGTGGTTTGCTCTCTGAATTTTCATCTGAGCCCAGAGTTTGCTATTGAGGATCAACCTCAGATTGCCTTGATTGCGCATGACTATAACAGGAAGATGAGATATTAGAGTTCTCAATGCCTCAGCCTCTCATAAAAACTCACAACTGTTTATAGAAAAATAAATCTGTAGTTGTTTTTCACATCATGTTTTTACTATTAAGTTGTAATTTTACTAGATTATAGCTTAGTTTTCAAATCTGAGCCTTACACAAGAGAGCCTTTATTTCCTTTTTACTGTAGTTTCAGTGCTAGAATTATATTTTTCTACAGTACTTTAATCAGCTACCATTAAGGAATAACTTTCTTTTTGTATGTGTATGAATGTATTGTCTGCATGTAGGTTTATGTACCCGTGTCCTACAATGCCGTGGAGGTCAGAAGAGGGCTCCCCTGGAACTGGAGTTGAAGACGGTTTTCACCCACCATGTGGGTGCTGGGGATCGAACCCAGGTCCTCTGCAAGAGCAGTCAGCGAGTGCTCTTAACCACTAAGCCATCTCTCCAGCCCGAGGAATAACTTTTAAGACCTAGTGACTTGAAGATTATTGATCCAAGAATTTTTTTTTTGTCTTTTTGAGACAGGGTCTCCTTATAGCCTCAGCTGGCCTGGAACTCACTCTGTAGACCAGGATGGGCTTGAACTCACAGAGATCCGCCTGCCTCTGCCTCCCGAGTGATAGTATTAAAGGCGTGTGCCACCACACCCAGCCCAAGAATTTTTTTAAATGGAAAAAGTCAAATAAAAATATTGTGTCAAAAAATTGAATTAAATAAATTATAATGCAGCCATTAGAGAGAATATTATGATGCCATTAAGAATAAAGATATGTCCGTGTGGGGAGATGATCATGGAATGCAAGGAAAAAGAAAATATCAGAGCAATAGAATACCACTACTCACACTTTTACAATCTATGTACACATATGTGTACAGAGAATGAAGTCCACAAGAATGCATTCTGCTAACAGACTATCTCTGGGCAATAGGCATTTATATGATTTTATTTATTCTTGTTGATCCATATTTTCTCTTTCTATAGTGAACACATATTACCCATATAATAAAAGGATTTGTTCTGGAGACACCTATTTATATATCTATATTTCTATATCTCTATCATCTATCTATCATCCATCTATCTACCTGTCTATCTGTCTGTGTGTCTGGGAAGCAGTAGAGTTAAACCAGAGTATAGAACAGCTAGCACTGCCTTGGGAATGCATTTGATTGCATTATTTAGCAACCTGTTTTTCCATTACAAAACTGAAAACACTCTTCCTTTTTATCTGAATTCTATTCCTTGCCCATTTCTTGAGCTTGATATCTGAAACTTGACACTCATACACTTGGATCCAGAGTCTCCTTGTAGTTTCCTTCAAAACTTTAACCCCTTAGAACTGACTTGCAAGAGGATTCTCCGCACCAGTTCTTTGCCAGTGTTCACTTTTTATTTGGGCCTTTGAACAAAGCCCAGTGTGCCTTTTTGGATGCCAAACTTCTGGGATCGCTAAGCTTGACTGACTCTGGCATCTGATCACCCTTCTGCCTGCAAGATTCAATAGTCACTCACTTGTTTCCTTAGAAACCGACCTTTCATCCCAAACTCACACCACATTTGGAATGCTAAGGATACATGATTGGAGAGGTATTTATTTCCACTAAACTTCTCTCTTTACATATTTATCTGCTTCCTATCCCTTCCAATAATAATGATAGTACTCGAGGTGTGCACTGGGCCCTGACACAAGTGCTTTACATGCAATAACTCATCAAATTCTCAAAGTTGATCAAAAAGGCATGAATTACAGTATCTCATTGAATCCTCACAATCACTGAAGAAGCCATGAGCTATAGTTATTCACATCTTTAATTGAAGTGGCTTGGGTACAGAGAGATCAAGCCATTTTCTCTGGCGTAAGTATTAATCAGTTGTAGAACCAGAACTGGAACCTATGCTGTCTATTAAGTGAGGCTCTCTGAAATGACAAGCCACTAGAATAGACTAAGTGTTGGTTTCAACCATCTGATTTACTGGTGTGCTTTACAGTGCATCTCCAGAACTCATGTATCCCTCTATGAGCTTTACTGTGAGAAATCATGGCTTACTTTACAAAATTGTTCCTTACTTAGTCTTGACTGTAATGTTCCACAGTCTGTGCTTGATATGTCATTCAATCTCAAAATTCCTCTGCCTCTTTCAATCCAGGATTGTGTTGTTTTGTTGAGTATAAAAATCTTGCAGTTGACCTAAATGACAATTTTAAAATGTCAAATATACATATATAATATAGTATATATATATATATTATACTATATATAAGTTTTCAGGTTAATTAAATTCTTTCCTGTACCCTAACACTTATATCTGTACCTGTACTATTTTGTACTAGATTAATCTTTCTTTTCCTCTTTTCTCCTTTCCTTCTTTCCACCCCTTTCTTCCTTCTTCCTTATTTCCTCCCTCCTTCCTCCCTCTTTCTTTCTTTCCTTCCTTCCTTCCTTCCTTCCTTCCTTTTCTTTCTTTCTTTCTCTTTTTCTTTTTTATTTTTTTTCTGTATGTGTATCAATGTACTGTCTGCATGCAGGTTTGTGCACCCGTGTCTTGCAATGCCGTGGAGGTCAGAAGAGGGTCTCGGATTTCCCTGGAACTGGAGTTCTCCTGGAATTGGAGTTTCAGATGGCTCTCGGCTGCCATGTGGGAGCTGGGGATCGAACCCGGGTCCTCTGTAAGAGCGGTCGGTGCTCTTAACCGCTAGGCCATCTCTCCAGCCCCCTTCTTTCTCTTTTTCTTTTTAGACAGAGTCTCACTCTAGCCCTGGCTGGCCTGGAACTCACTGTATAGACCAGGCTGGACTTGAATTCATAGAGATCCACTTGCCTCTGCCTCCCAAATTCTGGGAATAATGATGTGTATCAACATTCCTAACTACTAGATTAACTTTTTTTTCTTTTTTATTTATTTATTTTCATATGTGTATGAATGTACTTGTCTACATGTAGGTCTATGCACCCATGTCATGCAATGCCACGGAGGTCAGAAGAGGGTGTCGGATTCCCCTGGAACTGGAATTAAAGACAGTTCTCCCCGCCATGTGGGTGCTGGGGATGGAACCCGGGTCCTCTGCAAGACCAGTCAGCACTCTTAACCGCTAGGCCATCTCTCCAGCCCCTAGATTAACTTTTATTAATGATTCATAAACTAGATTTTGAGATTTGTTTAACTTTTAACAACATGAAATCATTAAATAGTTCAAATTGCATAAATAAATAAATAAATAAATAAATAAATAAATAAATAAATACTAAGTCAAAATGGCCCCCAACCTTGTTCTCCATTTCCAACTTCCATTTCTGTAATGGGTGACTACTATTATATTTTATTTCTACTTCCAGAGATGATGGGCAGCATAGACATACTAATACATGTTCTCTTATTTTTTATCTAAAATGATAGAATACCATACATACTTAGTGGTTTTTAATATGTCTCTATAACTTTTGCATTAAATTTCATATTATGTGGGCTACACAATATTATCTTAAAGTAAAGGAATCATGAAGTGATTTGTATGCTGGAATGCTTCAGACATGGCACAAGAACTTGGAGAACTATGGTCTCATATCACATGGTCCCCTACAATAATTAATGAATGTCGGTCCTCAGATACTTGTTTGTACAAAAAAAAAAAAATCACCTGTACATCAAGTTGAAAATGTAGGATGCCAGGGCTTTACACCAAGTAATTGCTTCAATTGGGCCAAAGTTAGTCCATAGATTATGGCTTGAAATATACCTTTTTTACTTAGAGTGAAAGCATCCTTAGGGCTTAGACAAAATAAAGGGGAATGGTAAGAGTTTTGGGAAGAGAAGGTAAGGAGAAGGGAAATCCTTGTCTTTAAAAAAATTATAAGGTTAGAGAAGTACCTTCATACCACTCTATCTCAAATATGATACTGTGGTATACTTGTGAAATTCTTGATTTCTACAAAATTCTAAAATTCGGGGGCTGAAGAGGTGGCTCAGTGGTTAAGAGCACTAGCCGCTCTTGCGGGAGTCCCAGCTTCAAGTCCCAGGACTCACATGTTCGCTAACAACCATCTAAAACTCCAATTCCAGGGTATCTGACACCCCTCTCCTGACCTCCACCAGCATTGCATGATATAGGTGCACTTACATACATGCAGACAATACACTCATACACATAAAATAAAATATTTTTAAAAGCCCCAAAATTTAAAAGGCATTCTTCATCTTAAATTGAAATCAAGTCATCTTATAAACATTAAAAAACCTTCAGTATGAATAAAATCATGGTAATAGCTACTGATTATGAAAACAGACTTGAAAAGTATGGCATGGAATCTGAAGTTATTTTAAGACAAGACTAGCCCATTATATATGCATGTGTGATTCCAGAGCTCAGGAGGCTGAAGCAAGAGGATCTGAAATTTGGAATCTTTGCCTTTGTTTCTAAAGGACTAACATGAATAATTGCAAACCTAGGAGCTCATCTTCCTGCAAATCACGCACACACGCACACACAAATTGTAGATGACACAATGTTGGTTTAAGCTTTACATGCCTCCAGCATTGTTATTCATGCAACTTAGTCTTCATGAAAACTGTATTTTTATCTGTGTTTTTGAAGATGTCCCTGCTGATGGTGGCTTTAGTCTGGATAGGTAAGTAATACCAGAAAAACCAATACATTATACACAGACCTTTAACACATTGTGTTCTGCCTCTTCTCCTGTTATGACATCAATTTTCTCCAACAAGCATTTCCGTGATGATTGGGAAGAAAACACAGCAGCTGATTCAATTAGGGATATATTTTTAACAGAGTCTGTTCCGAGAAGAAACAGGAAGTAAATATTAACAAAAGGCCCAGTTTTCTCTGCCATGAAAGCTCTTTATTTCCCTTATTAACATGTTTTCTTGAATTTAAAAAGTCAAACTGCTTGAGTAGATAAAATCACTTTATTGACTCTCCTATAGCATTAAGTCAGTTAAGCTTATAATATTATGTAACTACACGCTTTAATCCTTACCAAAAAAAAATCTTTGATTTTTGGTTTTGATTTTGAGACAGAGTCTCCCTAGTATTCCCAGCTGTTCTGGAACTCACTATGTAGACTAGACTAGCCTTGATCTCACAGAGATCTGCCTGCCTTTGCCTCCTGAGTGCTGGGACTGAGTGCTGGGACTAAAGGTGTGCACCGCAAAACCCAGCTCAAAAATTTTTAAATACTAAATTGTAGGCTTTAAATTTTTATAGACACCTTATAAATGTCATTAAATAGGAGACAGTACAGTTGAATATTTTACAAATGAAACAATTCTTACTTGAATTTGAAGAGTTGATAGGAAATTTCAGAATAGACTTGAATGTTTTTTCCTTGGCATATGAGTAATTTTGAAGTTGAGACTGGGTAAGTTTTTGAGTACCCTAAGTGGAAAAAAATGTACATTATTTAATTTTACCCCTATATATTTGTGGTGAGTCAAAAGGTTTTCTTTCTGTTTCAACACAGCATACAAACAGCTCCAAACACTTCCACAATCCACCCCCAAGCAACATGGTCGGGTCTGTCCCAGCAATCACCCACTCCCTGGTATCAAGTTCTGTATTAGTTTTCTGTATAGCTCTGATTAGACATTCTGATAAAAATAATTTGAGGAGGAAAGGGTTTATTTGGTTTATAGCTCACAGCCCATTTTCAAGGGAAGCCAAGGCAGGAACTGAAGACCAAGGAGGAGTCTGCTGATTGCCTTGCTCTTCTGGCCTGTGCTCAGCCTGCCTTCTTATATAAATAATCCAGGACCACCTGCCCAAGGGTGGTACCACCCTCAATGGACTGGGCCTTCACGAATCACTCAAAAATCAAGAAAATGCCTTATAGACATGCCCACAGGCTAATCTGATAGATGAGAGTCTCCAGTTGAAGTTCCCTCTTCCCAGGTGTTTCAAGTTGACAACTGAAGCAATCCAGCCCACCTCACTACTGTGTTATTTCAGGCTTCCTCAGTGCTGAACGGAGAACTCTCAAAAACCATAACCTCCTCACCACCAGCCAACCTCCAATGGGATGTAGTTTTAAGAAAACTGAGAAACACTCAAGTGACACACAAGCAGATAGCACTAGACTGGTTACAAATGCTACTATTTACTCTATTTCAAGCTATTTCATTGGTCTCATAAATTTACACTTTGTTATATATTTCAAGGGAAAGAAAAGTCATCTGAAAATCCCACTAGGTATCTCAGAGAACAGAAATAATCCTAACTTTTCTTCCAAAAGAGTTTCTGCCAATAGTCGCTTTTAATTTTTTAGAGTGTGTGTGTGTGTGTGTGTGTGTGTGTGTGTGTGTGGGCACATGTGTGCCAAGTACATGTGTGAAGGTCAGAGGAAGGTTGTGGGAATTGCTTTTCTTCTTCCACACCGAGTCCCAGGAACCAAACTCAGGTCGCCAGTCTTAGTGACAAGTGCTTTTACCTGTGAGTCATCTCCCTGTTCCACCAACATCACTTTTAAATATTATTTTTTAGTTTTATGTATTTATTTATTTATTTGTATGAATGTACTGTCTGCATGCAGGTCTGTGCGCCCGTGTAGTGCAACGCCTCGGAAGTCACAAGAGGGTGTCGGATTCCCCTGGAACTGGAGTTCTCCTGGAATTGGAGTTACAAATGGTTCTCAGCCACCATGTGGGTGCTGGGGATCGAATCCGGGTCCTCTGCAAGAGCAGTCGGCGCTCTTAACCACTAGGCCATCTCTCCAGCCCCTCACCAACATCACTTTTAATGTTCTCATAGTCATAGCTAGTCCTTTATGAACCCAAGATTCCTTCACATTATTTAATTAGAAATTAATGTTGTCCCTAAAACTTGATAAAGGTGAGACATAGTTATTTTCATCCTTAGAAAATAGAAACTCCAGCTCAGAAATCTTAATGACTCATGGTCAACCAATAAATCGGGAATGCACCTTGGCCAAAGTGTTCATGGGAAATACTGACAAGTGCTGTCTCAAACCAAACCTTTCTGATCCCAGTTGTAAATCATTTGTACAAGTTTGTCTCATCTCCTTTACTACATTATAAGCCTCTCTAGAGTACTGTCTCCTTTGTGCACACCTACTTCGATGGATTTCAAATCTAGCTGTACATCAGAATCACTTGAGACCTGACCTCACCCACAGAGATTCTGAAGTATGGGTCTGGGGGAGGCCCAGCCATAAGAAATCTTGTAAAGGCTGTAGATTTGGTGAGATGGCCGGATGGGTATGAGTGTTTGTTGTACAAGCTTAGGACCTGAGTTCCAATGCCCAGCACCCACATAAAAGCTGGGCGTGGCCACACAGGCCTATAACTCCAGAAGTAGAAAGGGGAGACAAGTGGGCCTTGGAAGTTTGAAGCCTAGCCAGCCTAGTTCAGTGAGCATCCAGGTCAGTGAGATCCTACTTCAAGGAAGAGGGAAAGCCCCTGGGGCCTCAAAATGTATGTACACGGATATGTGCACACACATGCAAACACAGCACATATACACACAGCAGACAAGAACACATTTAAAGCCTCACCAGACAGTTCTAATATGCACCCAATCCTGAAACCAATGCCTTACATATAATAGGAATTAGATACATTTTTGGTAAATTAAGTATTGAAGTTGATCCTGTTAGGATTAGAAAGCATCTTATTTGTTCTTGGCATCCTACAGAAGCCCATGGCTAATCTATTGTCAAACTTAGAAATAATTCAAAATAAAATGTTTAAATATGTTGCATGGGCTTTCCCCCTGGAGCTTGCTTGCTACAGTTTAGCTCAGACCCAAAGATGAAGGTCAACAGCTCTTACATTGGTGGAGGTGAAGTTCATCATATTTTGGTTTCTGTCTGTCTCTGCTTGAGATGGTCTCACTGTACAGCCCAGGCTGGCCTCAAACTATCTATCCCAACCTCACAAGTGCTGGGATGAGAAGCATATGCCACCCTGTCCATTGGAGTTGACCTTCTCGGGAGTGGCAGAAGGGTGACTTTAAGCTAAAAAGTTACAGTACTACTCTTGGAACTAAGAGTAACCTGAGACAGATCTAGAATAATCAAGATCCCAAAAAATGACTGACTTGTAAAAACCTTAAAAATCTTGGACTAAAGTAGCCTTTGGAGTTGGACCTTTTATTAATCTGAGCCTTCAGGATTTTTCTCATTTTTATTAGCATATAAATTGTACAAAATAATGGGGTTTGTTATAACATTTTCTTTTTGTGTTGTGTTTATATGTATGTATGTGCATGGTATATGGGTATGGTATGTGTGCACATGAGTGTGCAGGTATGCTCACCCATGTGTAGGCATGTGGAGGCCAGAGGACGATGCCCTCAAGTGTTTTCTTCGATGGCTTTCCAACTTATTTCCTTGAGAAGGGTCTCTCACTGCACACGAAGCCCACCATTTTAGCTAGGCTACTTTTTATGTGGGTGGTGCAAATTCAAACTAAATTCTCATACCTGAACAGCAAGTGCTTTTACCCAGTGACCCAGCTCTCCAGGTCCTCATCATGATACTGACATCTTCATTCATATTTATCATGTACTTTGATCATAAAATCTTTGCCTCATGTAACAGGTAACCCTAAGACAAGCCAGCCACCTTAGGCCTATCTCAGTCATATCCTAATTTAGATAAAGTTTGGGAAATTCTGTGAGGCATGAGAGTGTGGGAACCCAACAGAACCACAAGTGCAGGCATGCCACAGCTGGCACAGCTGTACTGTTCCCATCTTAGGAAATGCTGTTTTTGAAATCAAGTGTTCTGGGCAGAGCCCAGCAGCAGCAGGGTGATAGTGAGTTTTTATGTGACAGGTGTATTCCCCTGACACCATGATTTTTTTCTATTAAAACTCAAAAAATTATAATTCTTTTTTCCATGTGTATTTTATTTAATTTTTGTGCATTTCATATAACTTTTTTTTTTTGTCTTTTTGAGACAGGGTCTCCCTGTAGCCCCAGCTGTCCTGGAACTCACTTTCTAGACCAGGCTGGCCTTGAACTCACAAAGATCTGCCTGCCTCTGCCTCCCAAGTGCTAGGATTAAAGGTGTGCGCCACCACGCCCTGCACATTTCATACATCTTAACCATATTTGGATCCCTCCCCTATCTGCAGCCACTCTATAGCCCCCACACAGGATTTCATGTATTCTGTCATATATGTTAAAGCCTACTGAGTCAACTTTGTATACCCAGATGTCCCTCAATGTGAGTTCGTACACTGGAGCCTAGTCAGCCTATCTACTGTCACTGCCTTAAAAAGGATCAACTCTCCCATTAATTTCTCAGCTAAGGCTGTCTACTGCCCATTTCCCCAGTTCTATGCTAGTTTTGTTTGATTGAGTTGGCATGGGTCTTGTGCATGCTGTGACCATAGTTGAAGTTCATATGAGCAAGCTCCTAAAAGCCTAGAGGACACTTTCCTTATGGTCATGCACCACCCCTGGTTTTTACAATCTTTTTGACCCCTCTTCTGCAATGGTGCCTAAACCCTGGGTGGGTGAGGTTTAATATGAGTCTTATCCAGGGACATGCAAAGAGTTATAATTCTTTTTTAATTTAAGGCTCAGCTGTGACTAACAATAGCTGGCAAGTTACTTTTAATGGAGTGCCATTTCCCTCAGTGCTGTAGCCACTGTAAAGTGCTCCAGTGAATAAAAACTCTTACTCATGCTGGGCAAGAAACTCTGACTAAACCCAGTGGGCCACACACAAAAGGAAGACACGAATGTAGGATAGGGAGTTGTTTTCCCAGCAGAGGAGGAAGGGAGATGAATGAATGAATGGGGAGGAGAGAATGACAAAAATTCAGTACATAACTGTGTAAAACTGTCAAAGGAAATGCTATTAACTACTACATTAAAATATCTTTATCAATTGAGCCTACCTACCTACCTAACTACTACAGAGATTTGGGATTTCCTTGGGCATTTTTAGCTTAAGACAAGCCAAAGTACTGCTTAATATTTCACATCAGTAGTAACATCATAATTACACAGCTCCCTTCCTCCACAGGTTTCCCATCTAGTATTCAGACAACCAGGACATGCTTCCCAGGAGAATGTTTCCAGTTAAAGAATCAAATTATGATGTTTAACCCAGAAATTAAAAAGTGTGCTCCAATTTAACTGCTTTTAATTTATTTGCCTTCAGAAATTTGAACTGACAGCTCTTTCTATGAAAATTTACCAGAATCTTACCAAAACTCTTTCTATCATATTTTCTCCAAAAACGAAGTCAGAACCATAGCTTTTAAAAGAACATTTGTCTTCATATGGTTGGCATCTAAGAAAAAGAAAAAGCATTTGCTATTGTGACTAAAGCCATTTCAAGACTTAGCAGGCAAAATAAAAAACAGCTAGTTCCTCCCAGAGATGGAATGGCTGCGTGACCCTCTGGAGGGCTGTCCAGCCCTTAGCATTTTGCTTCTCAGCACGCCTCTCCCATCTCTAACCATCATTCCCCTCTACCCTAAGTGGCCAATCATTCCCCTCTACCCTAAGTGGCCAATGATGCTTTTAGCAACCAGAGATTTTTCAGGAGAAGAAACAAAGCCCATGTGTCTTACTGGTTGTACTTGAGTGTGCGCTGCTTTAAATTTTCTATTCTGAGAAGCTTTTTTTTTTTTTTTTGTCTTTTTGAGACAGGGTCTCCCTTTAGTCCCAGCTGGCCTGGAGCTCACTATGTAGACTAGGCTGGCCTTGAACTCACAGAGATCCACCTGCCTCTGCCTCCCAAGGATTAAAGGTGTGTGCCACCATATCAGACTGAGAGAAGCTATTTTGTTTGTTTTTTTGTTTGTTTTGGTTTTTTGTTTGTTTTTTTTTCCTCAGCATGAGTTTGGAGAGATGCTATTTTTTATACTAAAATTATTTTGTGTGATGAGAAACTCACAGACATGCAGTATTCTTATGATGGATACACCGAGGGTTCTGCAGTGCAGCCCCAAGGCAAGCTCCACTCTGTCTGGATGGAGCCTGCTCCCGTGAGTACATGTTTGTTGACAGCTGGTTTAAAAAAAATTTTTTTAATTTTATTTATTTCTGTATGTGTATGAATGTACTGTCTGCATGCAGGTCTGTGCACCCGTGTCGTGCAATGCCGCGGAGGTCAGAAGAGGGTGTCGGATTCCCCTGGAACTGGAGTTCTCCTGGAATTGGAGTTTCAGACGGTTCTCGGCCGCCATGTGGGAGCTGGGGATCGAACCCGGGTCCTCTGCAAGAGTGGTCGGCGCTCTTAACCGCTAGGCCATCTCTCCGGCCCGACAGCTGGTTTAAATGTTCTCTCATCACCAGCAATCCTAAGAAACTTGAACTTTTTACTTTACAAATATAGATTGCTTTCCCTTTGTCTATACGACTTGATGCCAATAAATAGATAATACCAAAATTAATTAGAAGATGAAAAAAGGATGTTTTTGAAATGTTCTCATCACCCAACTCCATGAGATAATAAGGCAATCCAATATTAAGATTATCCTGTAAAATGTTTTGAAGAAAAATTTAAACTGACATTCTTATAAAGTAGATTTTCAAATGAGAATTTGGCAATTTGTTAATAAAACATCAGAAAAAATGTTTTATGAATAGGTATGATAAAAAAAGGACAAATGAAAAAGAAACATTTCTGTTTTCTTACTAGGTTAAACATCTCCAATTAGAAAATAAAAAAAAAAAAAAAAAAAAAAAAAAAAAAAGAAGAAAATCTGAAATACAAAATTCTCCAAAATCTGAAGCTTTTGGAGTACTGAAATATAAGTAGAAAATTTCTGGCCTGATATGGGTCAGAATCAAAATTATGAAAAACTTTGAATAAAACTATATTCAAATTTCATGTCTCAGGTATATATAAATCAATATACATGAATTTAATGTTTAGAGTTGGATCTCACCTTTAAGAAATTTCATGATGTGTATTCAAATATTCTAAAATCTAAAAAAGGTAATTGAAAACACTTCTAGTAACATTTTGGATAAGGGATACTGAAACTGTATGAACTTACCCCACTGAGGTTGCCTCTGAGATGTGCTGAGTAGTAGAAAGCTGGACTGAATTTCTGGTATTTGGTAAATTTTCACCTAACAAACTAGAGTTCTCCTCAGAAATCTAAAAGAAATCCATCATAAAGTCGATTAGAATTGCCTTACTATAGAATCAGACAGTCATAGTTGAGCATATTGAAAGTTTAATATGATCAAATATCGCCATGAGCCCTTTATGTAAATCATCTCAAACACTCCTTCAACTCAGTAAATTTTGTACTTCTGTACACTTTATACCTGAGAAAAGTGATGGATGTAAAGAGCTCAAAAAGTTGCATAAGTCATATAACACAACAGAACTGACAGTTAAGCACAGGTCTTACTACCAGAGACCATATATTTCATTGTAATACTCAGAAATCTTGATGTTGCTTGTTACTATTATCCTTTTAGCCAGTTGGAGTTAATCCATATTTCTGGAGTAGGTGGGGAATTTTTTTAGGACAATTTAATTAATCTCTGAAAATGCCCCCAAGAGGCTTCACCATTGGTAATTTTTATGAGCACATACATTGTGCACACAACCTATACTAGTGTAACAAACATGGGAGTGAGAGATTTTTTTTTCAGAAGTGGAAGAAATCCAGCTCTATATCAATCAATAAAATATTAATATTTATCTTTATAGTGGGAGCATAAAAACTGACATATCTACAAGAGAACATGTGCCTAGGTTAGTCAAGATCAAAGGAGATGATGACCCTATTATTCAGATCATTGATCTCTCAGTCAAAATAATAGTTTTTACTCTTATTTGCTTACATAGTTGTAGTTATGTTTGGCTTAATTTACACACAAGTGGACATCACTTGCAGAATGTATTTTTAATGTGACATGAAAGCAGAGGAAGTCTTATTAGCAAGGGGGGCAGCGAGATAGGAGGGTGAGGGGGCAACGGAGAGCAAAGTGCAATCCTACATGGGCATAAAGATCCCAGAATGATCCCATTATTTTGTAGGCTAAGTCAAAAATTTAAAAGACTAGAAAAAGAAACTGTTCCGAAAGGTTCCTAAAGCTCAATTTTTTAACCTTTTTATTAAAATGGCACTCAATTTTGATTTGTAATTCTTTTTTTTTTTTTTTTTTTTTTTTGGTCTTTTTTTCGAGACAGGGTCTCCCTTTAGTCCAGCTAGGCCTGAAGCCTCCGCTTTCTGTCAGACCAGGCTGGCCTTGAACTCACAGAGATCCACCTGCCTCTGCCTCCTGAGTGCTGGGATTACAACGGTCGTGAGTTACCAGGCCTGGCTTTTTTTGTAATTCTTTAATTATGAACATTATAAAATGTTTTATGGGCTGGAGAGATTTCTCAGTGATTCAGAGTACTGGCTTCTCTTACAGGGGACTCAGATTTGATTTCCAGCACCCACATGGTAGCTAACAACCATCTGTAACTCCAGTCCAGGAGAAATCCTACACCCTTTTCTCACCTTCATGGGTGTTTCATGACATGGGTGCACTTACACACATGCAGGCAATACACTCATTTACATAAATTAAAATAATGAACTATGAAAAAATAAAATATTTTACCAAATAAAGCAACAGGATGAACAAGAATTCTCTGATTTTGATATATGTTAATAATGAACATATAAATAGTGATTCTGTAAAGTTCACTTAGGGGTAATTTTTACCATATCTACAAATCACATTCATTTAGTCAAAATTCTTGGATAGAAGTTTATACTGTATTTTGGGATCTTCAAGATCATCATGAAACAAAAATCTCAATAATGGGCATATCCATTGGGCTTTCCAATAATTGGGAATAATATCATGAGACTTTTGAACTACTCAAGAAGAAATATTTGTAAACTAGATCTTGAAATGTTTTATCATTTGAAAAAAATGGTGAAAAAAGTAATAAATTTCGTTCTTAAAATATATGATGCATGGCTGGAGAGATGGCTCAGCGATTAAGAGCACTGACTGTTCTTGCAGAGGACCTGGGTTCAATTCCCAGCACCCACATGGCGGCTAAGAACCATCTTAAGCTGGGGGGTGGTGGTGGCTATCAGCCTTTAATCCCAGCACTCGGTGAGGGAGGTAGGCGGAGCTTCTGTGAGTTCATGGCAGCCTGGTCTCCTCTCTTCTCTCTCCTCTTCTCTTCTCTTCTTCTTCTCTCTCTCTATATATATTTATATATAATAGTATATATTATCCTAGTTATCTTTAAATAAAAAAAACAATATATATATAATTATATATATTAATAACTTATATATCTAGTGCTTGAGAACAGCGATTATGATATAGCTCAGTGCTTGCTATGCAGTCATAAGGACCTGATTTTGTATAATCCGGTAATTGCTAAGACCGGATAAGTTCCATTTTATATTTTTTTTTAATCAAAACTGGTATGTTTTCACTTCCATGTGTTACTTTCATTGTCTTCTAAAAAACAAGAAATATGAACAAGTGTCAAAGGTTTAAAAATAAACAGCTGATGGAGCAACTCCAATTCCAACAGCCTATCTTGTGTTCCATTCCTCCTGAGTGGTTCTGCTGGAAGACACAGCTAGAGCTACAGCAACAGAACATTTCTGACCATGTGTCTGCGTGACCTGAACGAAAAGAATCTCCTTAGAAAAGCTCCAAGTGAGTGATTCAGATTCTTCGGTATTTGGAAGCGAGTTTTCTTACAGTTTCTGGAGGCTGCCAAGCTCCCCTACCTCAACCCTAGTTATTCTGTCTATAGAATCCTTGCTCCTGTTATCATCGAGATGAGTTTAGTGTGATGAAAATGGCAAAGCCACACTACAGTGTTGAATAGCAGGGTGCCTTGACAGGGTTAAGAGGATACCAAGCGTTTTTGCTGTAGGACCTATCGTGGGGGTTTTCTTACCCTGTGCTTTGCTTCTTCTTTGATTTTGCAAGATTTTGATGCATTACACCCAAATGCTTTGCTCACTTTTTCAAAGCTTTGAGTGTGAGGTGGCTGCAAAACAGCAGGTCTCAGAACATGTTCAGAATGTTCTACAGGCCCTTAAAAGAATGAAATTAAGAGATTAATTTACCCAGGTGTGGTGGCTTTAATCCCAGCACTAAGGAGGTAGAGGCAGGCAGATCTCTGAGTTTCAGGCCAGCTGGGGCTACGGGGAGACCCTGTCCCCAAAAGACCAAAACAAACAAACAAAGAAAAATAAATAAATAAAATTAGTACATTTTTAGTGAAGTACTCCTTTGTCCCTATTTTTAATATAATGCTATTCTAACATCACGACTACATTCTGAGGGACTAAGCAAAATCAAGATGGCCTGTGAATTGCCTGCTTCTCCCTTCTTATCTAGGTTTTGCCCAATCAGTATTTCTTTTGACTAGAGGGCTTACCTTATCAAATATTTTCCTACTTCGTGTTTTGTCACTCTGCCATACCTACATACACCCAGCACACACACACACACACACACACACACACACACACACACACACACACACACGTACATACTCATACACAGGGAGAGAAAGGGGGATTAAAATATGCATGGTAAAATGTGATTTCTGAAGTTCGTGAACATGTAGATACATACCTTGTTCTGAACTGTTCATGTCAGCATTCCTTTGCACAAGATTTGATGTCATAAAAACATTGTTTTTTCTTACTATAAGAAAAAAATGTGTTTTAATTTAAAACCCATGTCAATTTCTCCATTTTTGTAGAACAGGCCCCTCCTAAGATCACCAGTAGATGTCGCTGTTGGCACTAACACAAGTAAAGCAGAGCTCATTAGAGGGACTGGTTCTGCTAAAAAACGGGATTGCCGGGTACATGGTGGTGTTTAACCCTCACAAGTCTAAAATTTGACCTTGGACAGAAAAAGCAATATTATTTGTAATCATTAAATCGAGTACTGTAAGAAATTCTTCAGACAACAAACCCAGTTGATAAAGAACCCTGCATGTAATGATACACAGATCTTACAGCATGTCATAAAACTATTAGCAAAGGCTCTCAGCCTCCTTCGATGAAACCAAAGACAGAATTAAAGATGCTAGATTGTTTTCCTCTAAACATGTTAGTGGGGTGAGACTGCTTGTGGCTGCAAACACGGAATTTCTATATAAGTGGGATCTCCTCCTATGTGCAAAGCACACAGAAGCAGCAGTGACTAAGCATCTACCAGCCGGAGATGACAAGAGAATAAAGGGTACTTCTTTGAAGAACTATTCAAAGTATTATCACAGGCATGTTGTCATAGAATTACTTCTCTAACTTAGAGTTCAGTTTAGTAAGTTTTATTATCTTTATTATTTGAAACCAACAAAAAATGGGCCATGTAAATTCTATCATTTCCCCATTCCCAATACCATTTAAGATTTTGCACATGAAGTAGAACATTGCTTACTGATCAGCGTGCCCAGATTTGTTTGATCTTTGTGTATCTGATATTTCCAAATTAAGTAGCTATAGCAACAACTTAAAGCCACCCTTTGCTCATATGGCACTATAGTAAAGCAAAACACTTCGACTCTGGCATTCAGCCCCTATTTCTCTTAATATAGCTTGACATTTGGGCTCAGTCTATTGAGCTTAGAAGTATCTCTTCTGTCAGTAAAAAGTGTTTGATTTACTGTTTCTTGGTCATGCTTTAATTATTAATAAGAATATAAAGTCATTGATTTGAAAATTCTACAGTTTCTGGGTAGAGAAGAATCAATTGAAAGGAAGTGAAATACATATGTATGTAAGTAGGCAGGTAGATGATAGTGTTCTAGTTTGTCTTCCATTGCTGTGACAAAACACTCTGACCGACATCAACTTGGGGAGGAAAGAGTTTATTCAGCTTACATCTCCTGGGTCACAGTTCATCACTCAGGGAGCACAAGGCAGGAACTCAGGGCAGGAACCTGGAGGCAGGAGCTGAAGCACAGGCCATGGAGAAATGCTGTTTACTGGCTTGCTCCTCTGGCTCATGCCTAGCCTGCCTTCTTATATGGTAAACAACAACCTGCCCAGGGTGGCACCACTCATTGTGGGCTGGGCCCTCCCACACTGCTCGACCATTAAGACAATACTCCACAGATATGGCCACAGGCCAATCCAAAAGGCAGCCAAAGGGGCCAATTACCCCATTGGGCTAACCCCCACTCAAAACCCAGGGTGTGTCAAGTTGTCTAAAGCTATCCAGCACAGATAGATAGATAGATAGATAGATAGATAGATAGATAGATAGATAGATAGATAGATAGATAGATGATAGATAGATGATAGAATGTAGACTTTTTTTTTTAGCAGAAAACACATGGAAAAGGCAGTCGGTTGTTCCAAAGAAATAAAAACCCCAAATGTTATCGTTTGGGGGGGGTTTTGGGGTTTTTTTTTTTTTTTTTTTTTTTTTTTTTGTCTTTTCGAGACAGGGTTCCTTGTAGCCCAGCTGTCCTGGAACTCGCCTTGTTGGCCTTTGAACTCACAAAGATCCGCCTGCCCTCTGCCTCCCAAGTGCTAGGATTAAAGCGTGCCCACCACACGCCGGCCTAGAATATGTTATTTAATGTAGAGAAAGTGCCATTCATTTCAAATACTTCACCATGATAAAAATGATTTTATTTGATAAAACATTACAAATTTCAAGTAAAGAGAAGTCATATTTTAAGAAGGGAAATCTCTAATAAAATCACATTCTGAACTCCAGAATATGAATATGAGCCAAGGTTAAGTATTTTGAGTACTGTATAAATTCTGTGTATAGACAATGTTAAATAAAGTAAAAGCCTTTTTTATAGAGCTGCCTTATATAAAATGCTTATTACACAAGGCAGTGTAATACACTTATTACACAAGACTCATCATAAAGAGATTTTCTGAAGTGCTTTGATATAGAAATGAGGCAAACTAAATTTTTAGTCGACTTAGTAAGCATTGCACAACAATGTTCTTCTTAAAATGCAGGCATCTCTTTATTTTGTGGATAAAGACCTAAAAAAGCATCAAGTTTAAACTTTCTGCAAAAATCAACACATGTCCTGTCTGGATTTTTGGAGTTATTGTTCTTAAGATTTCCTTCCTGCATACTTTGCATAGGCTTTGATTTGTTGCTTAAAATATTAAAGTCTTATGATAGCTGAGAAAGAAAATTCACCATTACTAAGAGTGATTTTGAGAAGTCAGAATGTCAGACTTGAGGTTCTAGAAGCTGGCATCATATCATTACCTGGCCCAGAAGGAGGGAAGGTTGGGACGTCAGTAAACGATGAAGATCTCAGGCGCTTCTGAGACAAGCTTCCCACTAAAATCAGAGGGCAAATTCAAGTCATTAAGGAAGT
Source organism: Rhizomys pruinosus (assembly GCA_009823505.1). Classification (NCBI taxonomy): domain Eukaryota; kingdom Metazoa; phylum Chordata; class Mammalia; order Rodentia; family Spalacidae; genus Rhizomys; species Rhizomys pruinosus. Next base: position 1,965,470 of record VZQC01015001.1, on the reverse strand, counting down.
GGGGGGGTTTGTTTGTTTTGATTTGGAGTTTCATTGTTAGAATGAAAATATTAGATCACCAATTCAGAAAAATAACTATTTTATCATTAAAAAGAAAGAGGCCTCCTATAAGGATTATGAATTAATTTTATTTTCCATTCAATTCAATTTGAGCACTGACTGTATATAGGATACTTTATCAGGCATGAAGATGCCTTCTGTGAACCCATAGTGATTGGAGAGATATGTCCATAAATTGCGGCTTTGTAGGCCTGAAGGCAGTAAGACAATTACAAAGAACATTGCTGGATTGCTTTAATGTAGAAAGGAGCAAAAAAGTCCTTCATTGACTCAGAATACAGTGTGTGATAAGTTTTTAAAGTGTGGGCATCCATTTTAAAGGTTTCTTTTTAAATGACCAGTTGGAAAGGTTATTTTTTAGTAATTTCTATTAGACTAATAGTCACGGCTCTCCCTACCTCCTTGAGTCTGAGACTTTGTGGCATGCAGAGTGAAAGATGAGGACCTTACACGCTTTCTTGAGAAACCACCACCTTCTGAAAGAAATTTGATGGGAAGAGTAACATTGTTTACAATAACAGATTACCATCACTCAACTTGTATTACGGGAAGATAAACAATTTCCTTTTGTACACATACATAGGTTATCATTTTATAACATGCTGACTCTTGAAGCCCACCATTAAATATTAAGGATGATAAGGTGATTATAAACCTATAGGCATATTATATTAGCATGAAATAATTAGAAATGGGAGGCTTCCAGAAGAAATCGAATACATTCTACAGTGAATTTTTGGCATAGTAAGGGACAGTGGAGAATGAGACACTTAATCACATCACTGTTCTCAGGAATCTGTATGTCATCTTTCAAAACAAAGGTCATTCTATGCTTTAAAACAAGGAAGACCATTAAGTTTTATAGTGTCTGCCACATGCTAAAATGCTTGTGCCTGCTGGTTTTCTTTGTATGGATATTGGGGATTTGGTTTTGCAACACAGAATGTGATCATTACCGTGCTCTGTTGCTTCATACAGGGTGTCGGCTGCAGGTCTCTGAAAGGACACAAAGCTGCCAGTAAGAGCTAAGTATCTGCTATTCGTGCACCAAATTTCCACCCTGCCATTGTATGAGAGAATTCTCAGACAAAGCTCTTTGGCCCACCAAGACAAAGCAACACACTTTAATTCACCAAGTACATGTCAAAAGTCAAGTCTAACTTTCAAAAGTCAAGTGTAACTTTATAGATTATAGATTTCTGTGACTATAGAATCATTTGCAACAATTTGTTTAAAATGCAACTTTTTGAGACACCCACTTTTCAAGATTCTGGAGTGGTTTGTCTGGAGTAAGAATCTGTTTTTAAACAGAAGATGGAGGTTAAGATTTCTTTTTTCATTTTGTGGGTAGTGGTTAAAGACTGCAATATAAAATGAGTTCCAACGATGATAATAAGCTACAGTAAGAATCCTGCTGATCTTCCAGTGCTGATGGGTGGAGGGTGACACTCAAGCAGCAGATAGAATCTATGACCCCTTCCAACTGATATCACACTTTAGGTTTTTTTTTATACCTAGTTGTAGGCTAGTTTGGGGGCCCAAGGAGATCCTTAACCTTCCTAATCTTTTACTCTCCTCACCTTTTAAGATCCTTTCAATATGCATATTATTTTAGGTAAAGCATTTTAGCCACAATTTAAGAGATTTCAACCAAACTAATGTATGTAAGTCCTAACTGCACAAATATTCTGGAAGCACTGTGTTTAATGAAGGACAGCAAGTTACACCTCTGCAGGTGCCACAACTTAGTATAGCTGCCTTCTGGGAATATTCTTTAATTTTTTTAAATTAATTTTTTATGTATACGAGAGTTTTGCTACATGCAAGGTAATGCACCACATGCCCAGCAAATGCCCACAGAAACCAGAGAAGGCATGAGATCCTCTAGGAATTGGAGTTAGTATGGTGTTAGCTAGCTATGTGGATTCTGGGAACCAAATCTGGGCCCTCTGAAAACAGTCAAAGTACTCTTAAACACACTAAACCATCCCTCCAGCCCCTAGAAATATAATTGTCTTTGTCCAATAAAAGAAAAGTAGTTTGATCTTACCTTAAAAGTTTGTGTCTCCTTTCTCAAAACAAACATTGGTTGCAATGACAGATTCTTCTGTAAAAGAAAAGAAATAGCAAGAAATCAAAGTGCAGCTGATATTTCTAACACCACCTAAAAACTTGAAGAAATTTTTTGGTTATGTATTTCCTTGCCTTTGAGTAAAATCCAAACTATTTCCCACAAATATATAAATGACATACTTATGAGTAACTTAACAGTCAATTTCAGAATAAAACTTATGGNTGTGTCACACACACACACACACACACACACACACACAAGAAATTTTTAAAAATGTGATGAACAACAGCAGACACCAGGAACTGAGTGTTGGAAAGCTTGAGTGTAAACAAACAGAAAAGCTACACTTAACAGATGCTATATATGGGGTTTTCAAGTTTCTTTTCTTATGTCCTTTCCTCTGGCTTTGGAAGTCTGTTCTAGTTCTAAAAGCTAAACATGGAGTCTGTCAAACACTACCCAGCCTGAAACAGGATCACTCTAATTTTTTTTGTTGTTGTTGTTCTTTTCGAGACAGGGTCTCCTTGTAGCCCCAGCTGTCCTGGAACTCGCCTTGTAGACCAGGCTGGCCTTGAACTCACAAAGATCCGCCTGCCTCTGCCTCCCAAGTGCTAGGATTAAAGGCGTGCACCACCACGCCCGGCCTAGAATATGTTATTTAATGTAGAGAAAGTGCCATTCATTTCAAATACTTCACCATGATAAAAATGATTTTATTTGATAAAACATTACAAATTTCAAGTAAAGAGAAGTCATATTTTAAGAAGGGAAATCTCTAATAAAATCACATTCTGAACTCCAGAATATGAATATGAGCCAAGGTTAAGTATTTTGAGTACTGTATAAATTCTGTGTATAGACAATGTTAAATAAAGTAAAAGCCTTTTTTATAGAGCTGCCTTATATAAAATGCTTATTACACAAGGCAGTGTAATACACTTATTACACAAGACTCATCATAAAGAGATTTTCTGAAGTGCTTTGATATAGAAATGAGGCAAACTAAATTTTTAGTCGACTTAGTAAGCATTGCACAACAATGTTCTTCTTAAAATGCAGGCATCTCTTTATTTTGTGGATAAAGACCTAAAAAAGCATCAAGTTTAAACTTTCTGCAAAAATCAACACATGTCCTGTCTGGATTTTTGGAGTTATTGTTCTTAAGATTTCCTTCCTGCATACTTTGCATAGGCTTTGATTTGTTGCTTAAAATATTAAAGTCTTATGATAGCTGAGAAAGAAAATTCACCATTACTAAGAGTGATTTTGAGAAGTCAGAATGTCAGACTTGAGGTTCTAGAAGCTGGCATCATATCATTACCTGGCCCAGAAGGAGGGAAGGTTGGGACGTCAGTAAACGATGAAGATCTCAGGCGCTTCTGAGACAAGCTTCCCACTAAAATCAGAGGGCAAATTCAAGTCATTAAGGAAGTGGGGGGTTTGTTTGTTTTGATTTGGAGTTTCATTGTTAGAATGAAAATATTAGATCACCAATTCAGAAAAAATAACTATTTTATCATTAAAAAGAAAGAGTGCCTCCTATAAGGATTATGAATTAATTTTATTTCCATTCAATTCAATTTGAGCACTGACTGTATATAGGATACTTTATCAGGCATGAAGATGCCTTCTGTGAACCCATAGTGATTGGAGAGATATGTCCATAAATTGCGGCTTTGTAGGCCTGAAGGCAGTAAGACAATTACAAAGAACATTGCTGGAGTGCTTTAATGTAGAAAGGAGGCAAAAAAGTCCTTCATTGACTCAGAATACAGTGTGTGATAAAGTTTTTAAAGTGTGGGCATCCATTTATTAAAAGGTTTCTTTTTAAATGACCAGTTGGAAAGGTTATTTTTTAGTAATTTCATAATTAGAATAATAGTCAAGGCTCTCCCTACCTCCTTGAGTCTGAGACTTTGTGGCATGCAGAGTGAAAGATGAGGACCTTACACGCTTTCTTGAGAAACCACCACCTTCTGAAAGAAATTTGATGGGAAGAGTAACATTGTTTACAATAACAGATTACCATCACTCAACTTGTATTACGGGAAGATAAACAATTTCCTTTTGTACACATACATAGGTTATCATTTTATAACATGCTGACTCTTGAAGCCCACCATTAAATATTAAGGATGATAAGGTGATTATAAACCTATAGGCATATTATATTAGCATGAAATAATTAGAAATGGGAGGCTTCCAGAAGAAATCGTATATACATTCTACAGTGAATTTTTGGCATAGTAAGGGACAGTGGAGAATGAGACACTTAATCACATCACTGTTCTCAGGAATCTGTATGTCATCTTTCAAAACAAAGGTCATTCTATGCTTTAAAACAAGGAAGACCATTAAGTTTTATAGTGTCTGCCACATGCTAAAATGCTTGTGCCTGCTGGTTTTCTTTGTATGGATATTGGGGATTTGGTTTTGCAACACAGAATGTGATCATTACCGTGCTCTGTTGCTTCATACAGGGTGTCGGCTGCAGGTCTCTGAAAGGACACAAAGCTGCCAGTAAGAGCTAAGTATCTGCTATTCGTGCACCAAATTTCCACCCTGCCATTGTATGAGAGAATTCTCAGACAAAGCTCTTTGGCCCACCAAGACAAAGCAACACACTTTAATTCACCAAGTACATGTCAAAAGTCAAGTCTAACTTTCAAAAGTCAAGTGTAACTTTATAGATTATAGATTTCTGTGACTATAGAATCATTTGCAACAATTTGTTTAAAATGCAACTTTTTGAGACACCCACTTTTCAAGATTCTGGAGTGGTTTGTCTGGAGTAAGAATCTGTTTTTAAACAGAAGATGGAGGTTAAGATTTCTTTAGTTCATTTTGTGGGTAGTGGGTTAAAGACTGCATATAAAAATGAGTTCCAACGATGATAATAAGCTACAGTAAGAATCCTGCTGATCTTCCAGTGCTGATGGGTGGAGGGTGACACTCAAGCAGCAGATAGAATCTATGACCCCTTCCAACTGATATCACACTTTAGGTTTTTTTTTATACCTAGTTGTAGGCTAGTTTGGGGGCCCAAGGAGATCCTTAACCTTCCTAATCTTTTACTCTCCTCACCTTTTAAGATCCTTTCAATATGCATATTATTTTAGGTAAAGCATTTTAGCCACAATTTAAGAGATTTCAACCAAACTAATGTATGTAAGTCCTAACTGCACAAATATTCTGGAAGCACTGTGTTTAATGAAGGACAGCAAGTTACACCTCTGCAGGTGCCACAACTTAGTATAGCTGCCTTCTGGGAATATTTTCTTTAATTTTTTTAAATTAATTTTTTATGTATACGAGAGTTTTGTCTACATGCATGTAAGTGCACCCATGCCATGCAATGCCCACAGAAACCAGCAGAAGGCATAGGATCCTCTAGAATTGGAGTTAAGGATGGTTGTTAGCTGCTATGTGGATTCTGGGAACCAAATCTGGGCCCTCTGAAAAAGCAGTAAGTACTCTTAACCACTAAACCATCCCTCCAGCCCCTAGAAATATAATTGTCTTTGTCCAAATAAAAGAAAAGTAGTTTGATCTTACCTTAAAAGTTTGTTCTCCTTTCTCAAAAACAAACATTGGTTGAACAATGACAGATTCTTCTGTAAAAGAAAAGAAATAGCAAGAAATCAAAGTGCATGCTGATATTTCTAACACCACCTAAAAACATTTGAAGAAATTTTTTGGTTATGTATTTTCCTTGCCTTTGAGTAAAATCCAAACTATTTCCCACAAATACTATAAATGACATACTTATGAGTAACTTAACAGTCAATTTCAGAATAAAACTTATGGAAAGTGATAGTAACATGTATGTAAGTAGAAAGGTAATCCCTTTAAAAGAACATGGTTAGGCTGTAGGTTCAATTCAACACTAAATGACAATAGCAAACATACTTTAAGAATTTAAGAAGAACCAGGAAAAAAGATTCAGAAAAAAGATACAGGGCAGGGATGGCAGGGTACATGAACTCAACTCAGGTGGGGTGGGGGACATGGAAGACAAGATGAGTCTATATTGGACTGAGAAATGATGTATGAAATATACATAACTTCAATAAAAATGCTAAAAATAAAATAAGATAAAATTAACATGGAAAATAAAGTGAAAGTTATAATAAAAAATTAATGAGTCAGTTTATTCAAATGATTATGATGATAGTATGATAATAAATGCCAAAAAAAACTAACTCTAGAAATTTGGCATTTTCAAATGAATTTTCAAATTGATTGACATAAAAGTTACTTATACAAAAATCAACTCCAAATAGATCAAAGACCTCAATGTGAAACCTGAAACTCTGAAAATGATAGAAGAAAACATTGGCAGTAACCTACAAAATACAAGCAAAATCAGACAGCAGCTGAGCAGGAAATAAGATCAACAATCAATAAGTGGGATCTCACTAAACTCAAAAGCTTCTGTACAGCGAAAGAAGCGATCAAAGAAGTGAAGAGTGGGAAGAAACCTTCACCAGTGACACAACTGACAGAGGTTTAACACCCAGAGTATATAAATTACTCAAAAAATAAAGGAACAGGAAAACAAATGACCCAATCAAAAGATGGAGTAAAGAGCTGAACAGAGACTTCACAAATGAAGAAGTAAAGCTGGCCAAGAAACTTTTTTTTTTTTATCTTTTTGAGACAGGGTCTCTCTTTAGTCCCAGCTGGCCTGGAGCTCCTATGTAGACCAGGCTGACCTTGAACTCACAGAGATCTGCTTGCCTCTGCCTCCCAAGTGCTGGGATTAAAGACGTGTGCCACCACGCCCAGCCTAAAACGGTTCCTAGCCTCTAAGTGGGTGCTGGGAACTGAACCTGGGACCTCTGCAAGAGCAGTCAGTGCTCTTAACCACTGTACCATCTCTCCAGCACCAAGAAACATCTTTAAAGGTGTTCAACATCACTAATAATTTTAAAAATGCAAATTAAAACCACTTTAAGATTTCATCTTACCCGGGTAAGACTGGCTATGATCAAGAAAACAAATGATACCAAATGCTGGAGAGGCTGTGGGGAAACAGAAACACTCATTCACTGCTGGTGGGAATGTAAACTTATGCAATCCCTCTGGAAAGCAATGTGGAGAACTCTTAAAAGACTCAAAATGAACCTACCACTTGACTCAGTCATACCATTCCTGGGTATATACCCACAAGACTCATCCTATTGCAGAGATATGTGCATGAGCATGTTTATTGCAGCTCTCTTCACAATAGTGAAGAGCCGGAAACAACCCAAGTATCCCTCAACTGATGAGTGGATGAAGACAATGTGGTACATCTACACAATGGAGTTCTATGCAGCGGTAAAGAAAAATGACCACAAAATTTTCAGGTAAGTGGATGGAACTAGAAGCCATTATGCTAAGTGAAGTAACACAGTCCCCCCCCAAAAAAAATCTATGTATGGTGTGCTGGATAGCTTTAGTGTCAACTTGACACACCTGGGTTGAGGGAGCCTCAATTGGGGAATTTGCTCCATTGGATTGGCCTGTGGCCACGTCTGTGGAGTATTGTCTTGATTGTCAGGCAATGTGGGAGGGCCCAGCCCACAATGAGAAGTGCCACCCTGGGCAGGTTGTTGTGTACCATATAAGAAGGCGGGCTGGGCATGAGCCAGGGGAGCAAGCCAGCAAACAGCATTCCTCCATGGCCTGTGCTTCAGCTCCTGCCTCCAGGTTCCTGCCCTGAGTTCCTGCCTTGTGCTCCCTGAGTGATGAACTGTGAACCAGGAGATGTAAGCTGAATAAACCCTTTCCTCCCCAAGTTGGTGTCGGTTAGAGTGTTTTGTCACAGCAATGGAAGACAAACTACAACAGAAATTGGTACCAGAAGAGTGGGGTATTGCTGTGACAGACCTGACCTTGGTGTTTTGGGGAAGGATTGTGGAGGCGTTTGGAACTTTGGGCTGGGAAGATCATTGAATGCCTAAAGATAGTTACTGTGGATCTTGGAGCAGTTTTGCTGAAAGAGTTGTAGAAGATGGAGGACTGACTTGTGAAGTTTCTAGTTTCAAAGGGGAGCAGAGATCATCAGGACTGTGTAATGTGTGGGTTCTCATCAGCTGGGGCTGAAGAATCAGCTGTAAGTAACAAGAGACCAGCATCACTGTGGTGAAATCTTCTGGGAAGAATTTCTTCAGGGTCAGCACACAGAACCTATGTTCCAGAAGGGGCCTGAGCCTCCATGTCAAGCCAAAAGTAGGACTTGGTAGTGTGTAAGAGTCTCCTATATGGTTCTGGTGTTGAAATTTGAGGGGGTCACAGAGAGCAGCAGAGGCTTGGCACTGTGAGAGGTCAGGAAAGACCATTGTTGGAAGTGCACCTCGGTTGTAGTGAAGACCCCAGGATTGCAGGGGTCATGGAGAGAAGCTGAGGCTTTGCACCAGGAGAGGTCAGAAGAGACCATTGGTGAAGGTGCTGCCTCAGTTTTAGTGGCAACCCCAGCTTTTTGGAGATACCAGGACCATGGGATGACCACCAAGAGCAGCTGCAGGTGTGAAATGGAGTCGGCCTGGGCCTTCGAGATGAGCTGTGTGTGCCACGGATGGCATTCAGAGAAGGGGAGCTGCCGAGACCCTTTGGAACCCAGAAGATCATGAGTGAGTCCCAGGTGTCCAGCCTTGAGCTACTTTGCTGGACTTGGGTTTTGAGTGTCTCTGATTCTTCCCTTTGAAATAAGACAGTACTTGTTTTGGATTTTACAACAGCCCACAGTTGAGAGACTTTTTAATAGACTGTGAACTTTTAAGTGTTTGGACATTTTAAGGACTGTGGGGCTTTTAAGGATGTACTGTCTTAGGTTGTGATTTTTGTTAACTTCATACTTTGGGGATAAGAACTGGAAAGGTGGTGGTTTAATAGTGATGTGTTTTGCGTGTCAAGTTGACAAGGGGTCAATTGTGCTGGATAGCTTTAGTGTCAACTTGACACACCTGGGTTGAGGGAGCCTCAGTTGGGGAATTTGCTCCATTGGATTGGCCTGTGGCCACGTCTGTGGAGTATTGTCTTGATTGTCAGGCAATGTGGGAGGGCCCAGCCCACAATGAGAAGTGCCACCCTGGGCAGGTTGTTGTGTACCATATAAGAAGGCAGGCTGGGCATGAGCCAGGGTAGCAAGCCAGTGGACAGTATTCCTCCATGGCCTGTGCTTCAGCTCCTGCCTCCAGGTTCCTGCCCTGAGTTCCTGCCTTGTGCTCCCTGAGTGATGAACTGTAAACCAGGAGATGTAAGCTGAATTAACCCTTTCCTCCCCAAGTTGGTGTCGGTTAGAGTGTTTTGTCACAGCAATGGAAGACAAACTACAACATATGGTGTTCCTCATTTGTGGGTCCTAGCACCAAATCCTTATATATATAAGACAAATTAAGTAACTTTTTTCTTTTTTAGTAATATAATACCATATTACCTGATGCTACTATTAAAAAGGTACATTAAAACATACATTAACTTGCTTTGTAATTTAAGAATGTAAAGTAATATTTCTTTTTACCTGCATGCATCTCTACTGTTAAAATGTGAATCCCTAAACATGGTTTGGAATTAACCTATAGCTTATTTTCAGACATTGTAATTTTGGTATATGTGTGGTGTTGATAATATGCATATTTTGGAGCAACATAAAATTAAATGAAACAACAAAAAAGAATTTAAGGAAAACAAGATGTAAATGCTTCCTTTAGAATCTCATCAGGATATTGCTTTGACATCTTCAAGGAGATAAATTTCAATGGGTGAAAATTTAGAGAATAATTCTACATGGGTTGTATCTTAATGTATATATGGTATAAATGGCTGGAGCAGTGACATATAATCTCAGCACTTTAGAGACTGAGGCAGGACTGTGAGGTCATTATCAGTGTATTGCCTTGTATACACTTGGCATGCATGCACTGATCACTTATTTGCATCCCTGAGCCTAACAAATCTCCAGCTGGGGAATTTCAAGAATGGCAACCCTGTCTCAAAACAAAGCAACAACCAAATAAATGTGGATGCACCACATTCTCTTCTTGAAATGATCCCCAAATAATTCATATTTCCTTCACTAAGGTTGTCATATGCCAAACTATATTTTCAATATTTAGGATTAAGATTTGTTTACACAATGTTACAAAGTACAGAAAGGTGTGCTGGAGTGGTGGTTTAGCAGTTGAAGACTCAGGCTCACAACCTAAACAAATTATATACAACTCTGCTAGCCTTTTTTGTCTTTTCCCTTTCCTTCCCTTCCCTGTCCTCCCCTCAGCCACCCCTCACTCGCCTTCTGTTCCTCTCCACTTTATTTTAGTGCTGCCACTGACCCCAAAGCCTTGTAGATGCTGGACTGGGCATGTAACTCAGTTCTACCACAGGGATTGCAGGCTTTCACCAACTGGCCTGGTTTGTTTTTTATTTTTCCATATGAGGTAAGACAACAGAAAGAAACCTATTCATTATAGGGTATAACTGAATGATAACACTCCAGAAAGCTCAGGAAGCTTATAGGAGTTAGAAGTCAGCCGCTGGCCTTAGGAATGTGTTAGAAACTTGCTTCCCATATACTTGTGGGAAGCTTTGGCCTCTCTACTTTGGTTTTCTCATCTGAACAAAAACAAAGATTATAACTTTATTTGTAGTGTTTGTGTGAGGATTAAATAGGCTTTGTAGATATAATTACTTATATTTTAATATGACAAAGGAAAACGTTTAAGAAAGAAATTTGGGCATAGTCGTAAATGCCTGTAAAGCCAGCATTTGGTAGACTGAGGTAGAAGAATTGTGCATTTAAGGGCAGCCTGGGCTATAGAAGAAGTTCTCATATGAGCCATATAAGACATTGCTTCAAAGAAAGAGAGATGTGGGGAGGAAAGAAGAAAGAAAGGAAAAAAGAAAACCAAATCTTTATCATAGCACCACTGCCCATCCTGAGTCATAGCTGCCATTGTTAACTGATGACAACACAATTTCAAGGAGCTCAAGTCAAACCTCTGTTCAAATTATTTATTTATTTATTTATTTATTTATTTATTTATTTATTTATTTATTTGGTGTTTTTGAGACAGTGTCTCCCTGTTGTAGCCCCAGCTAGCCTGAACTCACTATGTGGACCAGGCCTTGAACTCACAGAGATCTTCCTGCCTCTGCCTCCTGAGTGAGTGCTGGGATTAAAGGCGTGGGCCACCATGCCTTTAATCCCAGAAAATGATCTCATTTTAGCAGGCGTCATTAATATATTGTCTTGGCATGCTCTAAGGTTCTAACTTGCCTCTTTGAGCCTAATAAATAAAGCTCTAGCTGAGGACCTTCAAGAACTACCATATAATTACAACCAAACGAGAAATGCCATTTCTCTATGATCATATCCTATAAGACAGTGTCTTAAACTCTACAAGATTAATCTTTGTAAATCTGGGACCAGTTGAACCTTCTTCCATCCCACTGAGACAAACTGTTCTATCTTCCCTGAGAGGCCAAATGAGCCCCCCTGGGGGTGGTCAGTTTCAGTCACACTGGCATTCTTATGCATATGAAGTAAATTAATAAATAGGACTTTTAGATGTAGGCTAATGATAATCCTTAAAATAGCAAACAATATATTGACTTTCCCACTATCAAAACACAACTAAAAACATGCAAAATGATCTTCGATGGTATCAGTAAGGAGGTATTGCAGAGTGCTTGTATCCTGAGGAGTGTATTATAAAGTAAGAAGGCCACTTAGTTATTAACTCAGTAAGAGCATCCTTTTCATGGCAATACTGTTGTGGTCTATAATACTAGAGATTTGTGGTCTGATTAAGGTGTATTAGTGTTGTAGTTGTCTTCCCTCCTCCACACTGCCCAGCACGTGGATTAGAACATAGACAATTTCCATACCTCCTCCTCCACCTAGGTTCTCTCTCCTAGGCAATTCTTTATGATCCATGAACAGATTCAAAATAAGCATTTATCAAGCCAATGAGTCCATAGCAGATGTGTTAACTGATATAGTAGAATCTAAAAATAAAACAAAGCCCTTAAAAATATATTTCTAAAATTTACATTGTTTTCTTTCAATAAAGTCACTAACACATTATTCAACTGAGATCTGAGATGTATATATATATATATTCATATATATATTCATATATATATGAATATATATATTATAATATATATATATATATATATATATATATTCAGAGATGGAGAGCTCATTCCTGCACTCACAGAGCCTGTACTGAACAGTGGAAACAGAACTAGATGACTGATTGCACAATTGCTTACAGTCAGTTAGGATAAGTTATAGAAATACGAGGTTCTCAACCCACAGGTGGGGATCCCTGCTTGGTTTCTGGGCCATGAGAGGGTTTCCAGGAGAGGCAATATGTCCGGCTGGTAAGGAAGGTACAGTTAGCCAGGAAGACGGGACTAGAAGGACATTCCAGGCAGAGAGAGAAACAGGAAGAACCTCTCTGAGTAAAGACAGAGCTCAGAAAACTCCAAGAAATGCAGGATTGCTGTTGTTTACCGTGAGAGGACCCGGTGAGTGGCAAGATGTGAACGCAGAGACAAGCTGGAGCTTTGCGAGGTCGTGAAAGTTCCGCCAAGAAGTTTTGTTTTTTATTCCAAGAAAAATGGGAAGGCAATGAGGGAGAGATGTGCCCGGATATGAACAAAGGAAATGCTACATGCTGCATAGAAAACAAACGAGAGGGAAGGGGGAAAGGACAGGGAATAAAATCTTGCTTCCACAGTTTTTCAGGTAAATTGAATAGTTAAAAGTTTAAAATACAGTTTTCTGGGGCTGGAGAGATGGCCTAGCGGTTAAGAGCGCTGACTGCTCTTACAGAGGACCCGGGTTCGATCCCCAGCGCCCACATGGCGGCCGAGAACCGTCTGAAACTCCGATTCCAGGAGAACTCCAGTTCCAGGGAAATCCGAGACCCTCTTCTGACCTCCGAGGCATTGCACGACATGGGTGCACAGACTTGCATGCAGACAGTACATTCATACACATACGGAAATAAATAAAAATTAATAAAAAATTTAAAAAAAAATACAGTTTTCTGCTACAGGAATGAAAATGAGGATATGGAAAACAATTTTGATGATGAATTTTGATGTTTTGTTTAAGATTCATGCACTGGTTAGTGAATCCTTGTATTCACTTTCTGTTTTCTGAATTTTAGGCTGAGAGGAGACACTCATTCACCCCACCCACAAGCATTTCATTGAGTACAAGGAAGGAGAAAGGACACAAAGAACTATCTATACACCTCAGTCTTGGTTTATCCTGAAGGATCTTCACTGGGCCAAGTGCTTTTGTCTATCCTCTTGTTAACTTGATCTTTTAAATCATTTTGTGGATTAAAATCTCTCAGTTAAGTGACTTGCTCAAAGTCATACCATTAGTTAAGTAGCAAAGTCTTTACTTAAACTCTGCCCCATCCTACCTCCTAAACCATTTATCTTAACCCCCACAAATTATACTGTTCCTCAGCTTTCTATTACTAGAACAAAATATCTGTGATAATTAATTTATAAGGAATAAAGATTTTAACTGGCTTACAGTTTAAGGGGGAGTTCAGGCTAGAATTCATCCACCCATTGCTTTGAGCCTGAGGTGAAGCAGTGTGTCATGGTGGGGATGACAAAGCTGAGCTATTTATAGCCAGGAAGTATAAGAAATAGAATGGAACTGGGGTCCCAAGATCCCCTTAAAGGGCACACTTCATCACCTAAGTCCACCTATTAACCCCTGCCTCCTAAAGCTTCTACCATCTCCTAATAGGGCCTCCCCAGGGACCAAACTTCTAACCTATTGGCATTTAGGGGACACTCAAGATAGAAATCATAGCACTCATATATGTCGGTTCTGCCAGGACAAATGATGCTCTGATTGGATACTGTGTACAATCTAGCCATCAAAAGTCAATATAGGGCTGGAGGGATGGCCTAGCGGTTAAGAGCGCCGACCGCTCTTGCAGAGGACCCGTGTTCGATCCCCAGCACCCACATGGCAGCTGAGAACCGTCTGTAACTCCAATTCCAGGAGAACTCCAGTTCCAGGGGAATCCGAGACCCTCTTCTGACCTCCGCAGCATTGCACGACACGGGTGCACAAACCTACATGCAGACAGTACATTCATACACATACAAAAATAGATTAAAAAATTTTAAGAAAAGTCAATATAAAATTATGTCACATCTGTTTTTTTCAAATTTGCCAAAATTGATTTGACCATACACATGCATTACTATTCTCTTCTGAAATCAGAAATCACACAATTATACAGTGTTTCAGGAAGTGGGGGTGGGGCACACAACAACGAGGAAAACTAAAGAGAAGTAATAGCAGTAAGATTTTAGAAGCTGGAAAATGGAAAGATAAACAGTGCTTATTTAGCAGACTGGGAAAGCTGGACTGCAAGTTCAAGATAGCAGAGGGTATGCCAGAAGGCAACTTACTGCACTCCAGAACCCCACCCCGACCCCCGCAGGAACACTGCCATTTAGGTATTGGTAACACTAAAAACTTGTAGAAGACATGGAGTTTGAAAATAGGAAGATCTTGTGTGTGTTAGCAGCAGAATAACTCAGCTGCCCTCCTGGCCTAGCAGTTCTTGACCATCATCTCTACTCAGAACAACTCATCCAAATCTCCAGGCCAGACTTCAGCAGAGTATTGTATGTCTACGTGACAGCTGTGTTTGGGGGATTCCCAAGTGCCATGTGTTGCATGTTTATAAAAAGATGCAACTACTCCCCTATTTTAATATGTACCATGATTCCCTCTTCCAAAAAGTTGGGTGAATTACAAGGGGTTGCTTCTACCTTCTTTTTTTTTTTAATTTTTTTTTTTTTTTAATTTCTGTATGTGTATGATGTACTGTCTGCATGCAAGTCTGTGCACCCGTGTCGTGCAATGCCGCGGAGGTCAGAAGAGGGTTTCGGATTACCCTGGAAACTGGAGTTCTCCTGGAATGGAGTTTTCAGACGGCTCTGGCGCCATGGGGGTGCGGGGATCGAACCGGGGTCCTCTGTAAGAGCGGCGCGTCTCTAACCGCTAGGCAGCTCTCCAGCCCGTTTTCTACCTTCTAATTACATATGTTTAATTAGCATCTAATCTGTGTCAAATAAACCTATTTCAACTCAGAAAGTAACCGGAAGTTTTTGGCCACCATGTGGGTGCTGGGGATCGAACCCGGGTCCTCTGTAAGAGCGGTCGGCGCTCTTAACCGCTAGGCCATCTCTCCAGCCCCGCTTCTACCTTCTAATTACATATGTTTAATTAGCATCTAATCTGTGTCAAATAAACCTATTTCAACTCAGAAAGTAACTGGAAGTTTTTGGTTGAGACATCTTAGAGGAAGGGGTTTGAAAAGATCCACCAAGCCAAAGAAGGACTCAAAAGCAGAGGAAGAAACCAAGAATGAAGAAGCTTTGGATTGGAGTTGACAGCCTAGCGCTCCCTGCCCCCAAGTTTCTGATACTCAGTTTCCCCCTTAACAAATGACATTCTGCTAATTGCAGCTTGTTAGTGGAGGGAAGTAGATACCAAGTTCTTAATATTGGATAGAACCAAGCAAGCCATCTAGCCAGAGCTGGAAAAACTTGTGAAAATATTCCTTGCTGGAAAGAGAGTAGTAGCAAACCTTCTGCAGAGGGGCAGTCCTGCCAATGGGTCGCCTCTAATTGCTACCGGGACTGGACTTCAGCCCAGGCAGGCTCTGTGTGTTCCTCTTCCTTTCCCTTTCTTCCTGGACTTCCCACGCATCTCTGCCACCCACTTCCTTTTTTTTTTTTTTTTTTTTTTTTTGGTCTTTTCGAGACCAGGGTCCTCCCTGTAAGCCCCACTGTCCTGGAACTCACTCTGTAGACCAGGCTGGCCTTGAACTCACAAAGATCCGCCTGCCTCTGCCTCCCCAGTGCTAGGATTAAAGACGTGCGCCACCACGCCCGGCCACATCCTCTTCTTTGATTTCATCTCCTCAGACACCCTCGCTTTGTTCTCCAGCACTTGTACCCTGACCTCTTCTATTCTACTTCTGTCACTTTTGTTTGAAGAGCTCACTATTTTTTTTAATTTTTTTTTGTTAATTTTATTTATTTCTGTATGTGTATGAATGTACTGTCTGCATGCAGGTCTGTGCACCCGTGTCGTGCAATGCCGCGGAGGTCAGAAGAGGGTCTCGGATTCCCCTGGAGCTGGAGTTCTCCTGGAATTGGAGTTTCAGATGGCTCTCGGCCGCCATGTGGGTGCTGGGGATCGAACCCGGGTCCTCTGTAAGAGCAGTCGGTGCTCTCAACCGCTAGGCCATCTCTCCAGCCCACTATTAAAGCATGGATTTTAGCACCGAAAGACAATCATCCTAGACCCAAGATGCAGCCCTTACCTCTCTCTCTCTCCTCTCTCTCTCTCTCTCTCTCTCTCTCTCTCTCTCTCTCTCTCTCTCATCTATCTATCATCTATCTATCTAGTCTCTAAGGCTAGCCTTAACTCCTGATTCTACTCCATCCCCTTTTGGCATACTGGGATTTCAGGCAAGCAATATCATTCCCGGCTTGTATATATTTTTAAAAGGTTCTTGTGAGGATTAAAGCAAAGTGTACAAGTAAGATAAGCTTCTCCTTCAATTTTGGAACAAAGCAGAGTTTCTGTATCTAATGTCTATCTCTCTCCCCATCCTCCATCCTCCATGTACGTACATATTTCCCCACACATCCAGACATGACATCTCTATATATGAGCATACAGCTTTGCATCAGGTCACGGGTTGCATAGAAGACATTCATTCATTAAAACTTGGTTTCCTTCCACTCCCCAGCTCTTCTCTAGACCTAAGTTATGAGTGTTTGCCTAGCTACTCTGTGTTAGCTCTGGGAAAAAAAGCTTGATTACTGGGATTTTATCTGATTTGAGTTTGCATAAACCTGGGGACATGGGTAAGAAATCCCAACCCAACCTAAGGAACTTTTTCCAACTGATGCTTGCCGACAGGGGGAAAGACAGTGTCTTACAGTGTCGGAACTTTTGGTGGGCCAAGTGAATGAATCCACACTGAAGGACATACTCTATAGGCCATATATATATATATATATATATTTGTATGTGAGTTCATCAAATTGGGTGGGGAGGGGGCAATGGGGATTATTGTGGGGAAAAGGAGCAGATCTAAATGCCATCAAACTATATTTTATGAAAAACACTAAAATTCAATAAAAATGCAAAAATTTTACTAAAATATGTAATTATATCTTAGACTATATTCAAAATTCCATAAGTCTACTATAATTTTTGAATATTGCCTACTGATAAAACTGTTCTACCAAGTTTCAACAATAATGTGAACTTCGTCACTGTTCCTATAATGTGAGTTTGCCACTCACTCCTTTCCAAATTCTCCAACCTGTACAAAGTGTTCCAATTCCAACCTGTATGAAGTCTTTCAATGTAATCATGTTACTTCTTTTTTCATTTATTATTTTTATTTTATGTGTATGAGTGCATTGCCTACCTGTGTGTAAATGCACCTGTGTCATCCATTGCCCACAGAGCTCAGAAGAGGGCGTCAGTTCCCTTGGAACTGGAGTTAGAGACAGTTGTTAGCTGCCATATGGGTTCTGAGAATTGAACCCAGTTCCTCTGCAAGAGCAGCCAGTGCCCTTAACCACTGAACCATCTCTCCAGCCTCATTATGTTACTTTTTTTTTTTTTTTTTGGTCTTTTTGAGACAGGGTCTCCCTATAGCCCCAGCTGGCCTGGAACTCTGTAGACCAGGCTGGCCTTGAACTCACAGAGATCTGCCTGCCTCTGCCTCCCCAGTGCTAGGATTAAAGGCGTGCGCCACCATGCCCAGCTAATAAAATATTTTTAAATTAAAAAGTTTCATTGTTCCTCAACACGTCTCTTTCACTCACTTCCTTCTTCTGAATCCAAGTTCTTTTCTTTCTGATCCTTTAATAAATATATTTTAAAGGCCAGCATGCTCTTGCATTCAAGCTCTGGTCAGAAGTGGTCTTAGGAAATCTTTGTTCTTCAAAATAGAGTCTTTGGGCCACGGAGAGGATCAGTGGGTAAAATGCTTATGGCACAAGCCTGAGGGAGGGCCTGGGTTTGGATCCCTAGAACGCACGTAAAGTTTCTGCAGCCCCAACCCTAACATGGCAAGATGGGAGTGGAAACAAGAGACTCTTTGGAAGTTTGTGGGCCAGCTAGCCTGACATGTGCAGTGGGGAGCACAAGAGACCCTGTCTCAAACACAGTTAAAGTTGAGGACCAACACCATACCTTGTAGTCTGACTTCCTCATGCACATATACGTACATACACATTACACACACATGATACACACAAACACATTTTTTAAAAAATTGGTCCAGATAAACCAGTAGCACTCACCCAAATTAGTTAGAAATATAGACCACAAGTGAAAATTTGTACTCCACACACTCCCTAGTAAGTTATTCAAGAAGTCCTGAAGGATTTCTGTCAACAGAGGGCAGATTCCTAAGAGTCTCTGGAGGAGAGAGTCCTGGAGCTAGTGAGTGACCTGTGGCAGGTGCAGAGAGGGCTGGCAATTCATGAGGAAATGCTGCTCTTCAACCCATAATGATTATGATCCAATGTAAAGTCACAGGTGACTCTAAATAAATCTCTATACTAAAGATATTAAATATTATTATTGATCTTGAAACTAGTCCTTCAGATTACATTTGAATCTATAATACATGATTTCCTCCAAGATATAAAAAACTTGTTTGCTGTTTTAAGGATATGTCTGAAATCTGTCGTTTTTCATAAAAAAATGTCACTGCGTGAGATTATTAAATGTCAATTAAAATGTTCATTTCGGCAAAGCAAAAAATGAGCCTGGAAGCATGAATTGCATCAAAGGCATTTGCCATAGTTCTAAGCTTCTTCAAAAGGAATTTGAAAGATCTAAAGGCTCAATTGTGAAAAATGCCCTCATTTGCAGAGAAAAAAAAAAAAAAGGACACATCAAAACAGGTGTCCTCATGGGGCTGGAGGGATGGCTTAGCGGTTAAGAGTGCCGACCGCTCTAGCAGAGGACCTGGGTTTGATCCCCAGCACCCACATGGCGGCTGAGAACCATCTGTAACTCCAGTTCCAGGAGAATCCAAGACCCTCTTCTGACCTCTGCAGCATTGCACGACATGGGTGCACAAACCTACATACAGACACTACATTCATACACATACAAAAATAAATAATAAAAAATAAATAAATAAATAAATAAATAAATAAATAAATAAATAAAACAGGTGCCCTCAGACTCTGCATGGAGCCATGGAAAAGGGTGGGGTTTTTTTTTTGGGTTTTTTTTTTTGGTTTTTGGTTTTTGGTTTTTGGTTTTTAAAAAAGGAAGAAACAAAAAACCAAACAAAATCCCTGAATTTTATTAAAATTTCTTAAGAATGTTTTGAGAAAAGCGAAGTATAGCCCCAGAAGAAAAAGGAATCTGTGCCAACTCACAAATAAACCACAAGCATAAGACATTCTGTCCTTATTCCTAGCCATATAAGGGGAAAGTTTGTAAAATGCAGGGGAATGAAATAAGCAACAAATAACTTTGTGATAATATTTAATATATCTCTGCCTGGTGTGGTGGCACAAGCCTTTAGTCCCAGCACTCAGGAGGTAGAGGCAGGGGGATCTCTGTGAGTTCAAGGGGGAACCTGTCTCAAACACACACACACACACACACACACACACACATATGAGGATGGCAGGATCACAGAATGGTATTATTAGTTATTATAGGACATTCTTGGTTCTATATTATGAGATGCTTTTGCTGGTTCAAATGTAAAATAACAAGACCAGAGGGAATCAGGCAATCTACCTAGTGAGTTTTTAAGTTGACGCACAAAGATCCAGCTCGGTTTCAGACACAAGACGAATAAGACTTCCTGCAGCAACTGACCCTGGTCATCTCTGCTGAAGATGTGAACAATCTGTGTACTACAAATACCAGCTGTTTGTAAGACATGCAGAAATATGCAAGATAAAACCAGGGAAACCCTTACTCCTTTCGGTGTAATTCTGCAACTTAACACCGCTTTCCATTTTCATTGGAAATGGAGTTGTCAACTGCTAATTCTAAGCAACTTACCAATTCTCAGTTTGGATTTATTTATGAGAAGCATGTACAAAAGGAAAAGAATCAAGTTGAGAACTAAGTGAAGGACATTATTCCTCTTCTTGTGAAGGCCAAGTTGATCAGGGAAGCACTCATTTCTGAGTGAGCATCATTTTGTAGTAGGAAACTGGACCCAAGATGAGAAAACTTTCAGTTTCACTGACTACAATCACCATCACCCAGGGCTAGCCTAGTCCATCCTATTTCCCAAATTCGTCTACCGCTGCTGACAACTTCAGGGGAACCATCATGTTAAGCTCCAGATACTTTCTGTTCTTTCCTCCTTGGTTGTACCATGGTCTATATACAGACACAGCAATTTAAAAAAAAAATCACAGCACAGGAATAAGAAGGCATCTAATTTGAACAAGAAGCAAGAAGCATCCGAGACTGTCCACAGTCTTGACTACTATGTTGCTGACCTACCACTAGTGATCTGTAGCAGTGGCTGTAGCCAGTCACTTACACTCATTTCCATTTTAGAACCTGGAGATTTGAAACCGCAATCCAATGAAAACAAAAAAGAAAAATATTACTTCTTTAAGTTTACTTTCTTATGCCTTTTTGTTGTTGTTGATATATAGTCTCACCTCAAACCTATGACTCCCAAGCTTGGAGTCTTCCTGCTTTGGCTTTCCAGTGCCAGAATAAGAGAGTGTTTGTCACTGCACCCAGCTTAATGTCTTCCTAGAGAAGCTTACAAGAAATATTCATTTTGTATAGAACACCTGGCAAAATTGTCCTCTCATGAAGAAACGGGTTCTGTATTTTCTGAAAGGTCTGTGCCTGAGCCCAAAGCGAAGGCCGTCATGTGCATGTGCTCTGTGCTGGGACTGCTCAAGGACTAGCCAGATTTCGGGAAAACCATCCTCGATTTTGAATAGAGCACTCTCTGTGGATATCGAAACATACACCACTGCAGGTTTCAAAGTCAAGAGACTGTTCTTTGGAGATCTTCCTTTCTTCCTTCCCTCTTCAAGGCAGGACCTGGCATATGGAATGCTTATGCAAGTCACATAATGAGGGGCTGGAGAGATGGCTCAGCAGTTAAAGAGTACTGACTGCTCTTGTAGGGGACCCAGGTTCGAATCTCAACACCCACATGGCAGCTAAGAACCATCCTAGGCCAGGGGTGGTGGTGCATGCCTTTAATCTCAGCACTCAGGAGACAGGCAGGTGGATCTCTGTGAGTTCAAGGCCAGCCTGGTCTACATAATGAGCTCCAGGCCAGCTGGTACTAAAGGGAGACCCTGTCTCAAAAAGACAAAAACAAAAAAAAAAGAGAAAGAAACATAATGAATATTAGACCTTGCTGATCTCCCAGGCTGCTCTTTTTAATACATTGACATAATATAAATGCATTTGCATCATACTTTAGCTATTATAAAACATATTTAAATATACATATATATATATATATATATATATGTTTGGCAGCTAGAATATATGGATTTTAGAAACCCATACTTTGAGAAGAGAGGGACCAAGTTTTCCCCTCCTTAATTTACTATGCAAGCCTTGGAAGGTTACTCTGAGCAGACTTCTTCATCGTAAATGGGCATCATAAGACCCACCTCACAAAGTGTAATGATTAAGCAAGGTTACATATATTAAATCTGGCTTCTTCTAAGAAATGCTTAGTATATTACAGGTTATTACATGATCTTCAGGAGTGAGTTATTAAATATCCTGTTACCACAAGAGAACTAATGCTTTAAAATTATAACATCTTACAGAGGACCCGGGTTCGATCCCCAGCACCCACATGGCGGCTGAGAACCATCTGAAGCTCCAATTCCAGGAGAACTCCAGTTCCAGGGGAATCCGAGACCCTCTTCTGACCTCCGCGGCGTTGCACGACACGGGTGCACAGACTTGCATGCAGACAGTACATTCATACACATACAGAAATAAATAAAATTAATAAAAAATAAAAATAAAAATAAAAAAATAAAATTATAACATGCGCCCAAAATCACACAGAAAACACTTGGGATCCAAGTACTGACAGCTAATTCCAAAATTCAGTTTTTCCTATAAGTTAGCCTCCATCTGGGTTCCATTGTAACTTCAGTGATGAGTTGGCAGCTTCTGTTTTGAAGGGTGGCATGGCTAGGCCCAGATGGCTCTTTCCTGTTCACGTGCACCTACAGGCTTGGTGGGGATGTAATCCAATGCTGTGTGTATCTTCCTCACTTCAACTTTGCCGTTTGTAGTTATGCAAAAAGCTTCTCCTATTCTTTCCATTATTTGTTCATATTTGACTCTGAGGAAGTTTGTTGCAGAACGTCTGTAGGTAAACACCATGGCGATCCTAGCAATTTTAAGACTCATGTTAATATTTTCAGCCACTGGCAAAAAAAAAAAAAAAGAAGCAGAACGTCTTACCTTTGCACACAGCCATTTCTCTGTAATTTGAAGGCATTATTTTGTCTATAAATAAGACCACTGGGTGCTTTTGTAAGAAGGGTACCTTCAGTATTAACTCAAATATGTTTATCAGAGCATACATGGGTTTACAGAATGATAATGTCAGAAGGATATGCTTGCTCTTTCTCTACATTATTCCTTTGTTTGGGCCTGAGGGCTAATAAAGATGCAGAGTATGTCCCAGGATGTGTTTGGTCAACCTGTACCATTTGGAAATACATATTTCATTTGACAGCATTTGTAAATCACATATTTCTCCCTCAGAATAACTCATAGTGTGAAAATGCTTCCATATGTTAGAAATAGATCGCTCCACTTTACTGAGGGAGGAAGGGAATAGAAATAAAATCTAGGTTTCAAGGAACATTGAAGATATATATTGAAGAGGCTCACAAGTTCAAAATGGTATCTTCTTTAAGTTAATCTCAACTAATTCTATAGTAGTGTTTACTGCTAAAATGAAGTAGGTAATTTTGTCACAAAAATCTTCCTCATAAGAATCAAATAACTATTCAAAAAGACTGCTAATCAGATAATATATCTTCATACATTGAATTCAGATAAATTTATACTCTTCCACTTCAGCAAAGAAGCACACTATTTTTTAATTCCTTCATGGATTCCCAACATAGGATGGAAAAACAGAATCTAACTTCTTCTAAAACTCTTTTCCTCAAACTTATCCATCTTTGTCTTAATCCTTTGAACAAGCAAGGAGAAGATGCTCTGTTTCTCCATTTCCACAGGAATAAACAGATGTTATCCTATCCAACAAGAAAAAAGCCAACCTGTCACCCCAGGCCTCCAGAATCCTGAAGGCTGTGGCCTTTGTCCTCTCAGGAACAGGTGGAAGGCCCAGAGCTTGGCACCATCTTCCCCATCATGTGAAGGCTCATGTGCCTTCCCCACAGGCCCTCGGGGGTAGGCAGGGAACAGGCATAATGTGATGCTTGCTCCAGAAGGTTCTGCTCAGAACTAGACTGGGAAAGGTGAAGGCCAGAAAGCAATTTGTACACTTATTACAAATATTTTGTTCATCATGTTAAAAAGAATTAGAACAAATTTCACTCTTAAAATTTATGTGACTTGAGGCTGGCCATCCTCCTCCCAGGATAGAAATGTGAGACCCACACCCCCTAATTAAAACCCAAGTTACCTTTATCAGAGTCCTATATGCTTTCATGCCAGGGGTCTCCCCTCAATATAAACCTAACATCTGGTGCCAAAACCTGGGAGAGGGTAGAGGTGGACTCTGACCAGACTACCTGCCAGATACAGACTTGCCACTCACCATGGATCTGACTTCATCCAGAGACAAATATGAATGCTTACATGCTGACAATGGTGACACCCAGGTGTAAAGAATCTCACCCTCTTGTGTCATTAACCCCCTCTTCATTGCCCCCTGTCAGCAAGAAACATCTAGAAGGAAAAACACTGCCCCCCCCATTTCTATGACACAAAAGGGTGGAATGTAAGACCATTGTCAACTCGGACCTGCAAACCCCAAGAAGTGTTCACCCTTGACCACCCTCCTATGCTCTGGGAAAAGGTCACTGTAACCTTGGCCAGCTTCAAGAGAGAAACACCCTGTGTTTTCCTCAAGCTGTTTGTCCCATGCCCTATTGCCTACTTCCCCCTTAAAAGTCTGCAAAAGCACATGTTTGGCAGAATGCATAAGCTCTGGTGGGGTGGGGGGGGTAGGGAGAGGGACATGGGCCTAGATTTGATTTGTAATGTAATCTTGCATAAAAAAACAAAAAATAAAGGTATACACCCTAAAAAAGTCTGCAAAAGCAGCCATGTGGTTGCTGGCTGTCCTGCTCTTGAGACAGAGATACCAGACCTACATCCCTTAATTAAAACACAAGTCATCTTTAAAACAATTTATGTGACTTAAAAATTTTTCAGGACAATTGAAAACAGTCCTTAAAATGCATCAGTTCCTTCTTCCGAGCTTTCATGATCATTGGACAAATCAAGCTGAGAGGATAAGAAAAGGTATTCTAATTCTGTGATATCCTTTAATCTTTTATAAATGACAGTAAAGTACACAGAACATTTGTAACTAACTATTTCAAGGTCAGAAGTGGCATTAATTACACCATTGGAATAACCATAACTGCTATCCTCAATGCTTTTTTCACCATCCTTCAACTGAAACTTTGCATCCATTAAATAGTAACCTCTCCCTCCATACTTGCCTCAACCCTTGAAAATGCTATTCTATTTTCTTACACTGAAACTGACTATTCCATGTATTCATATAAGTGCAATATACGATATTTATCTTTGCAATTTTAACATTTTTATTTATTGTGTGTATGTGTGTGTGCATGTGTGTACATGTGCATGCATGTGTGCTGTGATTGTGGAGGGCAGGAGACAACTTAGGGAAGTCAGTTATCTTCCTCTACCATGTGGGGTGCCAGGATCAAACTCAGGTCACCAGTTTGTTGACAAATGCCTTTACCTGATGAGCCATCTCTCTGGTGCAATATTTGTCCCTTTATGTCTAGCTGATTTTACCCAGTATAACGTCTTCATCCATGTAGCAGCATGTATCAGAACTTCATCATTCCAAAAGCTGAATAATGTTTAATTCTGTATATAATGTATTTTTAATCCACTTATCCACTGATGGGCTTTTGCATTTGATTTTTTTTTATTTTTTTTAATTTTATTTATTTCTGTATGTGTATGAATGTACTGTCTGCATGCAAGTCTGTGCACCCGTGTCGTGCAATGCCGAGGAGGTCAGAAGAGGGTGTCGGATTCCCCCGGAATTGGAGTTCTCCTGGAATTGGAGTTTCAGACGGTTCTCGGCCGCCATGTGGGTGCTGGGGATCGAACCCGGGTCCTCTGCAAGAATGGTCAGCGCACTTAACCGCTAGGCCATCATCTCTCCAGCCCTTTTCATTTGATTTTTAATATTTTATTTTATTTTATTTTGTCTTTTTGAGACAGGGTCTCCCTATAGCCCCAATTGGCCTTGAACTCACTCTGTAGACCAAGCTGGCCTTGAACTCACAGAGATCCACCTACCTCTGCCTCTCGAGTGCTAGGATTAAAGGTATGACCATGCCCGGCTTAAGGACAGTTCTTAGCCGACATGTGGGTTCTGGGAATTGAACCCAGGTCCTCTGCAAGAGCAGTCAGTGCTCTTAACTGCTGAGCCATCTCTCCAGCCCCTTATTTTTATTTTATATATATGACTGTATTGCTTGCATGTGTGTAAGTGCAGTGTTCTCATGCAATGTCCACAGAGGTCAACAGAGGGAGACAGATCCCATGGAACTGGAGTTATGGTTTTTAGCTCTTGTAGGTATTGGGAATCCAACCTTTGAAAGAGTAGCCAGTGCTCTGAACCACACAGTCACCTCTCCAGCCCTATTTTTTCTTTTTCTTTTAAAATATATTTTATGTTATTATTTTTATTTTATGTGTATGAGTGTATTCCCTTCATGTGTGTAACTGCACCCATGTCATGCAATGCCCATGGAGGTCAGAAGAAGGTGTCAGATTCCCCTGGAACTGGAGTTATGGATGGCTGTTAGCTACCATGTGGGTGCCCAGAATTGAACTCTGTTCCTCAGTAAGAACAAGTGCTCTTACCCACTGAGCTATATCTCCAGCCCCTATAGCCTTATTTTTTCAGTGTATATTTTTATTGAAATTTTGTGTACTTCATTCAATACAACTTAATCATATTTATACCCCCTCCCCTAACTACACCCCCATAGCCCACCCACCGGATTTCATGCACTCTGTCATATATGTTAAGGCCTACTGAGTCAAGTTTATGTTCCCAAATGTCCCTCAATGTGAGTTCATCCACTTGAGGTGTCTGTCACTCCCTTAAAGACAAACTCTCCTTCACCCAGCAGTGATCAACTGCCAATAATTCCTTTGCTAAGTTCTCTGTCAATTTGAGATGCTTTTTAATAGAGTAGCTCTTATATGAAGATGGCCTCATATAGAGACATAACTCTTTGTCCTAAGCACTAACTGAGCCATAGTCCTATCTCTACTTCTCTATGTGAAGTCAGTTGAATTAAGTGATTTTTGAAGCCTTATCATTCGGTGGTTTATGAATACCAATCACTTGATGAACTATTTAGGAAGTATATTGGTTCATTTCATAAACACTGGTTGCCTGTTATAAGCAAGGACAATAGAGTATTTTAAGTGTCAGGCTGAAAAAAGGGAGTATCCACATAGGCAGGAAAAAGTTTGACCCATAGAGTATGATGTTTCTTATTTGTTTTCATTATTTTCCTGCATCTTGAAATTTATAACTAGAATTGTTTTCTAAAACCCTCTATAGACTTATTTTGTTGCTTCTTAACAATAAAAATATTCACTTTGATTAGTTTAGCTTACTCTGTTTTTAAAAAGAAAAAGTGAAAAATGCCTAAACTTTATCCCATATTTGAAAATGAAACACCTTATAACCAAAGTTGGTCTTATTAAATAAACAGAACTCATAATCAGTAGTACTAGTATTTTTTGTTTATTCTCAGCTTGTAAAAGCATACACACACACACACGCACACACACACACACACACACACACACACCACACTTATCTACAACTTCATTTCTCTGTAGATGAATAAAGTTTATATAGCCAACTTCAAATCAAAATCGACCACTTCAGACTTTATTTTACTCTTTACCTTCAGCTGGCAATATCCCTCCCCCTTTTAAAAATTGTTTGCTTATTGGCAGTACTATAGATAGAACCCAGGGCCTTATGATTGCCAGGTAAATGCTCTACCACTTAGCTGTCCAGTAATCTTTTTAACTTTTTAATTTCGAGACAAAAATCTTCTCAGTTGCCCAGGCTAACATTGACAGAACTCCATGACCTTTTTGCTTCAGTCTCTAGAGTAGCCATGGTTACAGGCATGTACCACAAGGCCTAGCATATCCTTCCTTCTTATGAATTTACCAAAACAAGAAAAGAGTTAGTGCCAATAATTTCAGTATGTCCTCATATGGATACATTCATACTGTCGTCCCCAGTTGAAAGTCTAGATCATATTCCTATGAACTTTTGATTGTTTATTGCCATCTCCAGTAGGTGAGGTATCTGATCATTGGGTAAAAGGAATGAAGCTTCTAATTAAAGTATTTACTACATTTTAAATCCTGACTTCTGAATATTTTGCTAGATTTGCCCATAGACTTAATTAAAAAGCAACTCGGGTGTGAAACTTTGTACCAAAAAGTTGATTAAAATTTCAAACCGAGTTAATAATTTAACACAATAGTTGATCCAACACTTGAAGTCTCCAGCTGAATTTTAAAAATTGGGGGCTGGGGACATAGCTCTGTGATAGAGCACTTGCCTAGCATATATAAGGCCCCGGGTTTAATCCCGGGTTTAATTTTAGCACTGCCAAAAATATAAGTTAATGTGGCTAGAGAGATGGCTCAGCAGTTAAGAGTCCTGGATGTTCTTTCAGAGGACCTGGGTTCTAGCACCCACGTGGTGGCTAATACCTGTCTGTAACTCCAGTTCCAGAGGTTTTCTGACATCTGCAGGCATTGCATGGATGAGTATTACATACATTACTTATAGAATAAAAAGAAAGAGAGAGAGAGAGAGAGAGAGAGAGAGAGAGAAAGAAAGAGAGAGAGAGAGAGAAAGAAAGAAAGAAAGAAAGAAAGAAAGAAAGAAAGAAAAGAAAAATTAAATAATGACTACTATTTAACCCCCTTTTAATTTCATCTTTTCGATGGAGCTGGAACTGACCTGGAAGCCACTTCCCCTGAAGGCCGGCTCTCATAATAAATTTAGGGAGTACTATGCAAGCTACTAAGGGAGAACAACAATCAGTGACCCAATCCCAGCTTTAAGATCAAATAACCACATCGGTGATTGGCACAGCAAATGACATTGGTGTAGTAGTGGCACTTTTATCTTGGGGGCAATCAACAGCTATATAATTGGACTTAAAGCCCACCCAATGGGAGGACACTCATGTGTGGTACTGTAAACATAGCCAAAGACACATGCATGGGGAGGTCATAGATCTTAGAGAAAACCCCAAGGCTCTCACATCCATAGACTAATGTAATTTCTTACTATATGCAAAATATATATCCTTATATATATTTATATATATTTATAGTCAAGTATCCCAGTCACCACTCCATTAAAGAAGCTTCTTTTGTACTAGATGGAAACTATCACAGGGTACCACAACTGATCACAGACATTGTCTGTGAATTATAAGTGGCACATCTACGATGCAACCTTTACACCTAAGGCTCATGCAATATAGAACAAGGGGTAAAGAGGACACTAATTAATCTCTCAATTATTATTAATGAAGCATGCATCAGAGGGCCAGGAACACAAAGGGTCACAAATGGCCCATGTGTGGAAATTAGGAGTCGGCAGAGTGTGGGTTCTCGGACACTACACCTATATTAAGCTTCACTCATGCAGGGCTCAGGGACCATCGAGGAAGATGGGGTGGAAAGGTTGTAAGTGCCGGGGGGGAGGGACATGACCATATGGAAATAGAATCCTACAAGCTTCTGGGACACTGCTCATATGAACCTACAGCAATAGTGTCAGCATGCCCAAGACCCATGCAAACTCAAGCACACAAAAACCCAGCATGGAACTGGGGAAACAGGCAGAGACCCCAATCTATTGGCACCTGATTACTGCTGGGTGAGGAAGAGATGTTTTGTATGAAATACATAAAAATTCAATAAACCATTTCTTTCAGGCCCTATCAGCTCAGTTCCAAAACTGGTATGTCCCTTGGTTTGATATTTCATACAAACAATGTTAGAGATATGGGCTCTGCTGTTTCTTAGCATTAAATAAAAACTACTAGCCTAGTCAGTGAGTCACTTGCTTGGACTTACAAGTTTACATGGACACATCTGCATTTTCATTATTTTGAAGCAAAAAATGCCCTCCTGACATCAGTTGCATGTGGTCCATAATTCATGTAGGTTTTAATTGGTAACTTAGTAACAACTTATTTTAAGCAACCAAACCACAGATTGAGCTCAAGGAGCAGCAGCCAGGGCATCTCTTTCACAAGTGCTTAGCTGAGGATCTGTTTTGTACCTGCTTAACAGGCAGTAAGCATGGGCTCACTGAGTCCCAACCCCTGCCTGAGTCAGGGCTCTGAGCTTGA
This sequence comes from Rhizomys pruinosus, assembly GCA_009823505.1. Classification (NCBI taxonomy): domain Eukaryota; kingdom Metazoa; phylum Chordata; class Mammalia; order Rodentia; family Spalacidae; genus Rhizomys; species Rhizomys pruinosus. The sequence goes on along the minus strand of VZQC01015001.1, from coordinate 1,935,595 downwards.
CTCTGAAGTCACATCCGACCTACCTCCTGGGACTTTCTTAAAGAAATAAACGAACGCATGAAGTTTCTTAAAGAAATAAACAAATGCATGGTGTCTGGAATATAATGGATAATCCATGAATATAGTTTGTTTACAAGTGACTTGTTAGCACTGTAGTATGGCCTAATGTAATAAACACACTTTTATGCTCTCAAAAAGTTGGTTATTTCATTCATGTTGATATTGTCTCCTCCAACCACAGGATCTTGGTTTTGGAAGGGCTCTGACAGTTCCCCTGTGCAAAGGTCTCATGCTCGGATAGCACAGAATAGCACCATGGTGTGAAGTCTACACGTGGAAGCATGCTGGCATGCAGGCTGTAGGCATGCCAAGATCTTGCCTTTTTGTGCCACAGAATCAGCCTCTTGACTTTGCCTCAGAGTACTGTATACATTTTATTGCCATTACTAAGTTAAGTGCATCCATGAATATCCACAGAAAACATTTGAAGAAAGTAGTGCATTCACAATAATCTAAACATATTTTGTGTTTTATAGTTTAGATTCTAAGCAAATTCGATGGCATAGTTCATATGCACCACTCAGACTTTAAATTTATACCATCTCAGCTGGATTTGGTGCTTTCACCCCCAAAAAGCAGTATGCCTAAAATGTGAAAGATGGAGGTTTTTTTTTGGTCTTTTTGAGACAGGGTTTTCCTGTAACCCCAGCTGTCCTGGAATTCACTATATAGACCAGCCTGGCCTTGAACTCACAGAGATCCACCTGCCTCTGCTGGGATTAAAGGCACCACCACGCCTGTCTGAAGATGATTTTAAAATGCAACTGTTAGCTTTATAGAAGTGAGTGAACCGGAAGAATTGAAAAAATAGAAAGTAGTAGCTTAGTTCTCATTACTTAGTTCCTTCAAGAGCCATGTTTGAAAGCAACCTTGGGAGAAAGACATTTGCATTCTCAGTCTCTAATACACACCTACCGTACAGTCAGGATTTGGCACAAATGTGTTGACTCAATTAAAGGCTAAGGGCATTAATCTCTTCCCTATCTTTCAGTTCTTGACCTTCAGGAAGCTGCCTTGAATAAAGTACACCAAGAACAAAGCACATACAGAAAATCACAAAGTATGATGTAATCAATATATGTGGTCCTTGTCCCTATTCCTTACAGAGAACTTCACAGGCTTTGACTTTCCAGAGTGATAAGTGTCTTTGTTAGGCTACAGATGTGACCAATTGCAGTCCCTTGGGTATTTCTAAGGCCAGGCCGGACCACACCAAGAAGACTGAACCTATGATTGGAAGTTGGAATATTCAGTTCCTGCCCATCCAAGGGATAGGAAGAAGGACTGGTGTCTGAGTTTAATCACTGAACCAATGATTGCCTCAATCATGCCTATGTAATGAAATCCATATAAGAACTTCAGACACACTGATCAGTAGAGCTTCCTGGATGAGGAATCTGTTGATGTGTGGGAGGGCGGCACACCCTGACTCTGTGCAGACAAGCTCCAGGGCTCATAATCTTCCCAGATCTTGAGTTCAGAATCTCTTCACCTGGCTGATCATTTGCTTCCTCTATAATAAAATTATGATCACAAGTAGAATAACCCTGAGTTCTGAGCGCCATTCCAGTGAATACCATCTCTGAGAGAGTGGTGGGAAGTCTGGAATTTGTAGTTGGCCTGGCAGAGTGCATGGCTTGCCAAATCCTGATATTTGGCATGGGCATCTGAAATGGGGCAGCCTTGTGAGATTAAGTGATTAGTTTATGGAGTTTATGCTAATTCTGGGTAGTGTCAGAATTAGATTGAATTGCAGGACACTCAGAGCATTTGTTAAAGAATTGGTTTAAGAACACACAAGAAAGTCAAGAAGAATTCCAAGGCATTTTGAGTACTTGGGAGTTTCTCTGATATGAATCAATGGAAAAAAGATCAAACATTGTAATCCTATTATCATATACTTTGTGAAACAGCTATATAGAGCAAAAATAAAATTGAGCCCTTAATGTGTAATGTTAGAAAAACCACTTAACCTTAGTCAACTTGGCTAGGACAGAGTACCAAGATTATTGGTCAATGTGTTAGATGTTTCTGCAGGTGTTTTCAGTGACATTTAAATTGATGGACTTTGAGTTAAGCACATTGCCCTCCATAGTGTGAGCAGGCTTCCTCTAGTCAGTTAAAGGTCTGATCAAAATAGAAGATTGATCTTCCCACAGCAGCAAGGATCAGGCATCGACTGCAACATCACCAGTCTCTTCCTGGGCCTCCCACCAGCCCACGGTACAGGTTTGATTTGCCAGCATCCTTAATTGTCCAAATCAATTCTTTAATAGAAAATCTCTCATTCATTCTTTCTTTTATTCATTCTCTCTCTTCCCCTCACCCCTACACTGTTGGGACTGTTTTCTAGAGAACCCTGACTACTATACTACTTTATATGGTTGTAGCAGGCATTAAATGAGACATTGTGTGAAACTATTGGTAAATTTTTTTTATTTTTGGTCTTTTTGAGACAGGGTCTCCCTGTAGCCTCAGCTGTCCTGGAACTAACTCTGTAGACCAGGCTGGCCTTGAACTCACAAAGATCCGCCTGCCTCTGCCTCCCAAGGGCTAGGATTAAAGGCGTGTGCCACCACCCCCGGCTGGTAAATTTTAAAGCACTATAAAACATGAGGATGGTTGTCTACTTAATACATACAATGCATAATGAGCCTGTAGACATAAACATTAATATTTACCAGTGGGTCAATATTACAGGTAAACAGACTCCAAATATCACAAAGGAAGCTTTAAGACAGGAACAAATAGGAAAAGGGTGCTCTTGATCTTCAGTTATGGATAAGTGTAGTATTTGTGGCCATTGAGAGTCAATTCAGTATAGCCAGGAAACCATAACTGAGTTGACTTAGTTCAATTTGTCTATCCAACATCTGATACAATGCTTTCTACAAAGTTGTTGCTCAAAGAATCGAAGAATTGATAGCTTTTATCTATGTGATCAACCAAAACAGTGTGTTTTCGTGAATGACCTAAGGTAGAAAGGGTCAAAAAACAGAGTTAACATAAAATGCATTCGCATATTTTATGGGCGGTTAGAAGTTATGTATGTGTACTAAAGCTGGTCATGCTTCCGTGAGTCAAATTTTAATAAATTGTAGTCCATGCGGCTGAGGGGAGACCACAGGCATGAACTCAGGTGGTTGGGGTACATCATTCCCTGACTTGGCTTCCTTGGACCTTTGCTGAACTTTACATAATAGCAAGGTGCAGATATAGCTTTTAAGAAAAATCAGGACCACAGCACCAATGAGGACACTGTAAACGTCTAGATTCCAGGAACTGGAATGCTATTTACCAGTACGGCAAAGACTACCCAATGGCACTTGTCAACTCAGACCTCTACATAGCGTTTCATGTGGCAGTCAGTGGCTAGTCTGGAGTTCATTAGCGTGTCTCCTAACTTTATGGATTGTGGTTATGTGGGCAGATATTTTGAGACTTGGCCATGAAAGAGTATAGTTGCTTTAAAAACATTCTAGGCAAAAAGCTTCAGGCTGAGAAAAGAAAAAAAAAAAAAAAAAAAAAAGACCAGACTTCTAGTCTTGTTGGTATTTTGGGAAGAATGTCATCAAAATGATATTTCCAGACTTCTCTGGATATGGCTATGGTCAGTGAAGAAGGGCCAGCCAGCCTTGAAACAACAGTGGGATATTATTTTCTATTTATGAAATTGGAAGTGAATTTTAAAAATAATGCCCAGTATTACTGAGAATATATGCTCTCATCCTTTTTGAAAAGTGGAGAGCCATTTAGCCAGAAAAAAGTTTTAAAATTATATAATCCTTTGAACATACCATCTCTAAGATGTTATCCCATGAAAATAAACATATCTGTGCACAGAGAGATCTGCTAATTAGAGGGGAAAATTAAAAATAAATGATGTTTAACAGTAAATACATAAGGGAACTTTGCTACACTCATATGAAAGAATAGTGTGTAACTGCTAAAAAATAAGGTTGAAGAAGAACATAATAGTATGAGATTCTGGTCATTATATATTGTTAAATTAAAAGGCAGTTTACAATGTACTGTCTACCAAACATGTCTATTTTTTTAAATAGCAAAAAATAATCCAAATATGAACGTGGAAGGAAATGATAGACTACCTAGTAGAATATTAATAGTAACTATTTGACTGGGAAGATTCAGGAAATGTTTTTAGCCACTCACCAAATTTTTTATTATATGTATGTATTACATTCAAATGAAAGAGAGGCCTTTAAATATTTCAAACAGAATAGCAAAAACACACAGCCAGAACTCTGCTAAACTAAGGTTAACTATTAATGCAGGAGCAAGAGTACTTTAGAGAGCTTTGCCTACTACATCCCAGCACATTTCCAGAACTTTATATTCAAAGGAGTTAGCTCATTTTAGCTTGGATGGTCTCACAGACTCTAAAAGCCTTACACTGTTATCATTTAGCCTGGAACATTCCCACCTATGTTATGCTAAGCCCTGTGTAGCATGAAGTCACCTTGTTCAGCTCAGGACTCTTGCAAGGAGGTGGCCAAAGCTGCACCAAATGTTAGCAGACAGAGGCCACCTTGAACATGGGGTTCTCAGCTCATTAGCTGCTACTCTCCATGACAATGAAATCTAAAGCTGTGTCTACAGGAAAATAATTGAAGAGCACATACATCCATCTATCACAGGCTACGGAGAGAAGTTAGAAATATTTGAAAAATTCTTAGCCTCTGAGGGATGCTAATGTCATCCCCACAAATGGCCTCTGTCGTCCCTAGCAGTAGATTGGAGGAATCATTTGGTTTATTCATGCCAACCATCTGTTGGCTGGGTACTAGATTTGAAATGCTTTAAAAGACTTTCATGGAAAAGCTGTGAGTACGGTAAGGTCAGACTGCCCATCGAATAGAACATCACACTTCTCCCTTTCCACACTTGTCCATTTCCAGTTCTTCTTGCACTGTAAAAAGGAGTGTCAAGAATATATATTTCCCACGAATACATGGTCTAAAGGTCTAGACAAAGCTAAGTTTAAACAAAACCCAAAAGTTTACTCATCACCAGTGAAAAACAGTACCAGGCTAGCTAAACCTGTTCTCAGCTAAATTCCTCCAGCTGCAGAATCAGCCCCGCCTGGATGGGTGTTTTCAATTAGCGTACTCTAGACAACCGACAATGGGCAGAAGCTTAAACACGTAAGTTTCCAAGGAATGTGCATTCTCAACAGTCTTCCAACTCCTGATAATTCTTTAAATCAGAAGCTTTCAATCGATCAGTTTTAGCAGTGAGCCCGAGTTCGTCTGCCCTCATCCCTATCATGCTCATTCTCAGTAGAAACATTTTATTATCTTTAATTGAATTTTAGTATTTTATTTACTTTTATTTTATGTGTATGAGTGTATTGCCGGCATGTAAGTGCACTTGGGTGGTGCAATGCCCATGGAGGTCAGAAGAGGGCGTTGACTCTCCCTGGAATTGGAGTTGCGGATTGTTGGTGCTTAGCCACCATGTGGGTGCTGGGAATCGAACCCTGCCCTCTGCAGAAACAGCCAGTGCTTTTAACCTCCAAGTCATCTCTCTCTGGCCCCTAGAAATATTTTATAATCAAAGTTTTCCCAGTTACTTGACCAGCCCACCCTTCTTGTGGACGCGCAAATGTACAGAAGTCACAGAGCACAGGACTTAGGCCCTCCGCAGACTCACCTTGCCACGGCTGGTCCTCGGGTACCTTCAGCTGACCTGTATCCAGATGGCTGAACAGGCGCTTGTTTTCGTCTTTCCCTTGTGTGGTAGACATGGCACCAGCAGTCTGGTTGGGGCTCGGGGATCACTAGGGCATTTTGTCTTGGACAGTCACTAAAATCATCTTCAGAAGTGTGAAGGATCACAGGGATACACGCAGATCCTACCTTGCAAGTAAAACATTTACTCCTTAATAAAATGCCAGAGCTCTCCGAGTCACGATTCCTACAATAGATGTTTCCAAGTGTTGCTTCTGTCTAGGAAGAAGCTAACTTACTTGGCTGAAAACGATGGGATTCTTCGTTTAGAAGCCCTCTGAAACCCCTTTTGTAATGTAAAATTCTGCAAAGAGGCTTTCAATCGATCAGTTTTAGCACCTTTTTATTCCAGTCTGTCGATGAGAAGTCCAGCTCCTCCACATTTAGAAAGGACTGCTGGAGAAATAAACACGCACGGGAGATGGGGAGGGGGCGTGCTGCGGGATTAAATTAAGTTTTCTCCACCGGGTCTGAGTAACCCTCGGTGACAGCTGGATGTGTACAGTTTTTAAAAGAGGCTGGAAGAAGGAGGGGCTAAGCAAGTCTGATTAGCATAAAGAGGCAGGCGAGAAATGGCTTTGGGATTGTTTTAATTTAGAGATCTAGGCCGAGACTCTACAGATACCCTGCTGTTACAGTAATTAACCACTGGGCTTCTGCTCCTTTGTCATTAAAACACTAGCTGGGAGCTGAGGACGGGGTAACTTGGAGATTCTGGGCTACACGTGAAATCCTAAAGGTACAACTGGGGCTGGTCCTGAGCTCATGGAAATATACTGCTGGAACTTTCGGTTTCTGTAAATACCTCCGGGCTTCAGGAGCGGGCAGTTGCAAGACAGCCTCCCCGCCAAGGCAACTATTTGGAGTTCTGGAAGAAAAATAAATGTGCGAAACACTGTATTTCCAGAAACTCACTTTCCCTTTATGCCTCTGCAGTTACTTCTAGGTTGTAAGATGAGACTGTTGTGTGATTCCTGTGCTTGCTCTTTCATGACTGTAGAGAGCCTGCCGTTCAAGAGTCAGAAAAGAGTAGTAGGCAGAATCAAGAGAGGTAGAGCTGTTCATCCTCCATGTGTGGACTCTGAAGCTCTCTGTTCATATTTGTTAACCTGAGGATGAACTTACTACCCTAAGCAGGCTACCTCCTAATGATACCGAGGTAGGGTGGTGAAGGGTGGATCTTTATTGTTTTGTTTTGTTTTGTTTTGTTTTGTTTTGTTTTGTTTTTGTTCCTGCACAATTCACAGTTCCCTAAGGACATTTTGTTTCTGAAAACTCCTGACATCTGTGATTTCTCTTTTATATTTCTTGTGACTTATTAAAATGCTGTTATTGTTTTGAAAGAAATGCTATAAAAATGTGGACTTGAAAATACAGATTCCTGATCCTATTGTAGAATCCGAGGACTGAAGTAGAATATGGAATTTATACATTAGCGCATTTTTTTTTTTTTTTTTTTTTTGGTCTTTTCGAGACAAGGTCTCCCTGTAGTCCCAGCTGTCCTGGAACTTCCTCTGTAGACCAGGCTGGCCTTGAACTCACAAAAGATCCGCCTGCCTCTGCCTCCCGAGTGCTAGGATTAAAGGCGTGCGCCACCAACCCGGCACTTTACGGTTTTATTTAAAAACTTATCGGGGCTGGAGAGATGGACTAGTGGTTAAGAGCACCGACCGCTCTTACAGAGATCCCGAGTTCGATCCCCAGCACCCACATGGTGGCTGAGAACCGTCTGAAACTCCAATTCCAGGAGAACTCCAGTTCCAGGTGAATCTGACACCCTCTTCTGACCTGACCTCCGCGGCATTGCACGGGTGCACAAACCTGCATGCAGACAGTACATTCATACACATACAGAAAAAAAAAAAATTTAAAAAAAGCTTATCAGTGACTTCCTCCCCTCAAAGATCAATCTGTGGGTATGTGTGCATGTGTTTGTGTCTGTGTGTATCTGTGTGTGTGTGTGTGTGTGTCTGCACACATGTGTGTGAGTGCCCATGTGTGCTTGCCATGCATACTTGTCTGGAGGCCAGAGCTGGATTTCAAGTGTTTTGCCCTAACACCCGTCCACTGTGTTTGAGACAGGTTGTCTCCGTGATCTGCAGGATCACTGAATTGGCTAGACTGGCTGGCCAGTAAACCCTGGTGCTGAGATTATAGGTATGTGCCACGAGGCCCAGCGTTTTTTTTTTTTTAAAAACATGGGTGCTGAGGAGAGGAACCCAAGTCACAATGCCTGTACAATAAGCACTTTACCCACGGAGCCATCTCCCCAATCCCTAATTTGGGTTCTTCCTTCTTTGTCCTAGCCTTTTTGTATAACCGGTACTTTGTATCCCCGGAGGAGTACAGTAGACATGTTATAGGGAAGCAAGCTATTGGCCACCACGCTTAGGAAAGATGCTTAAAAAAAATCTGATGTGTAGGGGCTGGAGAGATAGCCTCGCGGTTAAGAGCACCGACTGCTCTTGCAGAAGACCTGGGTTCAATCCCCAGCACCCACATGGCAGCTAAGAACCGTCTGTAACTCCAATTCCAGGAGAACTCCAGTTCCAGGAGAATCCGAGACCCTCTTCTGACCCCCGCAGATTGCAGGACACGGGTGCACAAACCTACATGAAGACAGTACATTAATACACATACAAAAATAAAATAAAATAAATCTGATGTGTAATGTTTAGAATTCACAATTTCAGTTGAATAATCTAAATTATATTTCGTTTGTTGGAGGGTTTTCTTTCTCAGCTGAACTATATTTACAAAGCAGAGTACCATGCATTTGATGTTAGTCCTCAAGTAAGTTACTTGCTTAATTAATAGCTTGTCTTGTTTGAGATATATTTGTGATATATCTCAAGCCAATGGATATATTGTGTTGGAAACCTTTGGACTGCTTTGAATGAAAGGTGTTAGATGACTAAAAGGCAATAATGATACAGGGAGAAGGAGCATCCCCTAGAGGGTTCTTAGTCTAATTCACAAAAGAATTTAAAGAATGAATTCAAGTGGAAGCTTTAGGACAAAGAAAAATCCTCAAGGCAAGCAAACTGGAAATCTTCCCAGCCACCTTGAGGAGAATTGAGGGGAGAAAGAAAAACACCATGAAGCCAGGCTGGTTTAGAGCTTGCACAGAAGTCATACATGTAGTAGACTGGAAGCCACATGGCAGGGAGAAGGAAGCTTTAGAGAAATACAAGATGTTGGGGGCAGCCCAAAGCATTAGGAAAAGCATGCTCAGAAAAGAGCTATGAGGGCCTGGAGAGATGGCTCAGCAATTAAGAATGCTGGCTGCTTTTGCAGAGGACCTGGGTTGGATTCCCAGCACTCACATGGTGGCTAACAACTGTCTGTTGCTCCAGTTCCAGGGGATCCAACACCCTCTTCTGACCTCCATGGGCACTTCATGATGCAAGTACACTTTCATGCAGGCAATATGCTCATACACATAAAATAAAAATAGTACATAAACACATTTTAAAAAGAAAAGGGATATGAAAAAGAAAAAGATAGGGAGAGATTACACTTTTCTGAAGAATCCAGAAAAACAGGCAGACTTACACAGAAAGCCTCCTGTCTGTGACTGGGTACAGAAGTACTAGTGGCATTAGGCAGGCTTCCAGACAGGAAAAGTTCACTATCTCATTAAAGTACTAGGTATTTCACCCATCTATTTAGCATGACTTAAAGTGAACCTGCCTTTCTAAGGGTGATCCTTGACCCAGTGATTGACCAATGAAACTGGAAGGGTGGGTCTTCCAAATATAGACTAAAGATTTTATTTTTTGACCAGTTAATCCTATGTGGCTGTTCTGCTACTCTAACAATAGTATGGTGTTTAGAATTTTCGTTCTCCAAGAACAGGATGAAAGACCCTTAACAAAATGCAAACTTGAAAGTTGGAAAAACTGGACTGACCTCACTATGATCTCCACATCACTGTAGGAGTTTTTACATGGTCACTGCAGTTGAAAACTAGGGAATTACTGTTAAGATAAAGACTTGCTATTGATTACAAGTAACAAAACCCTTGTTTCTTGTGTAAGTTGGTGTTAGATTTTTTTTCCAGAACACTCATCCTTAAAATATTGACCAAAGACATGTGATGAGAATGCTTGGTTTCAGAATCTCAGTGGCATATGTAACATGAAATGTCATAATAAAGCACCCACAATCATGTTATTCTGTTGCTCTAAGTTTTTAGCTTTTAGTGTTTCTCAGGTAACACACTTGGCTAGATTCCTACTTTATCATCTGAAAAAACCAGGATACGCACATGGTTTTACTGTTTGGCTTAAATACTTGATCTTCACAGGTTCAGAAGGCTTTACTGGCAAAGTACCCAACTGCCTATTTATGAAAGGAACCCACTATTCTGAAATTCCTACCGTTGATCTCTAACCCACTGAATATCAACATTTGGTTCTTGGGTATGAAAAATACTGTCTCACTCCATAAACACTGTGTTGGCAGTTCAAAGTAATTTTTATCCTTTTGCCGATGAGTGTTAGATCTGGCTGCCACTGGGGCTCCCTCTGGAGGTCAGCAGAGCCCAACATCAGTTAGTTAAATAAATGTTACACAGAGAGATAAAAAAAAAAGTCTAAAAAACTGTCTTTATGTATCTTCCATCATTGGACTAGAACTCATAGAGATTTGACAGACTATAAAGCAAGATATGATCTGAACAATCAAAGTGGAATAAACCAAGCTTGAAATTAATAAATTCAGGCAATAAGGGCAATCATTGCATATTAATGAAAGAAATGTCTATGAAGCAGCAGTGTTTATCTTCAGTATAAGTACTGAAAGTGCTCCTTAAAAATGTGAATTATTTGCCTGGGAAAGATTTTTACAGATGGACCAGAAAGAGCAGAGCTGGAAGTATGTCAGGGCACCCCCTACTTCCTGACCATGGAGCAGGTGTAGAAAGAGATTGTTAATTGAAGGATGTCTTTAGGTTGCCTGTCCTAAATCCATGAACCCCAAAGCGAGATCTGTCAACATGACCTTCACATCCATGCAGCCAAACCTCAGAAGAAGCCTACTTAGAAAAAAGACCTGCGCACCTACAGGGGGAGATTTAAATAACTTTCAACACTAATAATAATAAATCTTCACTCATAAATATGAATTCTTCATGCAAAATCCTCAGATGTTTGAGGAAAATAACCAAAAGGAACCCGATTACAGTGTGCAAAGCAGATGACCCTAGTTTAGGGAAGGCAATGAAAAGAAGTTTTAAAAAGTAACAAATTAATGAGAGAATTGTATCTATAATATAAAACACAAAACTGCTAGCAGAATCAACTATCAGAATACTAGAAAGTTAGTCAATGAAAAATAATATTTCCAAAGTTAAAAAATCCACTGAAACACAGAAATGAATAATGGACATTAATAAAGATATAATTAGTCATGTAAAGGCTAACACTCAAGAAAACTAAAAAACAAACAAACAAACAAAAAAACCCACAGAGGGCAAAAATGTATTGTGTTGAATCATGGAGGCCCAGTCTATCTTCCTCACTTGCTATCTAGAAACTTGGGCAAGTTCCTTATTACAAATATCCAACATTGAGTACATGTTTGCTATTTGTTAACTCCATTCTAAGTGCCTACATGCCAGTTGATTGCAAGCCATTCTGTGGGACCTGTAATAACTTATGTGAAAAAGAAATACAAACACAGACAATTTCTTTACACCAACTGCAATTAGACATTCCCTTCATCATCTTAAACATTATGAAGCAGAGACTGCTGAGTGCCCAACATCCATGTCCTCCTTCCTTTGTTGATACAACGCTGATCTTGGTAGAGAGATACTTCAAAAGAGCTGAGTCTCGTTCCCATAATTAAGGTTTAACTGGTGGAGTTTCCTACATTCTACTTACCAGTTATTGGCTTAGACTGGACACAGGATGTTATGTCCACAATATGACAACTGAAATTATTGGAGAGTGTGGGGAAGCTCTAGGTAAGGTTTTTCTTGTTGTTAAAAAAAAAAAAAAGACAGGGGCTGGAGAGATGGCCTAGCAGTAAAGAACACCGACGGCTCTTGCAGAGGACCAGGGTTCGATCCCCAGAACCCACATGGTGGCTGAGAACCATCTTTAACTCTAGTTCCAGGGGAATCCGACACCCTCTTCTGACTTCCGCAGCATTGCATGACACAGATGCACAAACCTACATGCAGACAGTACATTCATACACTTACAAAAATAAATTAAAAAAAAAAAAAAGACATATAGAGTTCAAGGCCAGCCTGGTCTACATAGCTAGTTCCAGGACAGCTAGAGCTACAGGGAGACCCTGTCTCAAAAAGACCAAAAAAAAAAAAAGACATACATAGGCTCTCCTTTCTGATTCTGGAGTTGGGCATTAGCATGTGATGTCTCAAGAAAGCTCACAAGGATTGGACCTTAAGACAGGAAAGAAGTTCTTTAGTATTTGACAGTATATACTCACTAAATTAGCCAACCTTAGAAATGGCTCACTTCTGGAATTCTTGTAATGGAAGATGATAAGTTACTTTTTTTGTTTTCACACTAAATTGAAGTTTTACTTTGCTTGCCATGGAAACTTCCTGATACATACTCCTTATCAAGTTTAAATGTCTATATATCTTATTTTCTTTTTTTATGTCCTTTTTTATTGACATTTGTGTATTTCATACATCATCTTTCAGTAAAAAAGTGTTTCCAAGGATTTTTTTTCTGCAGAGGCTTGTTGTTTTGGGCAGAATTTAACTGCATCAGTCAGTTCTTTGACCCAGTCCTTATGTTGTTGTTGTTCCCTCCCCTTTGTATTACTCCAAATTATGCGTATATAACTACACATATATATCAAAATTACGAGCTCTAGGAACAAACTATATGTTAATTCCAAAATATGTTTTAGGGTTCACATTTTTTTCCCATTAATTTTATATTACTCTAGAATATGAAAGATATCTTCCACCCATATACAGTAATTACAATGTCTGTATATAAATGGTAGGTCAAAGCCGGGCATGGTGGCACATGCCTTTAATCCCAGCACTCGGGAGGCAGAGGCAGGCGGATCTTTGTGAGTTCAAGTCCAGCCTGGTCTACAGAGTGAGTTCCAGGACAGCTGGGGCTACAGGGAGACCCTGTCTCGAAAAGACCAAAAAATAAATAAATAAATAAATAAATAAATAAATAAATAAATGGTAGGTCAATTCTAGAGCCCATTAAGAGATTCACATTATAACAGCACAGTTGCTTTCAGATACAAAGAAATATAATAATAAAGTTGCTCAGCTTGCCTGCCAACTGGGGATTTGGTGTTAGCATCCACAAATGAGGGAAACCATTCACCTTATATCTTATTTTTCTTTACCTGATCACTAAAATAATAATGAATTTTATGATGGTCCTTTCAAAGTCCTTTCTATCTACATTCTAATTCCTAAAACCTTAAACCTTTTGACTATTATCTTATGCTGGTTAGATGCAATTAAAGATTTTTAATGTACATTTCATGTATGCAGTGTTTTGACTGCATGTATATAAGTGCACCCATGTTGTGCAAAGCCTGCAGAGACCAGAAGAGGGTGTTGGATCTTCTAGAACTGGAGTATGGACAATTGTTAGGCGCCATGTGGGTGCTGGGAAATGAACCTTGGTCTTCTGGAAAAGCAGCCAGTTCTCTTAACTGCTGAGCCATCTCTCCAGCCCCTCCCTAAATTAAGGATTTAAGGTGAGATCACTGGTCATTATTTCTACTTTGAAGCAATACAGTTGTCCCTCAATACCAATGATTGGTTCCAAGATCCCTTAAGGATAACGAAATCCTCAGATGGCCAAGTTCTTTATATGAAATGATTATTCATATAATTTATGCATATCTTACCATATAATTTAAATCATTTCTAGATTACTTATAATATCCCTTTTATTGTGAGATAAGGTCTCACCATGCAGCCATGTCTTCCCAGGAACTCTCTATGTAGATGAGGGTGGCTTTGAACTCACAGAGATCTTCCCTGCCTTTACCTCCTGAATGTTGGGACTAAAGGCATGTGTCACCATGCCTGGCTAAATATTTAATACTGAATACAGTGTAAGCACCATTTAAATAGAAGCTATATGTATTATGTTCATGGAATAATGTCAAGAAAACAATTTGTATATAATGAATACTGGCTTCTTTTAAAGGATATTTTCAATCTCTAATTGGTTGAATCAGTAGATGCAGAATATGCATATTCAGAGAACAGGGGGGCTAAAATGCAGGTACAGCCTAAAAGAAGCCTGGAAAAGGTGAGGCCTTCTCCATTTCATAGGAAAGATGCTTGATCCAAGTATAGAAGGACTAGTAAGCAAGACAAAGGGTTTCTAAGGGAAAAGCACGAGTGAGAAAGTCTCAGGAACTTCTGTAGCTCCATAGTCCTACATCAATGACCATTTTTACAGCCTAAGGAAAGGAGGAAATGTAAGGAAGAAGGAAATGTAGAGTCAAAATTGAGCAAATGGTGCATTGGTATTAGCGGAGTTGTTATGAGTGTTGTACCATCTCAAATACATTCTGCTTGGGAGGCAGAGGCAGGTGGATCTTTGTGAGTTCAAGGCCAGCCTGGTCTACAGAGTGAGTTCCAGGACTGCTGGGACTACAGGGAGACCCCGTCTCGGAAAAAAAAATAACATTCTGACTTAATCTTCAGTCAGCTATAATTTTATTCATAACAAGCCAACTTTCCATAAGGCAAGAATTCCTGAGAAAATTATAAAGTCAAGTTTCTGATCCATCTAATTTGAGGTCTGCAAACTGTAAGGGTCTCAGCAAGATGACCTGAACATTCTCTGAGGACATGGAATTCGTCCAGCTTAACAGTGATGGACATCCAAGCTGAGACATCACAGAGAAATGAATGCACTTCACAGGAAGGATAGATTCAAAATCCCATTCTAGACCTTGTCTGAGACAAACTACTAGAATTTTTATAAGCAACAAAACAAAGACCATCTGGTATGATTTTTCTTCTATACCATATTTTAAAGATCTGTGCAGACATCAACCAAGAAGTAGTTCCATTTTTCTTGACTTTCTTCTCATCCCCTTTTCTCTCTCACTCAAAGGTAGCCTTGCAGAAAGAAAGCTGTGACTGAGATCCAGTCAGCTTTTCCAGCTGCATGAGACAGAGAGAGTTTCATGAAAATTCAGTGGCGGGGCTGGAGAGATGGCCTAGCGGTTAAGAGCGCCGACCGCTCTTGCAGAGGATCCGGGTTCGATCCCCAGCGCGGCTGAGAACCGTCTTTAACTCCAGTTCCAGGGGAATCCGAGACCCTCTTCTGACCTCCGCGGCATTGCACGACATGGGTGCACAAACCTGCATGCAGACAGTACATTGATACACATACCGAAATAAATAAAATAAAATAAAAATAAAATTAAAAAAATTTTTAAAAAAGGAAATTCAGTGGCAGAGTGAGAGCAAGAGTATAAATGAGGGAGGGGGAGAAAGAGAGAGAGAGAGAGAGAGAGAGAGAGAGAGAGAGAGAGAGAGAGAGAATATGAATAAATAATGGTTCCTCCAAACAAAATAGCAACAAATACTGCTGCTTTCTCTTTATGGAATCTATTTTTTATTGCTTGGTATATTCTTAATAAAATATTAATAAATGTAACTCAAGAATATACCAAAATATACTAAAAGTATCATATTCCATAACCAAGTTTGTTTCCTCTTGGGTATATGAGATTTGTTCAGTCAAGCCAGGCGTGGTGGCACACACCTTTAATCCTAGCACTTGGGAGGCAGAGGCAGGCAGATCTTTGTGAGTTCAAGGCCAGCCTGGTCTACAGAGCGAACTCCAGGACAGCTGTCTTGAAAAGACCAAAAAATAAAATAAAATTTAAGTATATTATAAGTAGACTTAAAGGCAGAAATCACATGATCATTTCAACTTCTGCATAAAAATCTACTTGACAAAGTTCAACATCCCTTTCATGATAAAAGTCCTGAATAAAACAAGAATATCAGGAACATATCTCACATAACAAAAGCTATCTGTGTTAAACATACAGGGAAACACATGGTAAGTTGCGGAAAACTGTGAGCATATCATCTAAACTCTAAAATGGGATAAGGGTGCCCATTCCTTCCCCTCTGATTCTATAAAGTGCCTGAAGTCTTAGCTAGAGCAATAAGGAGATCTCTATAAAAAGGATACAAGTAGGAAAAGTAAAACCATCACTATTAGCAGATGGTTCAGAAGACAAACATAGAAAAAAGTGTAACTTCTGCTGGGCATGGTTGGTACATGCCTTTAATCCCAGCATTTGGGAGGCACAGGCAGGAGGATCTCTGTGAGATCAGGGCCAGCCTGGTTTACATAGTTAGTTCTAGGCCAGATGGGGCTACAGAGAGACACTGTCTCAAAAATACCCCAAAAAAGTAACTTTTAGTTATATCAGTAACATTCTTGTGGGAAAAGAAACAATTTCATTCACAATAGCATCAAAAATTAAATATCTAGAAACACATTTAACAAAGCACTCCTTACAATGAAAACTTTAAGGCACTGAAGAAAGAAATTGAAGGAGGTTTTAGAAATTGGAAATATCAGTTAGCCATGCTCATGAATTAGACAAATAATGTTCTTAAAATGGCTATCTAACCAAAACTATCTTTGGATTCATTGAAGTCTCCTTTAGAATCATTCTTCACAAAACTAGAGAAACAATCCTAAAATTCATATGGAAGCACAAAAGATCCCAAATAACCAAAGCAATCCTAAGCAGAGAAAGCACTGCTGGAGGCATCGTAACACCGGGTATCAAACTATACTAAAGAGCTATGGTGACAAAAACAGTATGGTACTGTCACAAACAGACATGGTGACCATAGTATAAAATAGAAGATCCACACATAGCCACACATAGCCACACATAGCTACAGCTACCTAATATTTGACTAAGGTATCAAGAACAAATGTTGGAAAAAAGCCCTTTCAACAAATGTTGCTGAGAACTGGGTATCCACAAGTGTATGTTTACATTTACTGTACTTTAACTTTTCTTTAAGGTATACTCAAATTTTCACAAATATTTTATTTATTATTTTTATTTTATTTTATGTAAGTATATTGCCTGCAGGTATGTAAGTGCACCCATGTTGTACAATGCTCACAGAAGTCAGACGAAGATGTTGCAGCCCTTGAAACTGAGGTCATGGTTGGTTGGTAGCCACTATGTGGGTGATGGGAACTGAACCCAGGTCCTCTGCAAGAGCAGCCAGTGCTCTTAACCACTGAGCCATCTCTCCAGCCCTACAAAAGTTACTCAAATTTTATATCAATATAATTATACTTTATCCATTTGACCATTCAGACTTATATGTGAAAAAATCTTGATTATATCAACGTAATTAGTGACAGTGACTTTTATTGAAAATGGTGATCCAAAATTTAGAACCCAAGAACTGAATATATACTAATTTCTGAATTATTACTTATCTAAACATTGGCAACCTGTCAAGAGGATGCCAGCCACGTTCAATACAAACTAAATTCAATAACTTTTTTTAAGTCAGAGTTCATTACATAGCCCAAACTGATCTAGATTTCACTTTGTACTTGGCTTCAAACTCATGGTCTTCCTACCTCACCTACCAAGTGCTGCTAGTATCATAGGTAGATTAGTCAAGGTTCTCTAGAGGAACAGAGTACAAAGAGTGAGTATATCTTAAAAGGTGATTTGTTAGTGTGGCTTACATGCCACAGTCTGTGTAATCCAACAAAGGCTTATCCAACCAGGGAGGATCCAGTAGGTGCTCAGTCTCCGAGGCTGGACGTCTCAGCCATCCCAATCGTGAAGGCCTGGAGGATTCCAAAAGAAGTGCAGCAGTTCTACAATCTGCATTGAAGGCCAAAAAGCCCAGTTCTAATATCAATAGAGGAATCAGCAGTGGCGGCAGCAGGACAGATTTGCCAGGAAGAGGAAAGGTAAGCAGGCAGAAAGCAAAGCTTTCCTTCTTCTATGCCCTTTTATCTGGACTGGACTAGAAGGTGCTGCCCACATTTATGGTAGGTTTTTGCACTTCAATCAGACCAAGAAAGTCCCTCACTGGAGTGCCCAGTGGCTTGCATTTTAGTTGATTCCTGATCCAGTCAAGTTGAGGACCAAGGTTAGCCATCACAATAGGCGTGGCCTTTAATAATCTTCAATATGTTAATACTTAACTTTCTATACTGTTTTTTTCCTAATTTCCTTAAGGTATTTATGAAGTTAGGAGATTAGGGCATCTTTAATTTAGTGATTTGTTGGCTTGATTTTAATTATTGAGATTTGTTGGCTGGTTATATAGCTCATTGTGGAGTGCTTGTCTAGCATCCACAAGGCCTTGGGTTTTATCTCCATCCCCCAAGGAAGGAAAAAAAAAGAACTTAAATATATAAAATATGTGGCCTCCTTTGTTCCAGAGCACATGAAGTTTGAGGAAACATGAAGAACCCCCGTACACACCAGCAGAGGCTCAAGGTAGACAACCACCACTCTGGGGATGGATGTTGCAGAGGTAAATCTCGGTACACCAGAGACATCAAAGGTATGATGTTGAACCAGCGAGAAGACACCCACAGACCAGGCCGGAGGGCACTGGCGGCTGCAGTAAGTAGAGAAGTGGATGAAATCAGTTGTTTCACCTCCTGCTCAGTGGCCTTCACCAGTCAGTCAGCTTCTTATTACTGTTCTTCCCCCAGTGTGAGGCTCCTTCCCTGGAGATGTGAGAAGGATAGTTTTTAACTGGATAATAATTGAAATGATAGTACTTGAATTTGACTACAGACATGTTAAATTAGGCCGATGCTTGCCAAATTGAGCTTTGGTTTTTTGGGGGGCTGGAGAGATAGCCTAGCAGTTAAGAGCACCGACTGCTCTTGCAGGGGACCCGGGTTCGATCCCCAGCACCCACATAGCGGCTGAGAACCGTCTTTAACTCCAGTTCCAGGAGAACTTCAGTTCCAGGGGAATCCGAGACCCTCGTCTGACCTCCGCGGCATTGCACGACACGGGTGCACAAACCTACAGGCAGACAGTACATTCACACACATACAAAAATAAATACAATTTAAAAATTAAAAAAAAATAAAAAAATAAAAATCTTTCAATTGTTTTACCCCATTCAGACTGAGTGGGAAGCCCTGGTACAGGCTCGGTATCCATGTTCTAAAATGGACGCAAGGGGTTGGAGGGATGGCTTACCACTTAAAAGCACTGGCTGCTCTTGCAGAGGACCCACATTCAGTTTTCAGCACCACATGGTGGCTAACAACCTTCTGAAACTCCAGTTTCAGGGGTTCTTATGCCCTCTTCTGGCCTCCATGGCATTGCACTTATGTCAATGCAGGCAAAAGACTCACATAAAATAAACAAACAACAGGCCTAGCGGTTAAGAGCGCCGACTGCTCTTGCAGAGGACCCGGGTTCGATCCCCAGCACCCACATGGCGGCCGAGAGCCGTCTGAAACTCCAATTCCAGGAGAACTCCAGTTCCAGGGGAGTCCGACGCCCTCTTCTGACCTCCGCGGCATTGCACGTCACGGGTGCACAGACTTGCATGCACACAATACATTCATACACGTACGGAAATAAATTTAAAAAAAAATTTAAAAAAAAAATAAAAATAAACAAACAACAAACAAATAATAAAAAATAAAATTAATTTTGGACTGGAGAGATGGCCTAGCGGTTAAGAGGGCCAACCGCTCTTACAGAGGACCTGGGTTCGATCCCCAGCACCCACATGGTGGCCGAGAACCGTCTGAAACTCCAATTCCAGGAGAACTCCAGTTCCACGGGAATCCGACATCCTCTTTTGACCTCCGTGGCATTGCACGACACGGGTGCACAAACCTACATGCAGACAGTACATTCATATGCATACAGATATAAATAAAAAATTAATTAAAAAAAAATAAAATTAATTTGAATTTTAAAATATTAAAAATAAAATAAAATTGACTTAGGTAGCTAACTGGGAGTGGTAGTGCACGTTTTTAATCCCAGCACTTGCAAGGCAGAAGCAGGAAGATCTCTGTGAGATCAAAGCCAGCCTGGTCTACCTATGAGTTGTAGGCCAGCTGGGGCTATAGGGAGACCCTGTCTCAAAAACAACTACAAAAAAAGTGGACTCAAATGATTCGAATGAACAGTCAGGGTTGTAACTCATGAGGTAAGTGTCTGCTTGATCAATTCTTTGACACAAGCTGTCTCAGATTTGGCATGATTTGACAGTTCATTCTGTCAATTAGGCCCTTGGCCCCAGGTGCCTTGCATAAAAGCTTGTTTGCTGAGGGCTGTGTTAAAGCCATTATCAGTCATCTGCAACTAACCTGTATCAAAGCCTGTTAGTTACATGGTTTCTATTTTAATGAAGTGGATCAATTATGGGAGGAAGGCTGTACTGGAAAATTCTTGAGCCTCCCAGACCAGCAGTCTTAGGGAATTATGTGGTTAGGTACAAAATTCATGCATATATAGGACAACAAATATGTGTTAGACTCTGGAAATAAAAATGAATAGAAATATAATGCCAAGCTTCAAATTGTTCTATATTTTTCTGTCACTTCAGAAATCAGTAATTTCTTTGTCACGTGAAGTTTAGCAGTTCTCAGCTTCAAATTTTCAATTGCTGTTTTCCAGACATTGGAATTTGATAGGCGAGTAAGTTCTCTTAGTTGGATGAGTAATAAATTTTTAATTTTTCTACTTAGAAAACCAAATGAAAGTTTTTTAATGCATAAAAAGTATCATGTACATGATCTCAGTAAAAAGAATTACTATTTAAATAGCATCAAAAAGTTTCATGAAAAATTCTATAATTTTTTTCTCTTCTGCTTCTAAATACGCCTTTATTTAAAACCAAATTATTCTCATCTTTCTCTTTTCTCTCTAATGAATAGTATCTGCTATTTTTCTCTGAAGAAATGTGCTGTTAAATATTACAAAATATAGCTTGAGCCAAGATACAGTAACAAGACAGGAGTTAACCCTCCAGAAGCTCCTCAAACAATTAATAAAGGAAGAAAATGTACAAAGCAATGATGCTCAATACAACAAAGACTAATTCTAAAAGACAGAGGATATATGAGGCCAGCTACATGGGTCTCTCCAGTTTAGTGTCTTAAGAACAATTTAAGTCTACAGTACAGGTAAGTGCCTTAAGAACGACTTAGGTTTACAGTGCAGGTAAGAGACCCAGACAAATCTGGAACCCTCAGGGATGATATATACAGAGCTAAACATTCAGAGTGAACTGAATGGCTGGAGTTCATAGGAGAGAATACTGGAAAAGAATGAGCTGTAAAGAGCTGAGCATGGTGTCACACATCTTTAATCCCAGCATTTGGAGGGAGAGGCAGGCAGTCTGTGAGTTCAAAGCCAATATTACATAGTGAATTCCAAGCCAGCCAGTGCTGCATAGTGATACCCTGTCTCAAAAAACACAAAACGAAAGAAAGAAAGAAAGAAAGAAAGAAAGAAAGAAAGAAAGAAAGAAAGAAAGAAAGAAAGAAAGAAAGAGAGACAGAGAGAGAGAGAGAGAGAGAAAGAAAGAAAGAAAGAAAGAAAGAAAGAAAGAAAGAAAGAAAGAAAGAAAGAAAGAAAGGACCTATCTACCTATCTGATGAATATCTGCAGTTTCTCCTGAATTTTCAGGTGCTGATAAGCATGTGCATGGAAGGAAACTACCTAAGGCCAGAACTAGAACTCCTGGGAAGGGGAGAAATAAGACACTTGACTGTCACATGCTCAGAATAGTTCCTGTACCAGAAACCACACTGAAAAACCTCATGATTTCTGTTTCTAAGAATGAACAGAGAATCAGTGAACTATTAGATGGCATCTACTGGGTTTTACATTTTTGACTGTAGTCACTAGGAGAGTGAGAGGACAGAAGAAGAGACAGAAGAAATAAATAAATACTCCACATTTCCAAGTTTGAGAAACAGTATAAACCCACAAATTCAAGCACAAGATTCATTAAGAAAACTATACATCACAATCCAACTGTTCAAAACAATGGAATATCAGTAAGAGGGAAAGGTAAGCATAATAACAGATTCTGTACCAGGAAAAGATGCATGTAAAAGACAATCCTCATTTATGATGTTTGAAAATCTTCAACAAATTACAAATAGCTCAATTCTTTTCTTTAATTTTCATTTTTTATTGATGCTTTGTGTATTTCATACATCATTTTCCAATTCAGTTCAGGCATATTTCCCTTTCCCTTCCCCCCACCCCACCCCACCCCCTCCCAGATCATGCATTCTGCCATAACTGTCCTGCATCTTTCTCTGTTTTATTTTCATTTTTTTAACAATAAGTGATAATTTATGAGTACAAGCATCCTTCATGTAAAACCAATTTGCAAGCAGTTGTGCCCAAACCCACACAGCTCATGGGTCCCACCATCCAGCAGGGGGGGCTTGTATGTTCAATCAAGTTGATCAAATGAGTGTCCAGTCTATATTGCTGTAGTTTCACCATTCACCCCAATCTCAGCCCTTACATTCTACCACGTCCCCTCTTCTGCAGATAGTTCCCTAGGCTTAGAAAAGGGGCACAGGTGGATGAGAAGCAAAACAGTCTACTTTCTCTGGAGCTGTTGTCTTGGACTCTGCTCAGTTCTGGCTGTTTCCTTTCATGGGCTGACAGTTTGTTCAGGAATAACCTTTCAATCCTACTAATGAAGCACAAGCAATTAGATACATAGTTATTTAAACAGTACTAATTGTTATGGTAGGTTACTTTGGTATAGATACAGATGTTTGGATGGAATGTTAATCCATGAATTACATTTTTTTTTCCTGTAAAATATGACAGGGTCTTACTGTGGCTTATAACATCTCCTAACCATTAGAGGATGTAAGTTTGTGGCATCAGCCGTGGGTTATTCCTCCAAGGAGAGAGCTAATAGCCAATTAGATTTGGGATATACAGACATATGGCTGCCACTGCTGCACAGTATTTCCAGGCAGGTGAGGTGTAGCTGCTGCTGACGGAGGAGTCTTGCTTGACTCAAGGAGACCTATATTTGCTTTATTGGGGGTTTAAGTGGACTTTGGTACACTCTCTGTGATTCCAGAAGACCGTCTGTAACTTGCAAAGTGCGTCTCAATACAATCTTTCCCAGGTTTACATCAGGTCTTCGACAGCAGGGGCCTAACCGTGCATGAGTTTAATCGACGTGGAGTTCACACAAACACGTTCTGCCCGAGACTCTGTCTACAAGTTACATGGTGTTAGACATGTAAAAGTAATATTGCTATATTAAACACTGTGGTTTTCAAGGTGATAAAAATGGTAACGACGGCTGACACATGGGCTGGAGATGGCCAGCCAGAAGGGGAGAGCAGCAGATGAATACTGTCGTATGTGGCATAGGATAGGGTCGTTAATTAGTCCGCAGCATGGTAGACCCGGCTTAACGTCGACCACTCACGTTTACCCGACAAGCGGTCATCCCCAGCCATGCTGTCGATCTGCAAACCGTCTCAACTCCATTCCGGAGAAAACTCCAGTTCCGGTGTCGCGTAGGAAGATCCAGACCTCTTCTGACCGCGTGGCACTGCATGACAGGCTGCACAGACTTGCAGCAGGACTAGTCACCATTCACAAACTAACATATTTAAAAGTAAAATTGATTTAAAAAAAAATTTTTTAAATGGTAAGAGTGTGTGGATTAGCTTTGGGGTCAACTTGACACACCTGGTTTGACTTGGGAGATCAAGGTTGGGGATTGGCTCCAGTGGATTGGCCTGGGACCCATCTGTGCGAGTATTGTCGTTGATTGGTTCGATAGCCTGACAGTAAATAAGCAGGGCTGGGCTGAGCCAGGAGCAAGCCAGTGACAACTACAATCCTCCATGGCCTGGCCTAGTTCCTGCCTCTGATTTCCTGCTCTTGGGCTCCTGTAAGTGAGAAATGTGACCCAGGGAGATTCGTAAGTCTGAATCAAAACCCTTCCCCATTGGTGTTTGGTCAAGGTTGTTTTGGTCACAGCACAGTGAAGACAAACTAGTAACAGAAATTGGTGACCAGGGAACGAGTGGTGTTATTGCCCTTTTTTAGTGACAGACCTGACCCTTTGTGTGTGTTTGGGAAGGATTGTGGGGCGTTTGGAACTTGTGGCTGGGAAGAGCATGAAGAGCCTAAAGATCAAGGCTGTGGAGCTGGAGCCCATGTTTTGCTGAAGAGATTGTAGAAGATGGGAGCCTGAGTTGTGAAGTTTTCTAGTTTCAAAGAGAGCAGAGAATCATCAGAACTTTGTAATTTGGGTTTCTGGTCAGCTGGGCTGTGAAGAATCCAGTCTGTAAGTAACAAGAGACAAACTGAAGTGAAAATTTTGTAGGTACTGGGCAATGTTGGAATGCTGGTTAGCTGGTTGGTGAAAATCAGCGTAAGTAACAAAGAGACCACATCACTGAGAGGTGAAGTCTTGGGAGTATATCTTCAAGGTCAGCACACAGAGATGTGACCACAGAAGGGCCGTTCGAGCCTCCTCTCGGCCCAGAAGCCGGACTTCCGGTAAGCCGTGTTAAGAGTCTCCTATCTAGGTTCCGGTGTTTGAATTTGAGGGGGTCCATCACAGGAGCAAGCAAGCTGGCACTGCTGGAGCGGTCAGGAAAACCATTGGTGGACAGTGGCACTTGCGTTTGCAGTGAAGACCCCAGATTGCAGGGTCATGGAAGAAGACTGAGGCTTTGCACAGTAGAGGGTCAAGAGCCCATTGGGTAAGGTGCGTCCTCAGTTTCAGTAGCGACCCCAGCTTGTTTGGAGATGCAGGTGTAACCCTGAACGACCCTCAAGAGCAGGTGTCGGGTTGAGTTGTGTAGACTCGCGGTAAGCCTGGGACTGCGAAGATGAGTGTGTTCACGGACGAGAGTCAGAGCGAAGGGGAGCTGCCGAACCGTTTGGAGCCCCGAAGATCGTGAGTGAATCAGTAGTGTCCAGCTTGAGCTTCTTGCTGGACTTAAGGTTTTGTTTGAAAGTGCCCTGCATCTTCCCTTTGAATAAGCTGTTACTTGTTTTGGATTTACAAGCAAGCCCACGAGTTAAGAGAATTTAATCGGACTGTGAACTTTAAGTGTTTGGACATTTCAAGGACTTGGGGCTTTTACGGATGTATGTCGTACTGTGTTTCTTGTTTGATTAGTGTTAACATCATACTTGTGGGGATAAGAAACTGGAAAGCGGTGGGTTTATGTACTATGCTGTAGTTTGTGTGCAGTGTTTTTTAAAATGGGGTCTTTGTGTGGTACTACTTGTGTCTTGATTAGTTTGTGTTAACTTGACACCACCTGGGTTGAGGGAGCCTCGGTGGGAATTGGCTCATTAATTGGCCTGTGGCCCAATTGTGGTGTATTGTCTTGAGTGTTGAGCATAAGGACAGTATAAGGCCAGGCTTGGGCAAGTGAGCCAAGACAGCCAGTAACAGAAGTCCTCCACAGGCACTCCAGGTTCCCTTCTTGCCCTAAGGTTCCTGCCTTGGGCTACCCAAGTTGATGAAATGTGACCCAGGAGATGTAAGCTTAATAAACCCTTTTCCTCCCCAGTGGTGTTGGTCAGAGTAGTTTTGTCACGCAATTGAGACAAATAAAGATAATGCATCTAAGTTATTAGAGATATAAAGTGACTTGTTTTCCACATGATTTCTGGTAAAATCTGTCAACAACAAAACTTGGTATTGGCACAAACAATGTTTCTCTCCTATAGGACTGTTTTACTGATTGTCCAGATAACCTTAGAAGGGCTTTTTCAACCTTATAGGCTATACTTTAACTAAAAAATTAAGTGTGCTCTCAAGTTAATCACAGTACACACCCAAAACAGCTATGGGTGATTTGATGAAGCCTGGGCCTGAGGTTCCCTATAGTGCTAGTATGAAGATACAAATGCTTTTTTGAGACTCTGGGTCAAAAACAAACCTAAAAATAAAAAAGGGTGGAATACAGATAGATATGAAATGTTTTTGGTCAAAAACCTTGCAATTCCAAATCTTAAAACAACTACGGGAAAAGACTTGTATGTTCAAACAGGCAAAATGTCACCAACTTAATGGCTGAGAAAGAAAAGATACAGCTTTGCATTGAGTAGGATGTACCAGAAAGTGCCAACAGAAAGGTTGGCCTGTCTGAACATTGAAAGGAAGAAAAGCCTCAGATTGCTACAAACATCAAACCCCTCTGTGGATCCTACTTGTAACAACTATTTATAATGAGTCCTAATGAAACTTACCTTCTAGGTGCCGCAAAGGTTTTAATATGAGAGACTTTCTTACCTCCACCCTATAGAACAAGGAGAAATATGATCATGAGGTCGTTCTCCAACTGTAAATTGGAGCCAACTGTTATAGAGGTAATTGCTTATAAAACCAGTAAAACTGCCTTCTTTAATTAACTAATAGACATAGGAACTGTGAAAAGGATTATTCTCTATTCAGAACCAAATATCATACTAAAGTCCTTAAGCTATGCACTTAAGCAAAATATATTAATACAGGAGCTCTGACATCAGCAATGGCTTATTCTATCAAGGAGATGTTGGCCAGGGGATCCAAGCCCCCACAAAAAGTAAAGGCTCCTTGCCTCCAAACTGGGATACCTGCAAGAAGAGAGGTGACAATAGCTCAATTCTATAGAAGAAATGACTAGCCTCATCTAGCCTCATCCTTAATGATAAAAGAACAGAAATTTATTTTCCACAGTTAAGGAGATTGGAAGTACGAGGTCAGGATGCCTGCACAGTTGGGTTCTGATAACATCCCATTATTTCATTGTGTCCCCCCTTTGCAAAGAGGCAGGAGAGCACTCTGATGGTCCTTTTAGATGAGCACTAATCTCATAATCACCTTCCAAAGGCTTGGACCTCTCATGCCATCATATAATGGATAAGGATTTTTCAATGTGAATTTTGTGTGAATACAAACATTTTAAATTGCTTTTATATGTAACACCCTCCCTCAATATTTACAAACCCTAATATATAAAAACAAAAAAAAATATTTTAGGATCTTGAATTAGGCAAAGATTTCATAGATCTGATAAGACAACATACACTTCAAAATTAAAAAGTACCCCCTTTTTTTTTGTCTTTTTGAGACAGTGTCTCCCTGTAGCCCCCAGCAGGCCTAGAACTCACTTTTTAGACCAGGCTGGCGTTGAACTGACAGAGACCTGATTGCCTCTGCCTCCCAAGTGTTGGGATTAAAGGCATGCACCACCACACCTGGCTTGAAACCACTTTAAAAATGTTTATTTATCTTTATTTTATGTGTATGAGTATTTTGCCTGCATATATATGTGTACCACATGTGGGCAGTGCCTGCAGAGGCCAAAAGAGGGCATCACATCCCCTGAAACTGGACTACAGACATCTCTGAGCCACTACATGGGTGCTGGTAACAGAACCAAAGTCTTCTGCTAGAGCAACATGCACTCATAATTGCTGAGATCTTTCCATCTGTGAAAAACACTTCAAATAAAATAAAAAATCACATTTTGACCAAGTTGATTGCAAAAGTATGTGCCCTGTATTTATAGATTAAGCATTATATAGATCTACAATATGATAAAGAACATTTAACATATTGGCTCTTCAGAAATGTTCAATAGGACTGACTGTTTAATAACCCAGTCCAGATTTTTTCATTGAAAAATAGATGAAGGGATAGAGGGACAGACAGAGGCACATACACTTGGTGACCAAGTGGGGTCCTGCATGCAGCCTTGCTGCCCCCACCTAGGGGATCCTCTGCCCAGCTCTAGAACCATAGGGAAGAATTGTGTGCGTGGATAGAGGGACAGACAGCAGCACACACACTTGGTGACCAGGTGGGTTCCCCCATGAGCCAAAGGAGTAAACGCCACCCCTCCAAGTTCCTGGTACTGTGGTGGAAGGGATAAGCTGCTGGCACTGTGGTTTGTTGCATTTGGGACAATCCAGCAGTGTCAGTGATTCTAGACTGCACAGTAAAAGCTGAGGAAGAAACCAGCTGGAAGCAAACTGAGTGACCAACCAGTCCTCCATATTAACATTTGAGATTAGCACCAGAATCCAAACAAACAAACAAAACAACAAAAACCAAAAAACAAATTCACATGCCAAAGTCACAACAGAAAAACAACAATATGGAAAAAGCTCATAATAAATCCCCACCAAACTCAACCAGTCCTATAGAAGACCACAATAATGAGACCTCCCTGGAAGGAAACAAAGACACTGACCTTAGAAGAACAATTGTAGACATATTCAAAGCAGTCAATATAAAGAACAAATCAGAGAACTAAAGGTAGAAAATGAAAAACTCATGAAGGAACTAGAAGGAAAGAATGATAAACTCTGGAAAGAACTAAAGGGAGAGAATGACAAACTCTGAAAATAACTAGAGAAAGAGAAATACAAACTCCGAAAAGAACTAGAGGGAGAGAATGACAAACTCCAGAAGTAAGTGGAAACACTGAAAAGATCTCAGGCTGAAAGGAAAAAAAAAAGAAACTGACTAGCGAAGCAAGGAGGTACAAGAAGAGAATGAAAAGCTCAAAAAGGAAGTGGAAATACTGAAGAAATCACAGGATGAAATGAAAAAGGAAATTGAACATTCATCCAATCAGCAGGAAAGGATGGGAAAAAGCCTCAGAAGCAGAATGGATGAAGCAGAAAAAAGAATATCAGACCTACAGGATACACAGCACAGCTAGAAACCTCAAGTAAAGACTATGAAAATTTAAAAAACAACACAAGAGTGGAACAACCAGGAAATGTGGGACACCATGAAAAGACCAAACCTCCTCTTCATAGGGATAGAGGAAGGAAAAGAATCCCAAGAGAATAGCATTGATCAGCTCTTCAACAGAATAATAGAAGAAAATTTCCCCAAACTGAAAAAAGACAAACACATAAAAATACAAGAAGCACATAGAACACCAAATAGACAAGACCAGAAAAGAAATTCCCCCATACCATATCATAGTTAAAACACTAGGTGCTCAAAACAAAGACAAAATACTGAAAGCCACAAGAGAAAAAACAACAAGTTACAGATAAGGGGAAATCCATCAGAATTACAGCTGACTTCTCAGTGCAAACTATGAAAGCCAGAAGAACATGGAACAAGTATTCCCAGTACTAAATGACTTTAGATGCCAACCTAGATTACTAAACCCAGCAAAAATGTCAATCATAGTTGAAGGAGAAAGAAAAATCTTTCATGACATAAATAAAATGAAAGAACACATGTCAAAAAACCAGCACTTCAGAAAATACTCAAAGCAATTCAAGAAAACAGAGGAAAGGAGCAACTATCCTTAAGCAACCCAAGAGAGAAATTAACAAAAGCATAACAGAGTAAATAAATACCTAGACCAAGAATGCAAACAAAAAATAAGTTGAAAGGAAACAACACATATCTCTCAATAATAACCTTAAACATTAATGGTCTAAACTCCCCAATCAAAGGATGTAGACTGGGAGAATGGATTAGGAAACAGAATCCATCTATATGCTGCTTACAAGAAAACCATATCAGCCAGGTGTGGTGGCTCACACCTTTAATCCTAGCACTTGGGAGGCAGACACAGGTGGATATTTGTGAGTTCAAGGCCAGCCTGGTCTACAGAGTGAGTGAGTCCCAGAACAGCTGGGACTACAGGGAGACTCTGTCTCGAAAAGACCAAAAAAAAAAAAAAAAAAAAGAAACCCATCTCACTCTCAAGGACAGGGACCGCAACTTAAAGTAAAAGAATGTTATTCCCTCAAGACTCACCCCACCACAGAGATACATGCGTGGCTATGTTTATTGCAGTTCTCTTCACAATAGCAAGGAGCTGGAACCAACCCAAATGCCCCTCAACTGATGAGTGGATAGAGAAAATGTGGTACATCTACACAATGGAGTTCTATGCAGCAGTAAAGAAAGACAACATCATGAGCTTTGCAGGAAAATGGCATGGAGGTTAGAAGACATCATGCCTGAGTGAAGTAACACAGTCCCACGAAAACAAATGACGGAGGGGATGGTATCCCTCATCTGTGGATGCTAAGTGACTTTAATTACCTAAGTTGAGTAGTTATTTCTTGTGTAGGGACCCCCTGAGCTTTTGTCACACAGCAGTTGGGCGTAATGCATATTGGAAAAACAACAACAACACAACAAATAACATCGCAACAAAAGAAAGGACTGCAACAAAGAACTGACTAAAAACAGTGAACTTCTGCTCAAAACGATCAACTTCCTTATGGAGAATATTGAGAAGACTAGAGATAAGAGATGAAAAGCATGTTTGGGCAGAATGCAAATGAGCTCTAGTGGGGTGGGGGGAATGGGCGGGACACGGGTCTAGATATTGTTAAAAAAAAATCAGAATAAATTTATGTGAACAAAAAGGAACTGTTTTACAAGGAATGGTACCAAAAGCAGGAGGCTGCTTTCTAATATCAGACAAAATAGTGAGTAAATTAATCAGAAAAGACAAAGAGGCATTATATACTTATCAATGGAACAATTAAGCAACGGAAGATTTTCAATCTTAAATGTGTATTCACCACTCCCTGGTTTGCAACTAACTTTAAATAAACAAAATCTTCACAGGACCGATAAGACGACAGATCTAATCATCAGCACGCTAATAGGTGGGGATTTCTAGGGTATTATGCACTGAGTCATTTGGATGGATCAACTGGACAAAAAAATAAACAGAGAAACACTGAAGATTACTGAAACCACAAATCTAATGACTGACTAGGCATAGACAACTACATTAAACTGACCCCGAAACACTGAATAACTTTCTTCTCATAAACTAATGGTGCCTTCTGCAAAATAGAGCAATGCTAGAAGAAAAAATAATCTCAACAAGTACAAAAAGATAGAAATTATTATGTTGCATTCATTCTATGAGATGAACAGTGGCATAAAGCAGCAATATCAACACCAGGATTAAACCCTACTAAGTATAAAAGAAAAGGACACATGGAGACTAACTGAACAAATCCTGAATAATGAATGTGTCACGGAAGAAATAAAGAATGAAAATAAAGAAAAAAAAAAAAAAAAAAAAAAAAAAAAAAAAAAAAAAAAAAAAAAAAAAAACTGTGGGATACTTTAAAATCAGTCTAAGAGGGAAATTTATAGGCCTTAGTGCCTACATTAAAAAACAGAATAAGAATATAAGAATGAGCCGATGGTGGTGGGCGCAATAGGCCTTTTAACACTAGCACTTGGGAGGGCAGAGGCCAGGCAGATCTTTTTGTGAGTTCAAGGCCAGCCTGTGTCTATCAGAGATGAGTTCCAGGCTAGCCTGAGGTATAAAGAGGGACCCTGCTCAAAAGACCAAAAAAAAAAAAAAAAAAAAAAAAAAAAAAAAAAAAAAAAAAACAACCAACCAAACAACAAAAAAAAAAAACCAGAAAGAGAACAAATAAACAATCTAGCACTTCAGATAAAAACACTTGAGAGACAACAACAAATGAACCCTAAACTCAACGGACAGGAAGAAATAACAAAAATCAGAGCAGAAATCAATGAAATAGAAAGGAAAAAAATATATTAAAAAAAAATCAATGAATCCCAAAGCTAGTTCTTTGAAAAGATAAACAAAATAGACCTCTACCCCAGTTAATCAAAAGAAAGAACAACTCCAAATTAATAGCATTCGTGATGAAAGGGGAAGCATCACAATTGATAAAGAAAAGATCCAGACAATCATACAAGAATACTTCAAAAACCTATACTCTACTAAATGAAAACCTAAGAGAAATGGATGAATAAAAGAAATCCTGGGAATCAACAAAGCTTAACCAAGAAGAGATTGACACCTTAAACAGACCCATAATACTTGAGGAAATTGAAGATGTAATAAAAAGCCTCCCAACTACAAAAAACCCTGGCCCAGATGGTTTCACAGTAGAATTCCATAAAACATTTAAAGAGGTCTTACAACCATTACTACTCAAATTTTTCAGAAGGATACAGAGGGAAATATAGCGAATTCCTTCTATGAAGCCAGCATCACTCTAATGCCCAAACCAGGCAAAGACACAAACAAGAAAGAAAACTAGGGGCTGGAGAGATGGCTCAGTGGTTAAGAGCACCAACTGCTCTTGCAGAGGACCTGGGTTTGATTCCCAGCACACACATTGTGGCTAAGAACAGTCTTTAACTCCAGTTCCAGGGGAATCCAATGCCCTCTACTGATCTCTGCGGCATTGCATGACATGGGTGCACCAAACTATATGCAGAGAGTACACTCATACATATAAAAAATAATAAATAAAATTTAAAAAAGAAAGAAAACTATAGACCCATATCATTAATGAAAACAGATGCAAAAATTCTCAACAAAATACTTATAAATCCCATACAGACCCACATGAAAAAGATCATCCATCATGACCAAGTTGGATTTATACCAGAAATGCAGGGATGGTTCAACATATGTAAATAAATAAATATCATAAAACACATAAATGGACTGAAAGACAAAAACCACATGATCATCTAAATCGATGCAGAAAAGGCTTTCGACAAAATCCAACATCCCTTCGTGCTTAAAGTCCTAGAGGGAATTGGACTGGAGGGATCATTCCTCAAAGCCATATACAAGAAACCCACAGCTAACATCATTCTAAATGGTGAAACATTGGAAGCATTCCCCTTAAAGGCTGTCCACTATTGCCATTCCTCTTCAACACAGTGCTTGAAATGCTTCCTAGGGCAATAAGGTGAGAAAGTGAAATTAAAGGAGTACTAATTGGAAAAGAGGAAGTCAAACTATCCTTTTTTGCAGATGATATGATAGTTTACCTAAAGGATGCTAAAAAGTCCACCAGAAAAGTCCTAGAAACGATTAAAAGTTTCAGTAAAGTGGCGGGATACAAAATAAACCTAGAAAAATCAGAAGCCTTTCTTTACACCAACAACAAGCAACTGGAGAAGGAATATAAGGAGACCTTCCCAATCACAATAGCCTTGAAAGAAAATAAAATACCTGGGGATAAACTTAACCAAAGACACCAAAGACCTCTACAACAAAAATTTTAAAACCCTGAAGAAGGAGATTGAAAATAACATCAAAAGATGGAAAGACCCTCCTCATGCTCATGGATTAGAAAAATTAATATAGAAAAAAAATGTCCGTTCTTCCCAAATTAACATACAGATTCAATGCAATCCCAATTAAAATCCCCATGAGCTTTTTCACAGACTTGGAAAAAAAATCCTTAAATTCATATGGAAAAACAAAAAAAACCCAATAGCTAAAGCAACCCTGAGTGAAAAGTGCAATGCTGGGGGGATTACATTACCAGACTTCAAGCTAAATTACAGGGCTGTAGTCATAAAGACAACCTGGTGCTGGCAAAAAACCAGACCCCATTGACCAATGGAAGAAAGTTGAAGATCCAAACTTGAGTTTATATAACTTCAGCCACCTCATATTTGACAAAGGGGCCAAAAAAGCTTAATGGAGAAAAGATAGCATCTTCAGCAAATGGTGTTGGCAAAACTGGATCACCATTTGTAGAAGAACAAAATTAAACCCCTACCTCTCACCCTGTATAAAAATCAACTAATAAAGAAAAAAATATCATAAGCTGAAGATGCTAAAACCTATGATATATGTGGCATGCATATATGCATATTTTGGTTTGAGGCATATTGGG
The DNA here is from genome assembly GCA_009823505.1 of Rhizomys pruinosus. NCBI lineage: Eukaryota > Metazoa > Chordata > Mammalia > Rodentia > Spalacidae > Rhizomys > Rhizomys pruinosus. The sequence continues at coordinate 1,902,104 of VZQC01015001.1, read as the reverse complement.
AAGGAATAACAACAACAACAGTAACAACAAAAAGACTAGGTCAAAGTACTGACTGAAACGGTGATGTTCTGATTGAAAGAGTAAACTGCGTGGAGAATTTTGAGAGAGACTGAGAAAAAGATGAAAAACATGTTTGGCAGAATGCATGAGCATGGGTGGGGTGGGGAGCAGGGAGGGGGGCATGGGTCTAGATTTGATATGTAATGTATGAAATGCACAGAGTTTCAATAAAAACAACAACAACAAAAAACCCCAAAAAAACAAAGAAGTAAAATTAATGACCTACTCAAAAGTACAGAGACTTCACCAGTAAGGAAGTAAAGATGGCTGAGAAACATCTTAAAAAGTGTTCAACATCATTAATAATTAAGGAAATGCAAATTAAAATCACACTAAGGTATCATCTGACTCCAAATAGACTAGCTGAGATCAAGAAAACAAAAGACACCAAATGCTGGAGAGGTTGTGGAGAAAGGGGAACACTCATCCACTGCTGGTGGGAATGTAAACTTGTACAACCACTGTGGAAAGCAGTGTGTAGAACCCTTAAAAGACTCAAAATGAGCCTACCACCTGACCCAGCCATACCATTCCTAGGTATATACCCACGAGATGTATCCTACTGCAAAGATACATGCACAGCTATGTTTATTGCAGCTCTCTTCACAATATCAAAGAGCTGGAACCAACCCAAATGTCCCTGAACTGGATAACAAAAATGTAGTACATCTACACAATGGAGTTCTATGCAGCGGTAAAAGAAAGATGACATCAGCCAGATGTGGTGGCGCATGCCTTTAATCTTAGCACTTGGGATGGATCTTTGTGAGTTCAAGGCCAGCCTGGTCTACAGAGTGAATTCCAGGACAGCTGGGACTACAGGGAGACCTTGTCTCAAAAAGAACAAAAAGAAAGAAAGAAAGAAAGAAAGAAAGAAAGAAAGAAAGAAAGAAAGAAAGAAAGAAAGTGAAAGAAAGAAAGAAAGAAAAGACATCATGAACTTTGCAGGTAAATGGATAGAACTTGAAGCCATTATGCTAAGTGAAGTAACACAGTCCCAGAAAAAAAAAGGCAAATGGTTTCCCTCATTTGTGGATGCTAACACCAAATCCCCAGTTGGCAGTTTTATTATTATATTTCACTGTATCTGAAAGCAACTGTGCTATTATAATGTGAATCTCTTTTTTGTTAATTAATTTTATATTCTGGCACTGTATCTGAAAGCAACTGTGCTATTATAATGTGAATCTCTTTTTTGTTAATTAATTTTATTTCTGTATGTGTATGAATGTTCTGTCTGCATGCAAGTTTGTGCACCCGTCTCGTGCAATGCCGCGGAGGTCAGAAGAGGGTCTCGGATTCCCCTGGAACTGGAGTTCTCCTGGAACTGGAGTTTCAGACGGTTCTCGGCCGCCATGTGGGTGCTGGGGATCGAACCCGGGTCCTCTGTAAGAGCGGTCGGCGCTCCTAACCACTAGGCCATCTCTCCAGCCCATAATGTGAATCTCTTAATGGGCTCTAGAATTGACCTACCACTTATATTCACACATTGTAATTTCCATATATGGGTAGAAGATATGTATCCATATTCTAAAAAAAAAAATGTAAAGTTATACTTCTTTTTACCTGCATGCAACTTTACTGTTAAAATGTGAATCCCTAAATGTGTTTTGGAATTACCTATAGTTCATTTTCAGACTTTGTAATTTTGATTTATGTGTGGAGTGTATATATTCATATTTTGGAATAATATAAAAGTAAAGGGAACAAAAAAAGAGAGAGAGAAACCTGTTCAAAGAACTGACCAAAACAGTAAACTGTGTAGATGTACCATATTTTTGTTAGCCACTCGTCAACTGAGGGGCATTTGGGTTGGTTCCAGCTCTTTGATATTGTGAAGACAGCTGCAATAAACATAGATGTGCATGTATCTTCGTGATAGGATGAGTCTTGTGGGTAAACACCCAGGAGTGGTATGACAACCTCTCCAGCATTTGGTGTGTTTTGTTTTCTTCATCTTAGCCAGTCTTATTGGAGTGAGATGATATCTTCAAGTGGTTTTAATTTGCATTTCCTTATTAATGATGTTGAACACTTTTTAAGATGTTTCTCAGTCATTTTTATGTCCTAACTGCTGAAGTCTCTTTTCAGCTCTTTATGCCATCTTTTGAGTAGGTCATTTGTTTTCTTAGTTTTTTGTTTTTTGAGTAGTTTATATATTCTGGAAGTTAATGCTCTGTCAGATGTATCACTGGTGAAGGTTTCCTCCCACTCAGTGGGTTTTCTCTTCACTTCATTGATTGTTTCTTTTGCTGTACAGAAGCTTTTGAGTTTAATGAGGTCCCACTTGTCAATTGTTGACCTCATTTCCTGTGGGGTTGGTGTTTGATTTACAAAGTCTTTTCCTAGTCTGGCATGGTGGCACATGCCTTTAGCCCCAGCACTCGGGAGGCCGAGACAGGAAGATCTCTGTGACTTCAAAGCTCCAGGCCAGCTGGGACTAAAGGAAGACCTTGTCTCAAAAAAAAGTCTTTGCCTATGCCTACATCTTGAACATTGCTGCCAATATTTTTGTCTATCACCCTCAAAGTTTCAGGTTTGACTTTGAGGTCTTTGACCTTTTTGTACAGGGTGAGAGGTAGGGGTTTAATTTTGTTCTTCTACAAATGGTGATCCAGTTTTGCCAGCACCATTTGCTAAAGATGCTATCTTTCCTTCATTGAGCTTTTTTGGCCTCTTTGTCAAATATAAGGTGGCTGAAATTATATGAGCTCAAGTTTGGATCTTCAATTTTGTTCCATTGGTCAACAGGTCTGTTTTTGTGCCAGTACCAGGTTGTCTTTATGATTATAGCTCTGTAATATAGTTTGAAGTCTGGTAAAGTCGCTCAAGGTTGCTTTAGCTTTTCAGGGTCTTTTGTTTTTCCATATGAATTTAAGGATTTTTTTCCCCAAGTCTTTAAAGAAACCCATGGGGATTATAATTGGGATTGCATTGAATCTTAATATTAATTTTGGTAGAATGAGCATTTTTACTATATTAATTTTTCCAATCCATGAGCATGGGAGGCCTTTCCATCTTTTGATGTCATGTTCAATTTTTGTTGTAAAAATCTTGGTGTCTTTGGTTAGGTTTGTTTTCAGGTTTCTTCTTCTTCTTCTTCTTCTTCTTCTTCTTCTTCTTCTTCTTCTTCTTCCTCTTCTTCAAGGCTATTGTGAGTGGGAAGGTGTAGACAAAACCCCCCAGGCCTGGGGGGAATTTCGTGGTCCGACCGTGAATGAAAAGGGGGTGAGAGATGCAGAATCAAGACACAGACCCTGGGAATCAGGTGAACGCAGGCAGAGGAAGCTGCTGTGGACTCTTTATTGGGGGCAAGGCTAAGGTTTATGTACTCTTTGCATTCCGCTCTCCTCTTAGTGAAGTCATCATGTCATCTTGTTATTGGCCCAGGTCTGCAATTGAGCTGCTTGTATGGTCTCACCTGCCTAGGGCAGGTTGGGTTGATGAGGGACAAGCTCTGCACATGTGCACTGCATAATTCTCAGCATACAGGCTACTACAGGAAGGTATTCCTTCTCCAGTTGCTTGTTGTTGGTATAAAGAAAGGCTACTGATTTTTCTAGGCTAATTTTGTATCCTGCCACTTTGCTGAAACTCTTAATTGTTTCTAAGAGTTTTCTGGTGGAGTTTTTAGCATCCCTTAGGTAAACATATCATCTGCATAAAGGAATAGTTTGACTTTCTCTTTTCCAATTAGTACTCCTTTAATTTCCCTTTCTTGCCTTATTGCCCTAGCAAGTATTTTAAGCACTATATTGAAGAGTGGTGATAGGGGGCAGCCTTGCAGGGTTCCTGCCTTTAAGGGGAATGGTTCTAATTTTTCTCCATTTAGGATGATGTTGGCAGTGGGTTTGTTGTATATAGCTTTGATTATGTTGAGAAATGTTCCCTCCAGCCCAGTTCCCTCTAGAACTTTAAACATGCAGGGATGCTGGATCTTGTCAAAGGCTTTTTCTCCATCAATTGAAATCATAGTGTGATTTTTGTCTTTCAGTCCATTTTTGTGTTTTATGATATTTATTGATTTTCATATGTTGAGCCATCCCTGCATCTCTGGTATGAATCCAACTTGATCATGATGGATGATCTTTTTAATGTAGGTCTGAATGTGATTTGCAAGTATTTTGTTGAGAATTTTTGCATCTTTGTTCATTAATGGGATGAGTCTATAGTTTTCTTTTTTGGTTGTGGCTTTGCCTGGTTTGGGTATTAAAGTGATGCTGGCTTCATAGAAGGAATTTGGGAGATTTCCCTCTGTTTGTATCCTTCTGAACAGTTTGAGTAGTAATGGTTGTAAGACCTCTTTAAATGTTTTATATAATTCTGCTGTGAAAACATCTGGGCCTGGGCTTATTTTTAGTTGGGAGGTGTTTTTTTAATTATATTTTCAATTTCCTCAAATATAATGGGTCTGTTTAAACTGCCAGTCTCTTCTTGGTTAAGCTTTGTTGATTCCCAGGATTTCAGATATTCATCCATTTCTCTTAGGTTTTCAAATTTAGTTGAGTATAGGTTTTTGAAGTATTCTTGTATGATTGTCTGGATCTTTCTTTGTCTATTGTGATGTTTCCCTTTTCATCACAAATACTATTGATTTGGAATTGCTTTTCTTTTTTTTGGTTAACTGGGCTAGAGGTCTGTCTATCTTGTTTGTCCTTTCAAAGAACCAGCTTTTGGATTCATCGATTCTTTGTATTGTTTTCCTTGTTTCTATTTCATTGATTTCTGTTCTGAAATTTGTTATTTCTTCCTGTCTGTTGGGTTTAGGGTTCATTTGTTGTTGCCTCTCAAGTGTTTTTACCTGCAGTGTTGGGTCGTTTATTTGTTCCCTTTCTGTTTTTTTAATGCTCACAATTTAAAATGGAAAAGCCTATAAAAAGGAAAAGAAAAACTCTTGCTTTTTGGTTGTGAGCCTGAGCCTTTAATGGCTGTGCCACCTTTCCAGCTGGCATTTCAGAATTATTATTTTCTAGACTATAGACTGCAGGGATTTTGACTTGGGGTTTCAGACGATAGCATGAGGATTGTGTTTTTTGGAATGGTGATTGGCACTTGTCAGTTATCTATGGGAATGTAGAAGACAACTAGAGGATAGAGTCTTTATATAGATAATATATATTCAAAAATTACTGGTAAACCCAAACTAAAAGTACTTCCTTATAGGACATTCATTGTCTGACTTCACTCTGGCCATCACTCTTTCTTGATCTCTCTTGATGGAAATGAAGAAGAAAATGTGTTCATCAGTGCCAATAAATCCTCTACATAGGAAAGGCTAAGTATCACAGCTGCAAGGAGAGCTCCACACTGAGAATACGTTGTCTCTCACCTGTTCTTGGGGCTCTATATTACATTCTGGTGGTCAGAGATAGTAAGAAGAAAAACTGTAAGGCAATGAAAAAACTGCTAAAGTGCCTAACTCTCATTCTCCAGCTGCATAAGCACCATAATGAAGTATAAGCACCAGTTGGTGGACTAACAGATCTAGTTCTTCCTCCTGTGCCCTCAAATGATACAGAACCTTGAAGCTTTTCATCCCATGTCTTATCTGCAAAGCTTCAGAGACTCCTATACAGCATGGTTGTGGATCTCATTAGGTGCCAATAGGTGTAGCTAGCTCTCAACTTATGTGTGAAGCATTTTTGTCTGAGCCAGGTTTAAATTATCTCCCCACGATAGGAATATAATAGTTCTTAAATTTTCTAGAAGCAACATCTAAGACAGATTTTAGATAGCTAGTTTGTGTGGCAAAACAACAAGCCCATTAAAATAGGATACTCTATCATTGATTACTAAACAGAATACTTTGAAAGATATTTAAGCCAGGTGTGGTAGCTCTTGCCTTTAATCCCAGCACTCCGGAGGCAAAGGCAGGCAGATCTCTGTGAGTTCAAGGCCAGCCTGGTGTACATAGTGAGTTCCAGGCCAGCTGGGGCTAGAGGGAGACCCTGTCTCAAAAAAAAAAAAAAAAGATATTTAAATACATTTCACCCTTAGAAAATGACAAATGTTACTTGCTAAATTTTGATGACCATGCTGGGCGTGGTGGTGCACGCCTTTAATCCTAGCACTTGGGAGGCAGAGGCAGGCAGATCTTTGTGAGTTCAAGGCCAGCCTGGTCTACAGAGTGAGTTCCAGGACAGCTGGGGCTACAGGGAGACCCTGTCTCGAAAAGACCAAAAATTAAAAAAATTAAATTTTGATGACCAAAGTTTTTATTCAATGCTTTCCTGGGTTACATCTTTAACATCTTTAATTATGTGTCCTCCAAATGCTCGTTTCCTACAAAAATAAACCTTGTTGGCCTGTGGTTCATTTTAATATAAGTTGCAAGCCTATATAAAATGGCAGCTTTGCTTTCCTTAGTAGGAAAACGTAGTAAACTGTATTCTAAATAATAACCAAAGACTGGGTGAACATGGATTCTGCACTGCCACAAATATGCACCGCTTTTTACTTGGACTGGGGTCACATATTTTCTCCTTCTTATTCTAGCTGCTTACCAGAGCCAGAAGTAGATAGATATGAAAAAATAAATAGAAAACAATAACCTTTGTGATGAAGGAAAGTGGCTTCACAGATGGCATTTTCAGACCTTAAAACATATTTAATAGCCGAGTGTGGTGGCGCACGCCTTTAATCCTAGCACTTGGGAGGCAGAGGTGGGCGGATCTCTGTGAGTTCAAGGCCAGCCTGGTCTACAGAGTGAGATCCAGGACAGCCAGAGCTACAGGGAGACCCTGTCTCAAAAAGACCAAAAAAAAAATATTTAAATCGGTAAATTCTTTTTTTTAAGATTTTGGAAAATTGTGTATGTATGTGTGTGTGTGTATGTGTACGTGTATGTGTACATGTACATGTATGTGTGCACACACTCTTGAGTGCAGGTGCCCATGGAGTCCAGAAGCATTGAATCCCTGGGTGCTGCAGTTACAGACAGTTGTGAGCCACTGGAGTGGGTGCTGGGGACGTAACTCAGGTCCTCTGCAAGAACAAGAGCTCTCAACTGCTGAGCCATCTCCCAACACCCTCTCCAAGTAAATTTTTTTCTCATCTATAAAGATTCCTCATACACCTTCTCGAAGTTTCAGAAATACCTTCTAAGAAAGAGGCAATGTCAACAAAATTATAAAATTTCTGAAGATAAAACATTTGAATGAATAGTTATTTTCTGCCATGTGTTTTATGAAGCTCAATTTTCAAAAATTTTTATCACTTTGATATTTATTTTTACCAAATTCAGTCATGAAAGCATGCTAGCAAATATTTTGTTATTTATGTCTTGGCATATGTTGTCATAACTTTCATCACCTTAAACTTATATACGCATTCATATAATTTGCCTGTAGTTATGAGAACTCAGTGTTTATCAAATTGTGTTTATGCAAGAAATAGGGAAACGAAGCTTACCAGAATACCATGGTCTTTTTTTTTTTTTTTTTTTTTGTGTGTGTGTGTGTGTGTGTTTTTGAGATAGGATCTCCCTGTAACCCCAGCTGGCCTGGAACTCACTCTGTAGACCAGGCTGCCCTTGAACTCACAGAGATCCACCTGTCTCTGCCTCCCAAGTGCTAGGATCAACGGCATGCGCCACCACGCCCAGCTATACCGTGGTCTTTTAAATATTTTTCCAGCTGTCTCTTTTATAACTTACTGCCTGTTGCTTGGAATAACATCTTTCTTGGCTGGGAAATCTTGAGATGTTTGTTTATAAAATGTTTTATTCAAAATATCAAAAAATACATTTTGGGGCAATAAGGCCGCAGTAGTGAGGAGAGGAAAGAAAGCCCTTGCTTCTTGTGAGATACAAAGATAAATAATGAACCACAGGTTAGGAACACCATTTTTTCTTAGGGTTCTGGAGGCTGGGAGTACTAGTCCCGTTGGTGAAGCCTTGACCTTCATCATCTCATTATTACCCAAAGCCTCCATTTCCAGATACCAGCCCAGTGATTCAACATAAGAATCTTGGAGGAAAACATACATGCCCCCAGAGCAGGGAGCCTCGTAAAGTGAAAGGACCCATGTTTCTTAGTAGTCAGGCAGCAACGCCCTTGGAGTTGGACTTCAGTTGATATCTCACTTTCTAGAGTGTGATTTCACTGTAAACAGAGGGAATCACTCCACGCAATCAGGGCTCCTGGTCTCCATGATTCTACACGACTCTTTTTAAATATCTTTCATCTTTTTTTTTTTTCTTTGTACCAGCACTTGTCTGTGGAGAAGCAACCAGAAAAGAAGAAATTTTCAAAAAATAGCATTAAGACAGACTTGAGAAATTCTCAGTAAGAAGAATAAGTGCTAGTTTTATAGGAATAATGACTAATAAAATAGTACATTTAAAATTGTTTCTTGTTTTGTACTAGATTGACATTTCTCTTCTTTTAAAATTTATTTTTCCACAAATATCCAGTAAATCTGTAATAGGTAACAAAAATAGAAATTTGTTTTCTCCGAGGTGACTCTTCCAGTGAAGCCATTTGGGACAAGAGTAACCAGGACTAGAGTGGGCAGCAGCCCAGAGAGACCTGGAGATGTGGATAGGATCTGGGCCTCCATGAAGAAGCCTGGCTTGCTTAGGGGAGGCCTTGAGGCACACAGTCCCTATCCACAAATACTGCAGAAGGATAAGAGCAGTGAAAGAAGAGCCAGGTACACAACAGAAAAGATGGGTGATGGTGGTTCTATGGCTCATTATAGCCATCTCTTTCCCGGAAAGGTCTTTGACTACAGTGGCAGGTGGACGTGTTTCAGTTGAATAGGGATGGGACATTCTAGATGCATGGAAAAGCTAGACAGACTATTGGAATTCATTTCCAATTCATTATTTTAAAACAAGACATGAATGCCAAAATAATGGAAACTAAATGACTTAGATTTTTACTATGTTTTAAAATGAATGATTGGAATCAGGACTTTTGTTTGTTTTATTTTATTTTATTTTTTTAAGACAGAGTCTCACTGTAGCTCCAGCTGGCCTGGAATTTGCTATGTAGATCTGGCTGGCCTTGATCTTACAGAAATGCTCCTGCCTCTGCCTGAAAGTCTCAGGAAACATTGCTGAAGAAGGAGCAAAAAGAATGTAAGAGCTGGAAGATGGGAAGAGTGCTGCAGAATGCAGTCTTCTGCACTCAACAGCTATCGCATCCACATCCACGGCAGCTGTGGGCACCTGCACAAGACCAAGCCAGTCAATAACTCCAGCATGGGTGGGGCAGGGGATCATGAGACCACACCCCCAACTGAGAGGTATTGGCAGTTCACAGCTGCTGGAGGATGGAGAGTCAGTTTTCTTCAGGGATGAAGCCTCTCATCAGTTACCCATGCTTTGGCAGGTGGTCCTACATCCAGGCACATAGGAGAAGCTTCAATTGTACTCTGTGGGTTATAAAGACAAAAAGACTCCTAGTCTGGGAAGGGGTGGCAGTCTGGGATAGAGTGAGGTGAAGGGGGTAACTATGATCAAAATACATTGTATACATTGTGAAACAGATAAATATAAATAGAATAAATAGCATAGGAAGAATAGATAAGAATAACAGAAAACAGATAATATAAATTTAATGCCAGGTGTGGTGGTGCATGCCTTTAATCCCAGCACTCAGGAGGCAGAGGCAGGCAGATCTCTGTGAGTTCAAAGCCAGCCTGGTCTACATAGTGAATTCCAGAATAGCTGGGGCTACAGGGAGAACCTGTCTCTCTTTCTCTTTCTCTCTCTCTCTCTCTCTCTCTCTCTCTCTCTCTATATATATATATATATATATATATATATGTGTGTGTGTGTGTATTATATATATAATATATTAAATTATATAATATAAACAATATATATAATATATTAAATATATATAAATATATATTTAAAATATATGTGTACAAAAATGTTATTAAGGGCAAACTATACAAATACACAAGACAAATTATTATATGTTTTGTAAGTAGTTGAATTGAGGTTATGGGGTTATCATAAAAAATAGAATCTACCTGTAGGTGGAGATGTGCCATTATCTCCTCCAGAAGAGTTAATCCAGTTGGATCCCTGTCCTGGTTCAGAAGAACCAGCTCTCAGGAAAGTGGGACTTCCCACAGGAAGGCAGCTTTATCTTAAGTCATGCTATAAAGGGAGACAGAATAAATCTTCCTTTAATGAGATACTGTACCCTTCCTTCCAAGAATTCCCAGCCCTGAGTGCTGTCCCTACAAGCCACCAAGAGGTTGTCATGGGGTTCAGTGGGTCTGTCCACGTTTCCGAGTCCTGACTCAAAAGGATGAAAAGTTTTCTGTCTTCTCTCTCTTTCTCTTGGGTATTGGCCAGGCTGGAGCTGCTTTTTCTGATACTTTAATCTTCTTTACTCTTTCTCTAACCCTCCCTCCCCGTCATGTGGCTACTTGGTGCCAGGTGGTGGACCTCCATGCTGGGAACTCACATAGCGTGGCGTTTTTCCTTCTCTCCTTCATTCTCCTCTACCTGGTGAAATTTATAACTTGCCTGCCCTGGGATGTTTTTCTTTTAAACTCTAATAAATAAAATTATCCTCAAGCTTCCATTTGAGTTTATTCTTTTATTAATGAGACTAAGAACTTCGAGAGGGGACCCTGAATTGCCTGGTATCATCTGGAAACCACAAAGGGACTCCCTCAAATCCAGTAGCAAACAGATTATAGATGATCCTTTCTTTTCCTAATTTTTCTCAAAATGGTTAAATTTTGTGTTCTCTCTCTCTCTCTCCTCTCTCTCTCTGTCTTTGGGGTGTGTGTGTGTGTGTGTGTGTGTGTGTGTGTGTGTGTGTGTGTCTTTGGTGTGTGTGTGTGTGTGTGTTTACCTAACAGGTAAATATGTTAGTTAAATGACCCAATCGCAATAAAGTTAAAGGCTAGAGGTATATAGCTTAGTGGCAGAGCACATGCTTAGCATGCATGAAACCCTAGTTTCAATTGATTCTAAATTGCTTTCTCTGTTGCTGTGATAAACACTAAGAGCAAAAGCAATGTGAGGAGGAGAGGGTTTATTTCATCTTACACTATATAGTCTATGGTTAGAGGAAGTCAGAGCAGGAACTCAGGGCACGAGCATGGAGGCAGGAACTGAAGCAGGGAGCGCAGAGGAATGCTCCTTACTGGCTTGCTCCCCCTGGCTTGCTCAGCTACTCTTCTTCTACAGCCCAGGCCAACCTTGCAAGTGATGATCCCACCTACAGTGGCCTGGGTCCTCCTGCATCAATTAGCAATTAAGAAAATGCTCTGCAGACATGCCCACAGGCCAGTATGATGGAAGAAATTACTCATACTGAGGTTCCCTCTTCCCAGATTTGTCAAGTCCACAGCTGAAACTACCCAGCACAAATCTTCAGCAGCAAAATAGAAAGAGAAATAAATAAATTTAAATGAGTGTATTCAATATAAAAAGATATAGTTATATTCCAACAGCAGTCAGGCTGAATATAGGATTATGGGATTAATATATATTCCCATATGAGAATAATGTAATTAAGACTTAAATAAATATAAGACCAAGAGAGCTCTCTTGCTGTCCAATTTGCTGACCTTTCCTAGTGCTGAGAGATGCTGTGAGAAGTAAAAGTATCCCAATTAAGACTTACAAGCATCAGGTACTAGATTCCATCTTTGCAGGCTTGTGATCCACTTCAGTGCATAAAGACTCTGAGAAGTCCTGCAGAAATAAATAGTATTACTTTGCTGGCTCCTGAATTTTCCTGTTTGTTTGCTATTATATAGTATACACCCAAAACACACTGAAGGCCAACCAATAGTTTCTTCAGGTACTACCTGAAGAAATAATGTATGAAAAAATATGAATGGGGAGTGTGGAAGAGAAAGAGGAGGAGGAGGAGGAGGAAGAGGAGAAAAAGGAGGAGGAAGAGGAGAAAAAGGAGGAGGAGGAGGTAGAGGAGGAGAAAAAGGAGGAGGAGGAGGAGGAGGAAGAGGAGGAGGAGGAGGAGGAAGAGGAGGAGGAGGAAGAAGAAGAGGAGGAGGAGGAGGAGGAAGAAGAGGAGGAAGAGGAGGAGGAAGAGGAGGAAGAGGAGAAGAGGAGGAGGAGGAAGAGGAGGAAGGAGGAGGAAGAGGAGGAGAAAGAGGAGGATAAGGAGGTACTTCAAGGTCAAGAACATGTCAGCCACCTTTTACACAGAGGATACTCTGACCAACATAGCTGAATACTGCCGTTTCATTGGAAGACTCACACCCACAACATAGATGGACATCCCAGGCCTTGATGACAGTAGCCACAAAGGTTATTCAGGTGCTTCTCTGAGTGCATGCTCAGTAAGTGGCCTTCTGGGTATGATTTGGCTTTTCATATAACTATCTGTAGGCAAAAAGGGCAATGAAGCCGTTTCTGTCCACTTTATAATTCATCTTTTCTAATTATTAAACACCCTCCTGGTACAAGTCCCTAGTGAGTTTGATCAGCCAAATAAATCCAACTAATCTTAGTCCTCTCAGGAAAGCGGAAAAAAATCAGCCCTGCAGCCTCAAGCAGGACCGAGCTCACATTTCAGTGACTTGTCCTAGGTACTCATACTTTCAGCCTGAGGCACAAGAGGATTGTCTCTTCAGTTCTGTTTAATTACAGATGATTAAGATTCTGGAGAAAGAAAGATCCTAAAACAATGACAACAAAAGCAGCTTTCATGCCACAAATCTGTGTTTCTCCAACTGGAGAATGCAGATGTATGACTGATCAAGGAGAGGTGCAAAGCCCTGACACGAGGGGGGGTGGGCTTCAGAAGTACTGACATGGCTCAGATGGAAACTTACTTCTGTACTGAAAGAAGCAATGTAGGCAGAGTTTGTTAAAAAAAAAAAAAAAAGAAAGAAAGAAAGAAAAGAAAAAAGAAAAAAGAACCCTGGGTTTTTAGGATAAAAGGTAAAATATCACTACTTGCATATTCATAAAAGACTACCTTTGACATGGCCCTCGAGTTGACCTCTAGTGGGGAGGGGGTGGGAGTGGGATGATAGCAAACATCAGTGACCATAAGGATAACAGGAGGCAGAGCTTGACAGCAATTTAAAAGAACACCGACCAAATCTCTGTGAATAATCACAGAGATTTCACAGCAGACTGTCAAGCAGGCATTGGATACATTTTACAACATGAAGGAGTCACAGTGGTAGAGCCAAAATTTGCCCAAATATCTTCTATCTCTGTGCTCCTGATGCAGCATTAGATGGGTTTAAATAGTGAAAGCAATCTATTATTGAAGGAATTTTTATGTAAAGAGCTAAGGGGTATTTTAGGATTTTTGTGGCCATCTGGTCTCTGTCACATTTGCCCTTGAGGTGTGAAATAGCCATATGGAAACAAATGAATGGCTGAGATACAATAAAAATTTCTGACATTGAAATTTGAATGTCTTTTAAAGTTGTTGCATGTGATCAAATATTATTCTTTTTCCTTCAAGCATTCAAAATGTAAAAACAAAATTTTACATGAGTTCATGGGCCACATAAAAAATGGTCATAGTGGGCTGGAGAGATGGCCTAGCGGTTGGGAGTGCCGACCGCTCTTGCAGAGGACCCGGGTTCGATCCCCAGCGCCCACATGGCGGAAGAGAGCCGTCTGAAACTCCAGTTCCAGGAGAACTCCAGTTCCAGGGAAATCCGACACCCTCTTCTGACCTCCGCTGGCATTGCACGACACGGGTGAACAAACTTGCATGCAGACAGAACATTCATACACATACAGAAATAAATAAAATTAATAAAAAAAAATTTTTTTTAAATGGTCATAGTTTGCTACCTCTCTGAATTAGTGAGCTGTAAAACTCAGTTTAGTGAGCTGCTTTTAGAATTAAAAATGTAAAAAAATACAAAATACAGCAGAAAAGATAGAAGAGATAATATCACAATGTATCACATGAAGGTTTACCATGTGACAATTTTATTACTATCTTTGATCAAATCTGATACCACTGACTATGTGACACACCACCAGTTTACCTCTCACAAGGAAAGTCAACTATGACCTATGTCCCAATTCACAGATGTTAAAATATGAAAAGCTGGGGCTGGAAAGATGGCTCAATGGTTAAGAACACTAGCTGTTCTTGCAGAAGACCCTGGTTCAAATCCTAGCACCCACATGGCAACTAACAACTATCCTTAACTACAGTTCCAGGGGATCTGATGCCCTCTTCTGTTCTCCATGGGCATTGCATGACACAGGGGCATTCACATACATGTAGGCAATACTCATACACATAAAATAAAAATAATAAATTAAAAATTAAAAAATAAAATATGAGGAACTATGTATCTTATCATGATAATATAATGAAGCACTACCATATCCGGGAATGTGAGCCTGTGTGCACATGTCGTGATATGATATACTTTCCTGGCTGGGTATGCTGGCATATGCGTTTAGTCTCAGTACCCAGGAGGCAGATACAGGCAGACTTCTGTGAGATCTAGTCCAGCCTGGCCTACATAGCAGAGTTTCAGGCTAGCTGAGGCTACAGGAGGCTCTGTTTCCAAGGGGGGGGGTGGAGAAATATACATATATATATATATATATATATATGCATGCATATATCCACCATACACCATATTATGAGTAAAAAGTTTAAAACCATTGCCGATACCGTATTCCTTTTTGAAATAAATAAGAAAATAAAAGTAAAATTTTACCAGTGGGTGTGGTGGCGCACGCCCTTAATCCTAGCACTTGGGAGTCAGAGGCAGGCGGATCTTTGTGAGTTCGAGGCCAGTCTGGTCTACAGAGCAAGTTCCAGGACAGCTGGGGCTACAGCGAGAGACCCTGTCATCAAAAAGACCAACAAAAAAAAAAAAAAAAAAAAAAGACAAACTTTAAATAATTCAGATTCTGCCATCCTAGAAGAATTTTTCCCATATTTCCATCTATGTTTTGCGCCCAACGTACTTGACTCTTCCACGGGGCAAGCGAGTGGTAGGTGGAGGCTGGCTGTGCTGCGTGAAGTAGAACTGCCCTGAGGAGGATGTCAAAGATAAAAGAGGACAAAAAGATGAAGGTGGCTTTGATGACGCCCAGCTCAGTCACTGGAAGAGCAGCTGATGTCACTAAATAGAATGCAAGGTAGGAGAAAATGCAGCAGTAGAATCATTAGTCCAAATGTAATGATAACTATATTTTAAGGGAGATCAGAGAGGAGGGGTAAGTTGAGTTCTGGGTTATTCTCCTGGACAGGAAGAAACAGAATAGATGAAGGAAGAGAAAGGCATTCTAAGAGGAGAGGGTTTCAAGACGCGTACAGCAAACAGAAGCACATGTAACAAAATGATAAAGAATTATAGCTGGCAAAAAGGCTGAATTTGGCATTAAGGATATAATTTGTGACCTTTTGAGAGCGTACAAGGGAAAATGGAGTGGCGTGGGGTGAGGGAGGAAATCTGTTTCTTAGGAGATAGTTTAAGAGAAGCAGAAGCTATGAACGTAAGCTTCTAGGTTCTAGGTGGTTAACTGCTCACAGAAAGAAGAGAATGAGGTTTGCTAAGCAGGAGATGCGTACTTGAAGTCTTAGAAAAGGGGGCAGGGAAGGTACAAAGAACAGAGATGTAAATGAGCATGGAATCATAAGCGATGGTTAGATTTCACAAAATTATATAAGTGAAAAATCTCTTAAAACATATGTTAACTACAAGCTTTATAACAGTGCTTCAAAACGGCTCTAACTATAACCAACTGTAGAAGAAAATAAGTATCTGTACAAAGTTTCATCCTAATGTTTTATTTTGTTATTTTCTATTTTTAATCATACACCTAATCTTTCACTTCTCCTACTCCTTATTTTTTCCTTCTTCTCTTCCTCTTGCTGGTCAATTCCCATAGATATAGTTCATAACTACCATGTCAGGAAACTCTATGATACAAGATGATCCTACAAGCAGCATCAGTTTGAGGAGGAAGGGATTCCATCAATCTCTTATTATATGCAAACATTTTATCCCAGTGTCTTAAAGATGTATAATCCCAACTCATATCAAGTAGTGATATACTGTGAAGCTTTTCTTCCTTCTACTACAGAGACATAAACTGTTTTCTTAATCTCTCAGGCAGTTAGGTAGCTAGGGGTGCTCGAGTTCCAGACAAAGAGATAGAAACAACCGTGTCCTTAGTATTGAGAACATTTGTTGCCCTGCAGCTGTGACTGTGTGTCCTCCCTTGAAATTGAAAGTCATGCCTGAAGTAGGAACAGCTGTTCTGTGACCACAGATGAACAATCAAAGAATTCATAAGGACACAGTAGCCCTGACAGTGTGAAACCTCTAAAACAATGCCGGTCCCAGCTTGTGGCACTTTCTGCATCATTAATGTTTGGAACAAATGAGCCCTAGAACATCTCTATGCCTGCCCTTCAGTCACACAGTCACCAGCTCTTAGATCTAGGAGCATTTGAAACAGAAGAGACATGAAACAGAAGCGACAACGGTTTTTGTACCTCAAAAACCAAAGAAACGGATGGATGGAACACAAAAGACCTTGTTTCAGAAAGGTCTCTAGTGACTATTCAATCCATGTGTATGTATTTCTTATAAGAATTGAGGACATTCACTGAAGCATGCTAGTGCATTTTGAGCTTTGAGATGATAAATCAATTCTGAATAGAGACGACTCTAACTCTGGGCCTACCACTGTTGACTTCCTGGCCTTTCTCAGTTAGTGGATTAGCAGGAAAGTGTTTCCTGAAGATACCATGGGCACTTAGAGAAGCAGATGAGTCTTGGTGTGAGATTCCCTGGGAACCTTGTATCGCCCAGAATATCCTGCCCAGGATATAAGTCTTGAGTAATTTTTCTCCTATTGCCAAATTTGTAAGGAAGTTCTGAATCTCTTCAGGTGACGATAACAGGTGTGGTTGAACCATTCTTTTGACTGTCGCAAAGCTCATTATATCACTGCAAACTGACCAAGCTACTAAGGTATACCTGATGTCAGAGTTCTCCAGAGGAACAAAACCATGGCATGAATATAAGCTTACCGTAGCCTAATCAAGTTGACACATAAAGTCAGTCATCATGCTGTGTTGCTAATAGAACACGCCATCTTTTCTAGCTTTCTGAATAGGAAGATGGATGTATTCTTAAGGCGCTGACTTTCTAAGTACAGAGGTCCCTAATTTATAATGACATTATTATTATTATTATTCTACTTTAGAATGGTCTAGAGGAAATGCACTTTCTCTAGGATGCTGATGTTGGCACAATATTCTCTCCTGATGCTGGGGAGCAACACTGAGCTGGAACTCCCAGTGGAACAGCTAATATGTATACAGTACACAGTGCTAACAAACTACAGTGCTTAGTGGGTAAAGTGTACTAAGTGCATTTTCAACTCCCATTATTACGAACTTGCAATCATAGAGTTATTGGGATATAAAACCCATCATAAGTTGAAGACCATCTCTATTTTTTTTTTTCTATTTCTATCTGCTGAATTAAGAAGAAAACAGAACAAGAGGAGATGGCTCATGCCAGAACTCAGGAAACAGAGACATGTACATCTCTGTGTGAAGCCAGCCTGGTCTACATAGTGAGTTCCAGGCCAGTTAGGGCTACATAGTGAGACCCTGTCTGAAAAAAAAAAAAGAAAGAAAGGAAACATGTTGACATTTTAAATTGAAGCTTTCCTTTTTTTTTCTTTTTCAAGAGCTTGGAAACAATCCATTTATAAGCACAGCTTGGTGTGAGGTTCTAATCATCTTGCACTTGAGGTTATATTAATATGGCTGGCACCTACCTCCTTCTACTTGTAATACTCCAGAATTTCTGGCACAAAGAAAGAAGCTAAGAAAGATAATACTTTTTCTGTATTCTTCTTACCTGTAACTTAAAGGAACTGGACTAAATTATCTCCAAGGTCTACTTAGGTGTCTGGAGTTCTTTCAGTTTGTTTGTTTGTGAGCCCATATCTACATTGTATAAAGGAGCTAGCTGGTGTGTTAAAATGCCATTTACATATAGCAATGGCTCAGGATGTCACAGGATTCTATTTTTTAATTTTTTAATTTTGTGTGTATGAGTGCATTGCCTGCATGTGGGTAGATGTGCCCATGTTGTGCAGTGCCTGCAAGGTCACAAGAGGGTGTCGGATCCCCTGGAACTGGAGTTATGGATGGTTGTCAGCCACCATGAGCGTGCTGGGAATCAAACCAGGGCCTCTGGAAGAGCAGCCAGTGCCCTTGACCACTGAGCCATCTCTCCAGCCCCATAGTAGGGTTCTTTATCCTCCTCGTTATCGCCCACTCCACCTTCATCGTCCTGCCACAACTGCAGACAAGGAAACTAGGCTGTAGGCTACGGTCATCAATGGTCAAGCTCAGAGGAGAACTTGTCACATGCTAGACAACGTGAATCTGACCAAACCAGCAGGTACTATTCATGACATTTGCCACCAGGATTTATAAAGAGACTCAGGGGAGATACTAGCTCTTTCTGGAGAGGTGGGAGCCTGTAGAGCCTTTCAGCTTCCATCAGCCAAGGCCTGCCTAACTTTGACTTAGGAGCATTAAAAGAATCTACCCAGTGAGTGCTGAAGGGTCATTCTGGGAGAAAGAGCTGGTATGTGTTTCTTGTCAGGAGCCTTTTTCTGTGTCTGGCAGGTGATTCACAATGAAACTTCATGTCAGTCAACAAGCTGAATAGGAACAGCCCAGATCCCACCATGGGGGGTACCAAGGCATGTGAACCTTCTATACGCGCAGTATCAGCCATGTATGTGGCTTTATGCTTCAATCTATATGATCTGATGAAGGATAAGCATCTTGGGGGTAATTAGAATCTAGTTTCCTGAAGTAACGGGAAGAAGTACATTTCCAAGGGAGAGCAACATCACATGCACCAACTACAGCTCACAACAGAAGAATACACAGGCAGAGCCCACTAAGCTGTAACCTCAAGCTAGGTACAGACTCTCCCCCTTAACAGCATTCAACCAGGAGTCCTGAGGCCTCTGCCTTTGCTCTCTGAAGCTAGACTGCCAGGACCAGTGATGATCCTGAGAGTATTGGACTCAGACAGGAGAGAGGAGAGCAAAAGCCTGAGGAGTATTGGACTGGTTAAAAACTGATAATCCCAGCACTCAGGAGGCAGAGGCAGGCAGATCTCTGTGAGCAAGGCCAGCCTAGTCTACATAGTGAGTTCTAGGACAGCTGGGGCTACAGGGAAACCCTGTCTCAAAAAAGAAAAAAAAAACCCATGATAATAAATAAAAATAATAATGCCTTATTTACTGCATACTGGAGAGACAATGTTTCAACAAAAAAGGCTAAAATATTTACAGTATTGATATGAGTGTTCTAAACTGTCCTGATTCAGTTGTCCTGTTGCTGGGTGAATAAACTAGTTAGTCAAAAGAATGCATATACCAACATGCTTCATCTATCCTGTCTAGCTTTTATAGGCTAGAAAGTTCTATTTGTACTTTTTGCGAAGAAAACTATTCACCAATCTTACTTAGATGAACCCTGTGAGCCACAACAATGACTGGCCTGACAAGATATGCCCTCTGGTACAATATGATGGTTATGGAAGTAACCAACCCCCTTCTGATTGGATTTAAAGCCAGCTTCACAAGACAGAACTCATGCCTGGTGTTGTTAACTGGGCCAAAACCTTTTGACTGGTGAGGTCATAGGCCACAGGGTAAAACCTAGTATTATTTATTACTCTGGTAAATGGACATAGTATTAAACTACCCCCTAAGTCCCTATCTTCATACTGACAGATGAGTGCCTCTCTCATCCTTCATCATAAAAGCTCCTTTTTGTAGTAGATTAATACAAAGACCTACAACTGGTTAGTGTGCAGAAAATAAGATACTATGAAGTGCTCAGTGTAATACTGAGCAAGAAATGCCACACTGTTTTGGGTCGAATCAGGAGTCCTGTATTAATAGCCAGTGGTCAGAGAGGAGGGCTAACACCCAAAAGAACTCTTAGCCTGAGGAGACAAAGGGCAAGGTTTATAAAGCTTAAAAACCACAATTACATCATGCCAGAGGCAAAGCCAATAACCATCAGATCCCCATAGTTAGACCAGATCAGGGGCAGGTCAGTTAACAAAGAGGATGCCAGTTAACAAAAAGTTTTGGTTAGGCCGGGTGGGAGTATCTGTTACTTAGATGTGCTACCTGGCTAGTTGTAATTTTCTGAGTATCATAGAAACAATGTATTCCCCTGAAACTGCATGAGATGTTCTGCCTAGCTGGCTACCGTGGGAAGAATGGCTGGGCAAAACCAGGAAAACAAAAGTCACCTAGAACAAAATGGAGTTAGTTTTGCCAGTTCACTCAGCATTAAATAGAACATCAATGTCACACCCTCCCATGGAGGCTCAGAGGTCATTGAAGACGATGAGGTGGGAAGAATGTAAGAGCCAGAGTAGTGGGATGTATTTGCCAGACACGACAGGGCTGTTGCACACATGAACTTAAAAAGGCTGTGACTGTGTGCACAGGACTTGCCCAAGAACAAACCAGCCAAAATTCAAGCATGGATGGGGAAGAGTCCCATGAAGTCCCCCTAGCTGAGAAGCCATTGATCTTTGATGGCTTCTGGAAGAGCGACAGTATGTTTTCTTCAGGGATGCAGCTGCCCAAAGGCTGCCTGTGCTCTAGTAGATGGTGCTACACCCATGTTCATACAAGCAGCACTGAAGGGACTCTGCGGGTTAAAAAAAAAAAAAAAAAGAGAGAGAATATTAAGTTGGGATGGGGGAGGTAGGAGAGGACTGGGGGGGAATGAATGGGGGTTGGATTTGACCAAAGCATTATATGCATACATTAAATTCTCATAAAGGCACACAGTTGAAAATACAGTGAATCTTTTATACATCACTGCTTGGCAATCTTCCAATTCATGCTTCCTTATGAAAAGCCCAGCATGCTCTTTCAAAGAACATTGGCCAGTACTGCCCACAACTGCTGATAACAGGATAACAGCTTTGTATGGACTGATTTAATTCTGCCTGCATTAGGCTCAATCTACTGATTTTGTTAACCAATGGACAGAAGGTTTGAGGGTATTTGAAAGAGTTTGGAAAGAGAAGAGGAAGAAGTGAGTGGTATTTGGTAATTCTTTGTGGTGCTGGCTACTTCTTAGAGGCACGATGTGACCAAACTGCATTTTATTGAGCATTTTATGTTTTAGGAGATATGATATTTATATATGCAGTATGCAGGACACAAATAGTAGTGTCTGGTGTATGGTAATTATTTCTGTTATTATAAATGTGTAATTTTTACTACATAACTGCTTCCAGATTATCTGTTAAAATGACTCTCTGGATTCCATACCTGAATTCTTGGGAATTCAATTAGGCAGCAATATGGCCCCAAAACTTTCCAGTGTGCAGAACACTGCTCTGGACATATGACTAGATGCCCTGTGCTTCTCACTCATTGTCTGTGTTTGGGGTGTTTAATTGTGATGCCTGTATTTTTCCCTTGGAAATTCCTAGTATGTGCTAGTAGCAGGGCAGCTTACTATGTAGAACTTCTCACTCCATGAAGACTTTTTGATCTTCATTGGTTTACTCTAGGAAGGGAAAGTCAAACAACCTCTATGAGGAAGATTATCCGTTGTGCTGGATAGCTTTAGTGTCAACTTGACACACCTGGGTTGAGGGAGCCTCAGTTGGGGAATTGGCTCCATTGGATTGGCCTGTGGCCACGTCTGTGGAGTATTGTCTTGATTGTTGAGCAGTGTGGGAGGGCCCAGCCCACAATGAGTAGTGCCACCCTGGGCAGGTTGTTATGTATTATATAAGAAGGCAGGCTGGGCATGAGCCAGGGGAGCAAGCCAGCGAACAGCATTCCTCCATGGCCTGTGCTTCAGCTCCTGCCTCCAGGTTCCTGCCCTGAGTTCCTGCCTTGGGCTTCCTAAGTGATGAACTGTGACCCAGGAGATGTAAGCTGAATAAACCCTTTCCTCCCCAAGTTGGTGTCGGTCAGAGTGTTTTGTCACAGCAATGGAAGACAAACTAGAACATCCGTGAAAACCATAAAGCCAGCCAGCAACTGACCGAGTTCATTGACTATTTTGTTCAGGACTGAAACCAGGAGGCAAAATGTGACGAGGCCACGGTATCCAGAGCACAGGCGGAAGTGCTCCAGGCTTTCTCAATTGAAATTTCTGAAGCTAAATTAGCTTTGCTCACAGGGCCATGAATAAAACCCTTTTTAACAGTTAGGAGAGTATAAGTGAAAATTAACTTGTACCCAATTGTTTTCTAGTTTGCTTTCAATTGCTGTGACAAATTATTCTGATCAATACCAACTTGGGGAGGAAAGGGTTTATTTGGCTCCATCTCCAGGAAACAGTTCATCACTGAGGGAGCCCAGCCCACCGTAGGAACTCAGGGCAGGAACCTGGAGGCAGAAGCTGAAGCACAGACCATGAAGGAATATTTCTTACTGGCTTGCTCCCTTGGTCTGTGCTCAGCCTGCTTTTTTATACAATGGATGACAACCTGCCCAGGGGTGGCACCACCCACAGTGGGCTGGGCCCTCCCACATCGCTCAGCCATCAAGAAAATGCCCCACAGTCATGGCCACAGGCCAGTCCAATGAAGACAATTCCCCAGCTAAGACCTCCTCTACCCAGGTGTGTCAATTTGATACTAAAGTTCTCCAGCACATTGATAGATGAACAATATAGCAATAATTGACATTGATTGAACACAAGTATATTCTCTGATACCCCAAACAGTCAGTCCTCTGGAATGAGATCATTTCTCTGAAATGGGAAAGTATGAAATAACCTGCTAAAGCTACATCATAGCTCAGTGGGTTTGAACTTACTCCTGTCTG
Organism: Rhizomys pruinosus; assembly: GCA_009823505.1. NCBI lineage: Eukaryota > Metazoa > Chordata > Mammalia > Rodentia > Spalacidae > Rhizomys > Rhizomys pruinosus. Next base: position 1,879,234 of record VZQC01015001.1, on the reverse strand, counting down.
AATTGAGAACGCTATTTATAATTCTGTGTAAATTGTTCAGATATATCCTTGGCAAAAGAATAACGTACAGCGGTAGAACAGTTTTGTTTTGCTTCTAAGGATACAGGCTGAATCACAAGATGAGACCAAAGGAAGTAGATGTGAGCTCAACATGAGACTTTTTACTCACTGGAGGTAGCCAGATAAAGGTGGAAGAGTTAGCTGCTGCCCAAGCCACTGAGATCTGGGACTGGTGTGTCTCCTTGAAAGCCCAGAGTGACCGTCTATGCTCTTGCTGAGCGCTCCTGCTTCCTCCAAGAGACTGGGCTTGACAGGTTTTCAGTCCTTCCTACAGTTCTGTGATCTTAAAAGACATTTTTTTTTTTTTATTTCTGTATGTGTATGAATGTACTGTCTGCATGCAAGTCTGTGCACCCGTGTCGTGCAATGCCGCGGAGGTCAGAAGAGGGTGTCAGATTCCCCTGGAACTGGAGTTCTCCTGGAACTGGAGTTTCAGACGGTTCTCAGCCGCCATGTGGGTGCTGGGGATCGAACCCGGGTCCTCTGAAAGAGCGGTCAGCGCTCTTAACCGCTAGGCCATCTCTCCAGCCCCAAAAGACATTTTTGTAAAAGGTATTGCAGGGGACTTCTTTTGCTCAAACAGGACAGATACATCTCGGAAATTTCTGGAATGCTCCCACACGATGCCCACGTACCCACCCTCCCATTCTGGGTTAAAGTTTACCTCTTCCGTCGTGAATTAGACTTTACCTTCTTCACAACTTTTCAAAGGGGATGATCATCCTATTTAAAATTCATCTCTTTTTTTTGTCCTTTTGAGACAGGGTCTCCCTGTAGCCCCTGGAACTCACTCTGTAGACCAGGCTGGCCTTGAACTCACAGAGATCCACATGTTTCTGCCTCCCGAGTGCTAGGATTAAAGGCATGCATCACTATGCCCAGCTAAAATTCATCTATTATTACTAGAATTGAAATGAGGCTGCTAAATGACCCACCAGTCCATTGCAAACAGAACTTGGACAGTCCCAAGAGTTTGACCTATCACCTCAGGAAAAAAAAAAAAAATTGGATCTTCTATCGATCACTCTCTTTCGCCCTCCTCTGCAACCCCCAGGGACTCTTGGGAAGAGGTTGGCAAGTAAGATTCTCAAGGCCAAAGAGGGGTGAATTGTGAGATCACAGCAAAAATGAACTGGATTTTTTTTTCCTCTTTTCTTTTTATTTGAACAATGTGTTTGTGTAAGCAAACCTCTTCAACTGGACCGGAGGAGCCTGGGTTGTATAAAAACTAAACTCAGATGTTAACTAATTGGGTTTATATAGACACTCCTTATGTTTATTGCCTATGTGGTTTCAAATTAAAAAAAAAAAAAAAGCTCTTGTCACAATTGTAAAAAAATAAAATTAAATTAAAAAGTTCACCTCTTGAGTGTCCCTGCCAGACTCCCAATTCCTCCTTCTCTGTTTTCCCTTTTGTGTTTAAATCTAGTGCTACTCACCATACTATGTGGCCTGCATTGTTAATGCATTCATTGTTCATCAAATTTCTTCCTATTCTGGTTTGATGAGACTAAGAATGTTTTTCTTGCATCCTAACACCTTGAACATTGTAGGATCAATAAATAAATATTTATTGATGAATTGGTAGAACAGGGTTGGGAGTCTGATCTCACTCCACTGAGACCCAGTGAGTGACTTTGGATAAATTGCTGCATGGCTCTGAGCGCCAGTTTCCTCTCAGGGTCTCTATGTCTCAAAAAAAAAAGAAAAATAGTGTGAGCCAGGTGTGGTGGCTCATGCCTTTAATCCCGGCACTTGAGAGGCAGGCAGATCTCTGTGAGTTCAAGGCCAGCCTGGTCTACATAGTAAGCTCCAGGCCAGCTGGGACTAAAGGGAGACCCTGTCTCAAAAAGACCCCTCCCAAAACTGTGATTTTTAAAATTAAACTGAGCGATTTATTGTCTTTAAAAAATGATCAAATATGGGTTGGAGAGATTGCTCAGTGGTTAGGAACACTCTGCTCTTGCAGAGGATGCTGGTTTGATTCCCAGCACTCTCACGGCAGCTGACAACCATTTCTAACTCCAGTTCCAGGGGAACCCAACACCTTCTTCTGACCTCCTCAGGCATTGCATGACACAGACACACATACATACATACAGGCAATACACTCATACACTAAAATAAAAGTAATAAATAAAATATAAAAATGATCAAATAATTTTGAAGGAATACAGATACAAATATAAAAAGAAAAGATGCCAATCATTCCTTTTGAGGTACACTTGGTTCTTTGTGCATTTGGTTGTTAACCTGGGTCTTTGCCCACTCGGAATCTCTGTTGTTCCAAGACTGATTCATTGTTGGAAGCAACAATGACAGACAAATCTAGCAACCGGCATATGTTTACTATGTTTCCTCTGTGCACCTTCATGCTGGGGATTTTCCACTGCTTAGAGAAAATTTCAGAGCAGTAGAAAAAAGATAGTTGGCTTGTGTGTTTCACTATACAAGCTGTGTTGACCGGCATCTCTCAACACACTAGGGGCATATTAGCTGCTAGGACTGTCTGATTTTTTTTTTTTTTTTTTTTGGTCTTTTTAAATCAAGGTCTCCCTGTAGCTGCAGCTGGCCTGGAACTTGTCATGTTTACCAGGTTGGGCTTGAACTCACAGAGATCCACCTGCCTCTGCCTCCTTAGTGCAGATATTAAAGACATGTGCCACCACATCCAGCTTCTGGTTGTTTTTTTTAAGTCCATGTACATGTTTTAAGTTTTATTATTTTCAGGTGTACTTATATGGCTTCTCATGAATATGAGGTAAGTTATATGTGCTATGTGAAAATACAGTCATACACTAATGTATATTACATTATAAACAAACATACATATTTAACTGAAATAATATTTCTAAAGAATAAAAACTTCAAGGAACTATAGGAATATGATTAAAATAATTCCAAAACAATAAAAGGAAGGAAATAAGAACATAAATTTTAAAAAAAGAGCACAGTTGTTTTGCCTGTCTTACTGGCAAGTGCAGCCACCCAGAGGCTGCCACTGCTTTTGCCATCCTTCAAAGACATGAGACACAGCTTTTCAACCTTCCAATATGGACTGAAGACTCATGTCTCCCCAAGAATCCTCCAAACCTTCAGTGCCAGATGGGGACTGCTGAGACATCCAACTTGTGGACTGAGCTACTACTGGGGTTTTTCCCTCTTCAGAATATAAACCGCCATTGTTGGACTACTCAGGCTGTATCATGGAGACCAGTACAGGAAGATTAAGACAGGACGCGGTGCTTACTGGACCTCATTTGGTGACCATGGGAAGGGAAAACCCTAGTGTGGAACACAAGGGCAAGATTGATGGTTGTTTGGGCTTGCCAAGGAGGAGCCTTCAAACATGACATCTTTCAGCCTAATTAAAAAAAAAGAAATCATAAGCTGAAGATGCTAAAAGATACATATGCATATTTGAGTGATGCAGATTGGAAGGAACAACAACAAAAGACTGGGTCAAAGAACTAACTGAAAAAGTAAGTTCTGCTCAAAATAGTAAACTTCTGCATTGAAAATTTTAAGAGACTGAGAAAAAGATGAAAAACATGTTTGGCAGAATGCGTGAGCTCTGGTGGGGGGGCAGGGAATGGGGAATGGGTCGAGACTTGATTGGAAATTTTGTATGAAATGCACAAAGCTTCAATAAAAATTGGCTTTAAACAAAAAGAACATAAATCGGGAAAATAGAAAACAGAAAAAGAACAGAGGCCAGCAAAATGGCTCAGTGGGTTGAGACACTTGTTGCCAAGCCTTACAACCTGAGTTCAATCCCTGGGATTCACCTGCTGGTGGGAGAAAGCTGACTCCCACAAGCTGTCCTCCAGCCTCCATGTGCACACACCATGACACGTGTGCTCACAAATAAACATACATATGCACAAAACAAATAAATGTAATAAAAAGTTTTAAGGATAAAATAAATAAAATGTGGTGTTCTCAAAAAAAGAAAACAATAAAGTTGTCAAACTCAAAGAATTACAAACAGAAAGAGAAGATATAAATCACCAACACTAGAAATAAAAATGGAGATATTAGTACAGATCCTTCAGTCTTGTCAGGTCCAGATCACAGGTTTTTTCGCTGGTCCTCCCCAACCTCTGGCTCCTTAGATCTTTCCACTCTGTCGTTTGTGATGGTCCTTGAGCCTTGGGGATAGGAGTGTAACGCAAATGTCCCATTTGAAGCTGAGCGCTCCACTGACGCTTACTCTTTGCACTGTGACCGGTTGTGAGTTTCTGCATTAACCACCATCCACTGCATAAAGCAGCTTCTCTGAGGTGTGAGGGCTCCACTAATCTACGGGTAGAGAAATATGAGTTCATAGGTCAGTTTGATACTATGTCCATTTAGCAAATAGTAGTAGAATATTCACCCTTTGGGCCTGTGAGCTCCCAACCATGGGTTCTTGGCCTGATTTGCAATACCAGGCACATGCTTCCTCCTGTGGAGTGGCCATAAATCCAAACAGAAAGTGATTGGTTACTTCCATAAACTTTGGGACACTATTGCGCCCATCTTGCCACACTTGTTCTTATTGTAGGTCATACCTAGGTAAGACTGTGGATGGTTTATTTTCCCCAACAGCATCCATTTTCTATACTATGAGAGCTAGCCAGGAGGGAGGAACCTCGAGGTCCATACTGACGTGATTTCTCCATGTCCCGTGACCAGCATGCACAGTATCATCAGCAAGTCCTGGTGGGCAGCCAAAAGCAACGGCAATAACCTGTATTGTTTCGGGGTCATTGGGCTAACTCTGACCAACAGCTCAAGAGGACATATCCTCACACCTGGCACTGGGCTTTTTATTGGCTATCCACTCTTAAAGTCTAGATTAGACTAGATTAGGCTTATCATTTATCCATTTCTATAAAACAACCCTTAAAAAACTTAGTAAGTTAAAATAAATATGTGTCACACCTGCCCATTATACTAGACCAATTCACAGAGTCAGCCCACATCAAAGGAGTGGGTAATACAGTGCATCTCTTGATTGAACGTGTGCCCATCTTTAATATACTATCACTCTAAATTACTTATATTCCTCCCACATCCAAAACCATCCCTTCCCCAGATCCTCAAAAGCCTCATTCAACGATGACATCATGATCAGGCTTAAGAACCAGGATTTGGGGGGCTGGAGAGATGGCCTAGCAGTTAAGAGCGCCGACCGCTCTTGCAGAGGACCCGGGTTCGATCCCCAGCACCCACATGGCGGCTGAGAACTGTCTGTAACTCCAATTCCAGGAGAACTCCAGTTCCAGGGGATTCCGAGACCCTCTTCTGACCTCCGCGGCATTGCACGACACGGGTGCACAGACCTACACACAAAACANAAAAAAAAAAAAAAAAAAAAAAAAAAAAAGAACCAGGATTTTGTCATCTGAATCAGGTCCACATCTGAATGCAGGGCCTTAGGTGCCATTCTCTGGGCACAGCCACTTAGTGCAGTACCAACAGACTGCTGAACGGAAAGGGCAAGTCGTGTGCCTCCCCAAACTCTGCATAGGGAGGTGACACGGGGGAAAATGAACATCCAAAGGGTGGTTCTAGTAATTTTGAAACCCGCTTGGTCCCAGTGGGAGGGCTAGGGGAACTTAGTCTGACCGGAGAGCAGGGAAGGCCGCTTTAGGGAACCTGCTTCTTGCTTCTAGGGCTGCTTCTTGTTCCCAAGGACTTTGCAATGGTTGTGACTGTGAATGGTCAGTTGCTTCGAAGTGGGAAGAAAGAGCTCACCCAAGGGAGAGTATCTCAGGGGGTGGGAAGCAAGCCAGTGAAAGGGGAGGGGAGACAACACGACAGGAAGTGGGAGCGGTCCAGGATGCCAGGATTCTCTAAAAAGCCCAACTCAGAGCTCCCTGAGAGACTTCCAGCTTTGGGGCTGTTTCCCATCCTTGTGGGAGCTGTTTGTCCTAATAAAGTCTGTCGATTTTCATTCTTCTCTCTCCCCGTGGCTGCGGCTTCTCCATTCCTCGCAACACTGGTTTCCCTGCTCCTTCTTCTGGTGGGCTCTGTGTGTCTGGGGCTTTCTGCCCTTCCGGCTTGCTGCTGTCACTTTCTCTGCACTTTTTCTCTAAGCTTAGGTCTTCTTCATTTCCTGGATGTCCAATTCTTTTTTTTTTACCATTTTTTAATGTATACGAGTGTACTGTCTGCATGTAGGTTGGTGCACCCGTGTCCTGCAATGCTTCGGAGGTCAGAAGAGGGCGTCAGATTCCCCTGGAACTGGAGTTAAAGATGGTTCTTAGCCTCCATGTGGGTGCTAGGAATCGAACCCAGGTCCTCTGCAAGAGCAGTCAGTGCTCTTAACCGCTGAGCCATCTCTCCAGCCCCGATGTCCAATTCTTTATTCATCCAGTGGAACACACACACCATGGATCCCTTAGACAACTACTCTTCACCCCAGAAGCCTGTAACAACAGGTTTTTAGGTCCCCTACTACAGTGCAGTTGTTTCTAGATTAGATCCCACTTCTGAACTCTCCTTATTTCAGTCTTTGGCTCATTTCCCACTGTTCTTGGTAGGTCCTGGTTCTATTCCTACCCATCACCACCAAAACAAAGAAACAAACCACCTCTTTCTTTTTCCCCAGACAAGAGCTACTTTTCTGCTTTTTCGGTTGAGTACATTTCTCTGCCTAGTTTCTGCCTCTGTAAAGTCTGGAGCCTGGAACTTCTGTTTTATTTTGTACCATGCTATCTCTTTCAGTTCAAACTAGTGGTTCTCTTATCAACACAGTTCTCTTTAAAATGTTACATGTTTTTAATAGCAAATGGTAAATTGCTAATTCACTTCCTTAAATAAAAGTCACATATATGAACTTCTTCAAGATAACTCTCTATTTATTTATTTATTTATTTATTTTTTGTCTTTTCGAGACAGGGTCTCCCTGTAGCCCCAGCTAGCCTGGAACTCTCTCTGTGAACCAGGCTGGCCTTGAACTCACAAAGATCCGCCTGCCTCTGCCTCCCAAGTGCTGGGATTAAAGGCGTGCGCCACCACGCCCGGCGATAACTCTCTTTTTAAAATCACAAATCAAAGTGCTATGGAGACATGATCTGAGGTTTCTTGACTCTTTCTAACATTCTTTTTTTAAATTTTTAAATTTTTTAAATTTTTTTAAGTTTTATTTATTTTTATATGTATATGAATGTACTGTCTGCATGCAGGTCTGTGCACTCGTGTTGCGCAATGCCACGGAGGTCAGAAGAGGGTCTCGGATTCCCCTGGAACTGGAGTTCTCCTGGAATTGGAGTTACAGACTGTTCTTAGCCGCCATGTGGGTGCTGGGGATCGACCTGGGTCTTCTGCAAGAGCAGTCGGTGCTCTTAACCGCTAGGCGGTCTCTCCAGCCCTCTTTCTAACATTCTTAAGACCTGCTGAGGTTTCCACGGGGCTCCACATCACAAACTCAAGGCATACAATTTCACTTTGATTTTTATTTGGGACCCTGCTTTACTGTCAGAACCCAGAATTTAGTCTTTACCTTGAGACCACTCCTTAATTTAAGAGGTTTTTTTGTTTGTTTGTTTTTGTTGTTTTAGGTTTTGGTGTTTTGCCTCACAGATAGGCTAGAAATGAAAACAGATTGACTTTGCAACCTGGTAAGTTCATGGATGGAAATATTTCCTCTTAATTCTATTTTTCAAAGGAATGAGTTTCTCCCGTGTGCCTTTTCTATCGTCCTAAGCTTTAACATGGGTCACTAAAGGAAGCCAAGTTTCTCTTTCAGTATTTTGACTGGACATTTCCTTCATCAGATCCGTGCACTCATCAATGTGTGACCACAGGCAACAGCGTTGCCCAGCAGTTCTGCCCTATGCAGTAGGAATTTTGCTTCCTCTGCCTTCTACTGTCAAGTCCTTCATAACACTCTCAGTCCCCACGATAGTCAGTCTCCTAGTCAGTCTCCTTGCCAGTCCTGGAGCTTTTCCTACTACCTGTGCCAAATCCAATCCCACAAAGTCTGTACATCTACCTTCCATTTCTATATCAGTACCATTTACTGTGTAACAGCCTAAAGCTTATTGGCTTAAAATGAAAACTCTTTGTTGTTTCTCATGATTCTGCATTTGACTGGGTCTTCTACTGGTTTCTCGGGTCAGCCATGAGTTTGTATTCATCCAATCCAGCACTGTGAGTGAGGATCTCTTAGTTTTCCCATTGCTATTCTACATGGCCAATATCAGCTTCCTCTAGAGGAAATCATCTCAAGGCTTCTTTGCAAAATGGCATCATTTACGTAGATACAGTATGGCCAGAACAACCATGTATCTCACTTTCCCTAGGGTCTCACAGCAAGGCATCTAGACCACTTTACATAGTGGCTGAATCCTGAGAGAACAAAGACAGAAAGTGCTGATATCCTTAAAGCCCAGCCTTACAACTAGCACAGTATCACTTCTACTGCATTTATTGGTCAAAGAAGGTCACTAGGCCAGCCCAGATTCAAGAGGAAAATTTGCAGTCTTGTTTGATTAAACATCAGGCAGCATTTCTCCAAATTGTAGGTTTGAAAGGAATTTTGCTATAAATGAGATTTTGTAAAATGCAGTAAAATGGAGATTTTGGTAAATAGAATCTTCTCTAGGGAGTCAACTTTTACCCTTTGGTACATAATAGAATCATGCTTTTAAAAAGTATCAGATCAGAGACCTCCCAAGACCTTCTGAAGCACAGGTAGGGAGGTAGAAGCTGGGTGCTTCAGCAAGGCGGATTGTTGTTTGACTTAATCTAGTTAATCTAGTTGTTTTTGGCTTAATTGGCTTTTGTGGCTGTGGGGGCGGAGTTATCCTCCCAACTGGTATAAAAGGTGGGGTTGTGTGAGTCTTGAGATCGGAGATCTCCCAAGACCTCCTGCAGCACAGGTTTCAGGGTGTGGGCTAAAGAGCATCCCCCCACCACCAACTGGGATTATGAAGGCATCTGAAGGAGGCAAGCAAAGCAAGCCTTCCACACAGTGAAGAGGTTGGGACTCACATTGGAATACAGGCAAGGAGAAGCCCATATGCCAGGAACACGAAGAAGAGACAATATGGGAAAGGTGCTGGATAATCCCACACCAAGCTCTACCAACCCTGTGGAAGAGTCCTACAATGGGATCCCCCTGGGGATGGTCCAGGACACAGATATCAGAAACACAATCGTGAACATACTTAAAGAAATGCAAGATTATAGAGAACAAATCAAAGAATTAAGAAAAGAAAATGAAGAACTCAAGAAGGAAGTGGAAACACTGAAAAGATCCCATGTTGAAAAAGATAAGGAAACCAACCAGCGAAGGAAAGAGCTACAGGAAGGGATTGAGAAGCTCCAAAAGGAAGTGGAAATACTAAAGAAATCAGAAGAGGAAATGAAAAAGAAAATCAAACACTCATCCAATCAAGAGGAAAGGAATGGAGGAAGCCTCAGAAGCAGAATGGAGGAAGCAGAACAAAAAATATAAGACCTGGAAGATAACACAGAACAACTAAAAACCTCAAGTAAAGATTATGAAAAATTTAAAAATACACAAAAGTGGAACAACCAGGAACTGTGTGACACTATGAAAAGATCAAACCTCTGCATCATAGGAATAGAGGAGGGAGAAGAATCCCAAGAGAATGGTATTGATCAGATCTTCAACAGAATAATAGATTAAAACTTCCCCAAACTAAAAAAAGACAAACCAATACAAATACAAGAAGCACATAGAACTCCAAACAGACATGATCAGAAAAGAAACTCTCCATGCCACATCATAGTTAAAATGCTAGACACCCAAAACAAAGACAAAATCCTTAAAGCCACAAGAGAAAAACAAGTGACCTATAAGGGGAAATCTATCATAATTACAACTGACTTCTCAATGCAAACTATGAAAGCAAGAAGAACGTGGAGCAAAGCATTCCCAGTGTTAAAAGACAATAGATGCCAACCCAGGCTACTATACCCAGCAAAAATGTCGATTCTAGTTGAAGGAGAGAGAAAAACATTCCATGACATAAACAAGATGAAAGAATACATGTCTGGAAAACCAACCCTTCAGAGAATACTTGAAGCAGTTCAAAGGACAGAAAAAAGGAGCAACCATCCCCAGGCACCTAGAAAGAGAAATCAATAAAAGCATAACTGCAGAAGCAAAAACATAAACCAAAACTGCAAATGGATAATAAGGCAAAAGGAAGCAACACAAACCTATCAGTCATAACCTTAAATATTAATGGACTAGAAGATCTCCCAAGACCAGCTGAAGCAAGCGCAGTTGTTTCTCCCCTTGTCTAGGTAGAGCAGTATGCAGATTTGCTGTAACAGTGAGCAGGATGGTTATGGTGATGTTTCTTACAAGTTTCCTTTGATAGTGTTTTATGGGGGCCGTTCATTTTGTAAGTATAAAATCTTCTAAAAAAAAAAAAAACAGAATGATACTGGCACAAAAACAGACCTGTTGACCAATGGAACAAAACTGAAGATCCAAATTGAGCACATACAATTTCAGCCATCTCATATTTGACAAGGGGGCCAAGAACACACAATGGAGGAAAGACAGCATCTTCAGCAAGTGGTGTTGGCAAAACTGGATCACCACTTGTAGAAGAATGAAATTAAACCCCTACCTCTTGCCCTGTACAAAAGTCAACTCCAGTTGGATTAAAGACTTCAACGTGAAACCCCAAACTCTGAAGGCAATAGAAGAAAAAGCTGGCAGTAGACTACAAGACATAGGCATAGGAAAAGACTTCCTAAATCAGACAGCAGCTGCGCAAGAATTAAGGTCGACAATTGGCAAATGGGACCTCATTAAACTCAAAAGCTTTTGTACATCAAAAGAAACAATCAAGGAAGTGAAGAGAAATCCCACAGAGTGGGAGGAAACCTTCACTGCAGATACATCTGAAAAAGTATTGATTTCCAGAATATATAAACTACTCAAAAAACAAAGAAGAAAGAAAACAAATGACCCACTCAATAGATGGAGCAAAGAGCTGAATAGAGATTTCACAAGTGAGGAATTAGAGATGGCTGAGAAACATCTTAAGAAGTGTTCAACGCTGCTAATAATTGAGGAAATTCAAATTAAAACCACTTTAAGATATCATGTCATTCCAATAAGACTGGCTACGATTAAGAAAACAAGTGATACCACGTGCTGGAGAGGTTGTGGGGAAAAGGGAACACTCATCCACTGCTGGTGGGAATGTAAACTGGTACAGCCACTATGG
>VZQC01015001.1:1852446-1866047 GCA_009823505.1 Rhizomys pruinosus | reverse complement strand
CCACAATGGAGAAAAGACAGCATCTTCAGCAAGTGGTGTTGGCAAAACTGGATCACCACTTGTAGAAGAATGAAATTAAACCCCTACCTCTCGCCCTGTACAAAAGTCAACTCCAGATGGATTAAAGACCTCAACGTGAAACCCCAAACTCTGAAGGTGATAGAAGAAAAAGTTGGCAGCAGACTACAAGACATAGGCGTAGGAAAAGACTTCCTAAATCAGACAGCAGCTGCACAAGAATTAAGGTCGACAATTGACAAATGGGACCTCATTAAACTCAAAAGCTTCTGTACATCAAAAGAAACAATCAAGGAAGTGAAGAGAAATCCCACAGAGTGGGAGGAAACCTTCACTGCAGATACATCTGACAAAGCATTGATTTCCAGAATATATAAACTACTCAAAAAACAAAGAAGAAAGAAAACAAATGACCCACTCAATAGATGGAGCAAAGAGCTGAACAGAGACTTCACAAGTGAGGAATTAGAGATGGCTGAGAAACACTTTAAAAAGTGTTCAACATCACTAATCATTAAGGAAATGCAAATCAAAACCACTTTAAGATATCATCTTACTCCAATAAAACTGGCTAGGATCAAGAAAACAAATGATACCAAGTGTTGGAGAGGTTCTGGGGAAAGGGGAACACTCATCCACTGCTGGTGGGAATGTAAACTGGTACAGCCACTATGGAAAGCAGTGTGGAGAACCCTTGGAAGACTTGGAATGAACTTGCCACCTAACCCAGCCATACCACTCCTAGGCATGTACCCCCAAGACTCACCCCACCACAGAGATACATGCACGGCCATGTTTATTTCAGCTCTCTTCACAATAGTCAGGAGCTGGAACTAACCCAAATGCCCCTCACCTGATGAGTGGATAGAGAAAATGTGGTACATCTATAACACAATGGAGTTCTATGCAGCAGTAAAGAAAGATGACATCATGTGCTTTGCAGGAAAATGGCTGGAGCTAGAAGACATCATGCTGAGAGCAGTAACACAGTCCCAGAAAAACAAACAACGAATGGTATCCCTCATCTGTGGATGCTAGTGCCAGTTACCTAGTTGTAAGTATTTCTTGTGCACGACCCCTTGAGCTTTTGTCCAGTCAGTTGGGAGTGATGCATATTGGAAACAACAACAACAGAAAGGACTGCATCGAAGAACTGACAGAAACAGTGAACTTCTGCTCAAAACAGTCAACTTCCACATGGAGAATATTAAGAAAGACTGAGAAAGAGATGAAAAGCATGTTTGGCAGAATGCATGATCTCTGGTGGGGTGGGGGATAGGGTGGGGAACATGGGTCTAGATTTGATAATCTTGTACAAAATGCATATTAAAAAATACTAATAAATAAAATGTTAACAAGAAAGAAAAAGTATCATGGACTGGGCATGGTGGCACACACCTTTAATCCTAGCACTTGGGAGGCAGAGACAGGTGGATCTCTTTGAGCTCAAGGCTAGCCTGGTCTACATAGTAAGCTCCAGGCTAGCTGAGACTACACGAAGACCCTGTCTCAAAAAGACCAATAATAATAATAATAATAATAATAATAATAATGATGTATCAGGTGAGCTGGGCATAGTGGCCCATGCCTTTAATCCCAGCACTCAGGAGGCAGAGGCAGGCAGATCTCTGTGAGTTCAAGGCCAGCCTGGTCAACATAATGAATTGCAGACCAACTGTGGCTACAGGAGACCTCGTCTCAAGAAAGACCTAAAAAAATAGTATCATGGGGTCTAGAGACATGGCTCAGGGATTAAGAGCACTGGCCACTCTTACAGAAGACCCAAATTCAAATCCCAGCACCCACCTGGTAGCTAACAATCATCTGTAAATTCAATTCCAGAAGATCCGAAGTTCTCTTCTGACCTCTGGGGGCCCTGCATGACATGGGCACACTTATATACATGCTGGCAACACACTCATCCACATAAAATGAAAATAATAAATAAAATATAAAATCATATCATGTCATAACCATTCTACCTAGACCAATTAAGCAGAATTCCTGAATTTTAATATGTTTGGATTTTATTTGTTTAGTGGTTTTAATGTACAGATGGGCTTGTGAGCCATTTTTCAAAGTGTCAGTCTGTCAAAGTGAGCTTCCCATTTAATAGAGGCAAACTCAGCTCAATTTCACCCAGCTTCAAGGCCAGCAGTCCATCTGTGAGGGTGTGTGTGTATATCTGTGTGTGTGTGTGTGTGTACACATACGCGTGTGCATTCTATACATGTTAGGTCACAAGAGAAATTTAATACTAACAAACTTTTGAAAACATTAATATGTTGTGATAGCCTAGGACTCCTGGCTTTGTGAAGTAGAACAAATAATCATTGAAATATTTTTCTTGGCATTTTAACGGCTAGTCTGCATGACAGTTTTGAGGCTGTAATTGTTTAACAGGAGGCATGATCTCCCTTCCAACAACATCACCAGCGCATTCCTCTGCTGGCCATGTTGTAGATCTGAAGGTCATTGATTCTCTTCTCCATTTACCCAATGGACAACAAGTGTTTCTGGATGGCAGACCAAGAGGCTTTTCCCGCACCTCTGTGGTGTATATTTCAGGGCTTGGTGTCTGGCTGCTTTCCCTGCCTTCATGATATGTTCTTTGTAAAGCCTGATGCTGACTAGCCTCCAAGCTTACTTTGCAGAACAAGTGATGTCAACTCATCCTAGTGGAGAAAACTTTCAAACACTTTAGTAATACTATGCAGAAAACTTTCAAACACCTTAGTCCTTAGGGCTGAAGAGATGGCTCAGTGGTTAGCAACACTGGCTGGTCTTGCAGAGGACATAGGTTTGGTCCCAGAACCCAGGTGGCAGCAAACAACCATCCATAACTCAAGTTCCAGAGGATCCAATGCTCTCTTCTGGCCTCTGTGGGCATTGCATAACACAAGTGCACTTCGCACTTACAAATATGCAGGCAAAACTCCCATACATATTTAAAACATACATATTTAACACTCATACATATTTAAAAACAAACCTTATTTCTTCAAGGATGGTACAATGCTTTCAGTAGCCAAAGAATCAAAGTGAGAGCCAGATGTGGTGGTCCACATCTCTAATCCCAGCACTTGGGAGGCAGAGGCAGGCAGATCTCTGTGAGTTTGAGGCCAGCCTGGTCTATGTAGCAAGTTCCAGGCCAGCTGAGGCTACAGAAAGACCTGACTCAAAGACCAAAAACAAAGAGAGAGAGAGAGAGAGAGAGAGAGAGAGAGAGAGAGAGAGATAGCAAGGTGGGGATACTTTATTATGTGGAGACTTCCTTAAATCAAATGGTCGGATTTGATTATTTCTTATCCCTGTACCCCAAATAGGTCAGTGCCAAAATAAACATGCAATTCAGCAAGGCATGCTCTTCAAAAATAAAAGCTTATGTACAACATTACGTAGAGCTTCACTTTAGAGATCCTGTAGGGAATTTCTGGTCCCATCTGCATTTCCTCACCTTCTTCTCATTCCTGTTTCTTGTAATCTAGGCTTTTCTCATGTTATTTCAGGTAAAACTTGCCAAATCAGTGGGCAGTTTAAGGTCCTTAGCTGGCAACGTTCCTCAGTAGCTCTTCTCCAAGTTCTTTACTCTGCCTATTCTAACCAAACACACTGACTGTTCTCTTCACATGTTCATTCTGGCTTACCATTCAATTTAGGGTGTACCCAAGTATACGTCGTAGGTTGTAATTCTTCTCACCTTGAGTTTTTGCATAGATTTAATTTATACTCTTTGAACTATTGACAACAGCTATGATTGCTAAATCCTTTCCCCAGGCATAAGGTGCCCCACATTGAGTCTCAAATTTTGCACTCTTTGTATTAATTACATTTCTTTGCTGTGATAAAACATCGGGACCAAGGCAAGTTATAGGAGAAAGAGTTTATTTGGGCTTATGGTTCCAGAAAAAGAGTCCATAATGGTGGGGTGTGGGGATGGCAGGAGGTGGCTGGAGCAGAGGCCTGAGAGCACACATCTTCCAGCATGTGTACTAGCAGAGAGAGTAAACTGGAAGGGGCTAGGGCTATGAGCTTGCAAACCACCCAGTGATGTGCTTCGCCCAGCAAGGCCACACCTCCTAAAGGTTCCATGAGCTCCTCCAAACAGCATCACCACCTGGAAACCAAGTAATCAAATACTTGGAACTTATGGGGGACAACTCTCATTCAAATGCCCCATTCTTGTACTCATAAGTATTTTTAAAGTCACAGTCACTAAGTCAGTATGTACAGGCCTAGGGGAACTTGGGGGGGCAAAATCCATACATTACACTAAAACCCTCTGTTACCATTCTTAACATTGAATCTGTCCATTTCTCACATATTTTTGTTTCAGGATCATGGGAACCTCTGCGGCTTTCCCCTTACTTTTCCCCTACACCTTGGTCAGAGGCTGTATCATCTTATTGTGTCATTAGAAGTCTGCACTAGAAAGAAAAAGAGATTTACAATAATATTTATTTGTCTGAATTTTTTAGCAATTAGGCAAGCTCTGTGCCTTCTTTAGATTCCCCTCTAATTCTTTTTATTTTTTAGGAAAAAGATATAGTAAGAAGACATCTTTCTATTTTGCTCTGTATTTTGGTTTTGGTATCGGCACACATTCTCCATTGTTGTTTCCAGCAATGTTAGTCTTGCTTAGTCAATGAAAACTGACCTTTCATCATGAACTTCAATCAACATATCAGTAGATCTTCCCTGTGCCATCTAGGCTTATGATGCTTCAAGAAAATTGTCATCCCAGTTGCTAGGTCTAGACATAGTCTGCCCCTAAGAATGCATGTGGTAGAAACACTGGCTCTGGTGCAGCAGTGTTGAGTGGTAGAACTTGTAAGAGGTGATGCCAATGTTTTCTAGCTTTATTATGTCGCTGTAATAAAAAAACTGACCACAACCAGTTTGAGGAGGAAAGGGTTTATTTCAGCTTACAACCCCCAGGTCCACACTGAGGGAAGTCAGGGCAGGAACTCAGGGCAGCAACCTGGACTGGGAGCTGAGGCAGAGCCCAGGGAGGGGCACTGCTCGCTGACTTGTTTCTCCCTGGCTTGCACAGCTACTCTTTTTTTTTTTTTTTTTTTGAGACAGGGTCTCCCTTTAGTCCCAGCTGGCCTAGAACTCACTCTTGAATTCACAGAGATCTGCCTGCCTCTGCCTCCAGAGTGCTAGGATTAAAGGCATGCGCCACCATGCCCGGCCTCAGCTACTCTTCTTATACAGCCCAGGCCCACCTCTCAAGGAAGGGCAGCACCCACAGTGGGCTGAGCCCTCCTGTGTCAACCAGCAATCAAGAAAATGCCTCTACAGACATGCCCACAGCCCGGTCTGATGGAAGAAGTTCCTCAGTTGAGGTTCCCTCTTTTCAGGTGTCTCTTGTTTGTGTCAAGTTGGAAAAAACTAACCATTGCACACTGTCATGAATGGACTAATGCTGCCTCACACTTGAGCAAAATCTTAAGGGCTGTTTCACATAAGCCTAGCACCTCTCACTTCCTTACTTGCACACATGCCAGTTCTTCATGCAGCCAGTCCCTGTTCTGCTTTCACACCACATTGTGGTACAGCCAGGGTGACATCACCAAAATGCTAATACTATGTAGTTCGGATCCTCCAGCCACCAGAATCACCGTATAAGCTACCCCAAGAACTGTAGAACTAAAACATTACTGTTCATGTAGTGATTGATAGCTCCTACAGGATCCTGGTTATAGAACTATTTTCCTCTTGCACAGACATAAGTGATATTTAAAGGCTCTCTTGATAAGCTCAAATGGACATAAAACACAGACATATTTTCTTATCTTTATTACTTTAGATATATATCTAGGGAATTGCTATTAATGAATGTTAGAGACACTCTTTACTGTTTCCTATTTTTAAAATCTTTGGATGTCAGTTTATTTCTGGATAAGACTATTTTAACCCCGATAAGATTGCTACTATAATTACTATGCATTGTTTTCTGTAAGCTTCTATCCAGGTCTACCTTATTCACTGTCCTAGACACAATATTTCACATATCATAGGTGCTCACTAAACATTTTTCCGATCCATGAGTATAATCCATACACCACCTAATCAACTAGATCCCCTTCCTCATTGTAGATGACATAGAGGTTACAGAAATGTGGGTTTGGTGCTCCTCTAGATACCAGACAAATTCTGAGAACTACAGGTGAGCACAGCCCCTCATCTCTTTCTCTGTCCTGTTAAAGATCACGGAAGAGTGTGGTGCAGGCACTGAGCACGGCCTCCTAGGCTGGTTGTATTGTAAGTCATCCTGTAGTTCATTAAAAAGAAGCCATTCAAGAACAGATCCAAAGTCTTTAATGAGAATGGAAATTAAGAAAATAGGGAATCTTATTTTAAGTAAGCCTATGGACATTTCCCATAGGAAAGTTGGTCTAGAAGGGGCTGGGGAGACGGCTCAGTGAAGTAAAGTGCTTGATGCACAAGCATGAGGCCCCAAGTCTGGATCCCCAGCACATGTGTTAAAAATGGCTCATGGCGCTATGCACCTGTAGTTCCAGCACTGGGAGGTGGAGATAGGAGGCTCATTAATTCGTTAGCCTCGTCTGGCAGTCAGCGAGCTCTGGGTTCCATGAGTGATCCTGAAAAAAAATAAGCTTGAGAGTGATAAAGGAAGATACTCAACACCAGCCTCTGATCTCCACATGATAAGTGTGAGTTCAAGCATCCACACACACATGTGCACACACTACACATATGCACACACAAAAGGAAAGCTGATTTTAGGAGTAACCCCAGGTACTGATATATCATGGTGGACATTTGCCCAATCTTTTTCAGACTGTTTTGTAAAAGGTCTCATGTGGCCAAACTCAGGTATTAACCCCTACAGCTATACCATTCTAGGGATGCACTTCCTCCAAAACTTGCCCTTTCAAAATTTTGTTTCCATACACATAACTCATCAAAACTTGTAAAATCACTTTTAGTCACTGTTTCAAACTTGCACCCTCTATTTGAGTCCTTTCCTAATGGACCTATTTCTGGGTAAAAAGAAAATTCTATGCTCTGTCCAAAATGTTACCCACTGATATCTGTGATTACTGGGAATTTGGGATAGGACTGAAGAATGTTCGATTGAACTTGATTTTGATTTATTTCTATTTAATTATCCATATAATATTAGTAGCTGCCATATTGAACCGCTTAGCTCCACATAACTAAGATACATATGAAAATGAAGTGAAGTAAGCTTCTAAGTATTCTAAAACTATAAAAGTAATAGATTTTTCAATAGAAAAATGTAAATAAACAAATACTGACATTGAAACATCAAAACACTTGTATCAACACCTAAATACTAAGTATGAATTGTTAACAATGTAGTGTAATGTTGGTCTCCTTGAGTCAAGCAAAACTCCTCCACCAACATCAGCTACACCCCAATTGCTAGGAGATACTGTGCAGCAGTGGCAGCCATATGTCTGTATATCCCAACTTTAGTTGATTATTAGCTCTCTCCTTGGAGGAATAACTCGTTGATGTCGCCACAAGCTTATACCTTCTAGTGATTAGGAGATTTATATGCCACAGTAAGGCCTTGTCATCTCTCTCAGGGAAAAAAAAAAAAGTAATCCAGGGATTAACACACCATCCAAACATCTGTGTCTATACCAAAGTAACCTACCATAGTAACTAGCAATGTTTAAATACATATATATCTAATCACTTGTGCTTCATTAGCAGGATTGAAAGCCTGTCCCTGGACAATCGGTCAGCTCATGAAAGGAAACAGCCAGAACTGATTAGAGTCCAAAACGACATCTCCAGACAAAGTAGACTGTTGTGCTTCTTGTCCACCTGTGCTCCATCTCTAAGCCTAAGGTACAATCTGTGGAAGAGGGGGAGTGGTATATTGTAGGGGCTGCGATAGGGGTGAATGGTAAAACTACAACAATATAGTCTGGACACTTACTTGATCAACTTGATTGAACATTCAAGCCCCTCCAGCTGGATGGTGGGAGCCTTGGGCTGTGTGGGCTGGGGCACAACTGCTTGCAAATTGGTTTTATATGAAGGATTCTTGTGCAAAAAAAAAAAAAAGAAGGAGCTAGATACTGACATTTGAACTAACTGGGAATATAAAATGCTAGTTGTTTTATTTATAGTTTGTATTGGGTTGGTCTCTATATTTTTCTGAATTATACAACATCACAGTGTAACACTTTCTTTTACTTGTAGGACAATTTAAAGGAATTAAGCTTAAATTTACTTCCCAAATAAGTAGCAGACAGTCAATGAGAAACAGTTTGGGTAAATTTAATGAAAGCTTATGCCTTGGCTCCTGTTTATGGGTATGTGTAATACAACTTAGGCATCTATAGGTCAAAACATAAAAACCTAAAAAAAAAAAAAAGGGAGGTGGGAGGTGGGGTACTATCCTTTCTGGGATACAAATGGAAAACTCTGTGTTCCAATCCTATTGATAAATTTTCAATTTTTCTGATCTTGAAACTAACAATGGGAGGAGAATTTTATGTTCCCACAGGTAAAAATCACCAATCTAAATGCCTGAAAACATACAACTTATGGCTGTGCAGGATGAACTGGGGAATGCCAGCAGAGAGGTTGACCCATCTGAACATTAAGGAATGAGGAACCTCAGACTGCCTGAGTCACGGACACTGAGCATCTCTCTGAATAATATTGGGGTTGACTGTTTATAATGGACCCTAATGAAGTTTACCTTCCAGGTGCTGAGAAACCTTCCTACCTCTCCCCTTTTTTTTGGAAAAAGAAAAACATGATGGTAATGAAACCACTCCCTAACTGTAAACTAGAGCCAATTGTTACAGTGGTAATTTCCTATAAAACAGGCATAACGTATTAACTGATTGATAGGCATAGGAACTGTGAAAGGATATTTCCCTAACTAGAGCCAAATTCAATAGTAAAGTGTTTATAAGTTGTGTAATTAAGCCAAATATATTACTACAGGAAAGCTCTGACATCAGCAATGAATTATTCTGCCTAGGAGATGTTGGCTAGGGGATTCAAACCCGCCCCCCCCAAAATATAAAGGCCTTTTGCCTATAAGTGGGATATATGCAAGGAGAAAGGCAGTAAGTCCCTGTTGTCGAAGACCTGGTGTGAGCATGAAAAATGTTATGAGACGTCACTTGCTAGCGTACAACTGGCCTCTGAAATGCTAGAGAGCGTTACCAAAGGCCACTAAAGCAATACAGCAAAATATTGGTCTCCCTGAGACAAGCAAGACTCCTCCGTCAATATCAGCTACACCTCAACAGCCTGGAGATACTGTGCAACAGTGGCAGCCAAGTGTCTATATATATCCCAAATCTATTTGGCTATTAGCTCTCTCCTTGGAGGAATAACTCGCAGCGGATGCCACAAGCTTGTGTCCTCTGGTGGTTGGGGGATGTTGTGAGCCACAGTAAGAACTTGTCATCCTTTATAGAGAAACCACAGTTTGCAGATTAGCATGCCATCCAAGCATCTGTGTCTATGCTAACAGCTTAGCCTGACATAATAAGTGGTACTGCTTAAATGCCTGTACATCCAATAGCTTGTGCTTAGTTAATATGACTAAAATGGGTATCACTGGGAAAGCTGTCATCCATGAAGGGAAACAACCTGAACAGACTGGAGTCCAAAATGACAACTCCAAAGAAATTAGACTGTTTTCTTCTCACCCACTTGTGCTCCCTTCCCAAAGCCCAGGGAACAAACTGTGGAAGAGGAGGCGTGGTAGATTGTAAGGGCTGTGGAGAGATAGGGGTGAACCATGAGACTACAGGAATATAGTCTGGACTCCTGATTGATCAACATGTCTGTGCATACAAGCTTCTCTAACTGGTCTATGGGAACCTTGGGTTGTTCAAAATTTGGACATAGATACTTGCAAAATGCACCAACCTGATTGTATGACATAATGAGTGACATCAATGCTATCTGCAAACAACTGTGTCATTGTATTGTAGAATCCCTTAAAAAATTAATTAATTAATTAAAAAAAATGTAGTGTATGCCATTTCAACTCTCATATTACATGTCAGAAGAAATACTATAACATAAGTAACATTGGTCAGAACAATCACGTAAATACCATGAAAATTCTGGACATACTGGTTTAAGCTGATTATGATAGGTATGGCAGATGCATGTCCTGTACATATGACAGGCTGAGTGGATGCCCCTGTAGGGTAAATAGCCACCGCTCTTGTCATATACATTTTTGCCTCACAAACTATGATCTAAAGTCTCATGACATTTAGAACAATGCATTTCTGTGGAAAAGACAGATATTGTGTGCAGCATCTCAAAGCTCAATCTTTTTCTTCATAGAGGATACTGTCTATATGATCAGACATGAGGCTGGAGCATTTAAGGAGGGCTGGGTAGTCAGTGGGCAGTGGTAAGTGGCTACCGAAGCAGTTGAGAAAAGAGAATCTGAAGAAGGAAGTAGACAGAAGAAGAATGGAAATCATTGCCTTCATTTGTGGTCCTGTGACAGGGCCATGCATACTAAAGAATCTCATTCATTCTTTCATTCATTCATGCATGTATTGTAAGTATGTGTTCCATGTCAGTCTTTGATGGGAGCATGGATATGTTGGAACAAGCAGAGTTATTTTTCTTCCTTCATGGATTTTACATTCTAATACAGCAGAAGATAATGAAATTAGAAACAAAATATTCTGTAAATATGTTGAGATAGTAAAAGGAAGCGAACAAGATAAAGAGAAAAGTAACCAAGGAGAAGGGAAGTGTGATCACTGAGGTTAAGTGTCAGTCAACTTGACGGGATTCACAATCACTTAGGTGACACAGCTCTTGCTGTCCTGAGCATCTCCAGAGAGGTTTAACAGAGGATTGAAGACCCACCCTGAATGTGGAAGGCAACATCCAACTGAATGAAATCCTAGCCTGAATTAAAAGGAGAAAGCCTGTTAAGCACTGGCTCTCATCTCTTTGCTTCCTAAGAGCAGAAACAATAGGACGTGCTGCCTCACACATGCTTCACACCATGCGGTCGTGAGGTTCTGCACCCTCAAGCCATGAGCCAAAATAAGCCTGTCCTTCCTTAAGCTACTGCCGTTGGGATTTTTTTCACAGCAAAAAGAAAAATAATGTACATGGATTAGATACCTAGAGAATCTCCTGTAAGAAAGGATCTCTAAAGCAAGATATTTATGCTGACAAGGAGGGTACCCTTTTGTTCCTGAATCTCAATCTCTCTGTCTCTCGGTCCCCCTCCCTCTCTCCCTCTCTCTCCCTCTCTCTCCCTCTCTCTCCCTGTCTCTCCCTGTCTCTCATGTGTGTCTTCAGAATTGAAGGCATTTGCCAAAGCCACATAGGACAGAGTCTGAAGCACAATGCATGAAGAAAAGATAACTGGACTTGAAATTGGATTAAGGAAGGGACAGATCATGTACCCCTTTAAGTCACATAAGGACCTTAATATTAATCCTGAGGGAAATGGAGAGATCTTGGAGTGGTCATCAAGAGGGGAGTAACATGACTTCTGGGACTTATTTGGAATGAAGCACCAGACTCATTGCTAAGATTGTAGAGCTGACCTTCGCCTTTAAGGAGTTTATTTGCTGGAGGAAATTGACATAAAAGGAGAGCTGAGTTTAGAGAAACAGTGTAGTGATGCCCTTGAGATTGATTAGGACTCTCCGTAAGGCATGTGAAGTCATGCAAGATACAGTTCTGCTGCAGGCACTACTGCCTATAGACACTCCCAGGAAGAGGCTCTCCCTCACTCAGCTCTCTGAGTTTTGGAAATTATTCACTTGTTTTCTGACTGATGAGCAAGGTTCCTTTCAGTCAAATCAATGACCTCATGTTCTCATATCTGAACATCTTTCTAGTATCACCTTGCCATTCCTGTACAACCCAGATGGGTGCATTGGCTGAGCATTTCAGGCCAGCAAGTAGCAAAAGCTTAGCTGAATGGCAGGTTTAAGAATGCACTCTTGCCGGGCATGGTGGTACATGCCTTTAATCCTAGCACTTGGACAAAGAATCTCAAAAGAATAGTATGGATCAGATCATCAACAGAATAATAGATGAAAATTTCCCCAAACTAAAAATAGACAAACCCATACAATTACAAGAAGCACATAGGACTCCAAATAGACAAGATCAGAAAAGAAACTCCCCATGTCATATCATAGTTAAAATGCTAGACACCCAAAACAAAGACAAAATTCTGAAGGTTACAAAAGAAAAACAAGCCACGTACAAAGGGAAGCCATCAGAATTACAACTGACTTCTCGGTGCAAACCATGAAAGCAAGAAGAACATGGAGCAAAGCATTCCCAGTGTTAAAGGGCTATGGATGCCAACCCAGAATACTTTACCCAGCAAAAATGTTGATTATAGTTGAAGGAGAGAGAAAAAATCTTCTGTGACATAAACAAGATGATAGAATACATGTCCAGAAAACCAGCTCTTCATACAATACTTGAAGCCATTCAAAGGGCAGAAGAGAGGAGAAACAATCCTCAAACATCTAGGAAAAGAAACTAATAAAAACATAACCGTAGTAGAATCAGAGGCTAAAAGTCCAAATGGAGAATAAGCTGAAAGGAAGCAACATCCATCTTTCAATTATAACCTTAAATATTAATGGGCTAAACTCCCCAATCAAAAGGCATAGACTGGGAGAATGGATTAGGAAACAAAACCCATCTATATGCCATCTACAAGAAACCCATCTCAATTTCAAGGATAGGCACCAACTTAAGGTGAAGGAATGGAAGAAAATATTCCAAGCAAATAGTACCAAAAAGAAAGCAGGTGTTGCTATTCTAATATCAGACAAAACAGACTTCAAAGCAAAAGAAATCAAAAGAGACAAAGAGGGCCATTGCATCTTTATTAAAGGAAGAATTGATGATGAAGATCTCACAATCATGAATATATATGCACCAAACGCCAGTGCACCAAACTTTATAAAGGCAATTCTTCAGGTTCTCAAGGCACAGGTTAACCCCAGCACACTAATAGTAGGGGACTTCAATACCCCATTAAGTCCCCTAGACAGATCAACAGGACAAAGGATAAACAGAAAGACATCTGAACTAAATGATACAATACAACAAATGGACCTCACAGACATCTATCGAATATTTCACCCAAACACCAGAGAATACACTTTCTACTCAGCACTTCAAGGAACATTCTCCAAAATAGACCATACTGGGACACAGAAAAAAAACTCAACAAATACAAAAAGACTGAAATAATCTCATGCATTCTATCAGATCACATACTGGGACACAGAAAAAAAACTCAACAAATACAAAAAGACTGAAATAATCTCATGCATTCTATCAGATCACAATGCAATAAAAGTCAATATCAACACCAGGATAAACCCTACAACCTACAAGAACACATGGAGACTAAACAACACTCTCCTGAATAACGAATGGGTCAAGGAAGAAATAAAGAAAGAAATAGAAACATACCTGGAACTGAATGACAATGATAATATAACATAGCAAAACCTATGGGACACTTTAAAAGTAGTCTTAAGAGGGAAGTTTATAGCTCTAAGTGTGTACATTAAAAAAAAAAAAAA
>VZQC01015001.1:1824237-1847560 GCA_009823505.1 Rhizomys pruinosus | reverse complement strand
ATGCCATATTTAATTGACATGAGCCCAACAAATATCCAATTTTGCCCAGGACACTATGTCTACAGGATACATGGAGTTTAGATTAGTAAAAGTAAATATGGTATATTAAAATAAACATTGGTTTGAAGGCTCTGATAAAAATGGTCATGCATCTGAGTTAAAGGAGATATAAATCGCTGTTGTCCACCATTTTTTTTTTACTAAAATCTGTAGCAACAATATTTGGGATTGGCACATACAAATGTTCTCTATTCATTTCTCTGTTGTAACAGTATCACCTGTAGCATTCTCTTTCACCTATAAGATGATTTACGTAAAAAATTAAGTTTGCATCCCAATTTAATCTATACCGACCCCAAACAGCTGGTGGTGTTGTGACTGTTGAAATTTTTGTGAAAAAAAATAAAAAAAAAAAAAATCTGTGCCTTGATTCCACCCATAGGTATGTATAATACAACTTGTCTTCTGGGGACTAATGGGTTAAAAAAAAGGGGGGGGGGATACGGAAAGACATGAAACCTTTACATAAAAACCTTGCAATTTCAAATCTTAAAACTAACTACGTGAATAGATTTGTATGTTCCAACAGTCACAAGTCACCAACTTAACGGCTGGAAAGAAAAGATACAGCTTTTGCACTGTGTATGATATACCAGGAAGTCGCCAGCAGAAATGTTGGCCCTTCTGAACATTGCAAGGAAGAAAAACCTCAGATTGCACTGCAAAACCTCGAAACCCCTCTGTGGCTCCTATTGTAACAACTATTTATAATGAGTCTTAATGAAACTTACTTTCTAGGTGCCACAAAGGTTTTATTACAAGAGACTTTTTGCCTCCCCCACATCGAACAAGGAGAAATATGATGATGATGATGAGGCTGTTCTCCAACTGTAAAATTGGAGACAAAAACTATACAGAGTTGATCTCTTATAAAACCAGTAAACTGCCTTCTTTAATTGACTAATCGAACTAGGGACATAGGAACTGTTGAAAAGGATCCTATTATTTTCTATTCAGAACCACATATAATTATAAAGTCCTTAAGCTATGCACTCTAAGCAAAATATATTAATACAGGAGCTCTGACCTCAGCAATGGATTATTTCCACGGAGAGTTGGCCAGGGGATCCAAAGCCCCCACAAAAGGTTAAAGGCTCCTTTTCCTCTAACTGGGATACCTGCAAGAAGCAAGGCGATAAGGCCCTGCTGAAGAAGACCTGTACATTAACATGGGAGATTTGTATTGAGACCACACATGGAAGTTTACAGATGGCCTCTGGAATACCAGGGAATGTTACCAAAGACCACTAACCACTACTTAGGGAATTGAACATTAAGACCACTCTAAGATATCCATTCACTCCAATAAGACTGCGCCCGGATCAAGAAACAAATGATATCAATTACTGGAGAGGTTGTTGGGGAAAGGGGAACACTCATCCATTGCTGTGTGGAAGGTAAAAACTTGTACGCCACTATGGAAAGCAGCGGTGTGGAGAACCCTTGGACCACTTGGAATGAACTTGCCAAAACCCGACCCAGCCATACCACACCACTCCTGGGCATATACCCACAAGACACATCTTCCTGCAGTTGATACATGCAGTCTATGTTTATTGCAGCTCTGTTCAACAATAGCAAAAAGCTGGAACCAGCCCATGTACCTCTCAACTGAAAGGATAGAGGAAAATGTGGTACCTGCACACAATGTGAGTTCTATGCAGCAATAACGAAAGACAAAACATCTCATGAACTTTTCAGGTAAATGGATGGCGCTAGCAGATATCTATATTAAGTGAAGTAAACAGTCCCAGAAAACAAACGACAAAATGGTATCCTTATCTGAGATGCGTAGTGCCAATAAACCCAGTTTGTAAATATTTCTTGTGGAAGAATAAAAGAACAACAAAAAAAAACAGAAAGCCTGCATCAAAAAAACTGACTGAAATGGGTGAATCCGAGATGGGGTGGAGGGGTTGGGAGAAGGACCACAGGTCTATATTCGATATTATGTAATTTAAATTGACGTGAGTTCAACAAGATCCAAATTTTTGCCCTAGACCTCTGTCTACAGGTTACATCTGTGTTTTAGACTTGTAAAAAAAATGGGGTAGAGTGACACAACATTGGTGAAAGGTTTTGATAAAAACGTATGGCATCTGAGTTTAATTGGAAATATAAATTGTTGTTTGTCCACAGTTTGTTTTACAAAAAATCTGTAAAACAATAACTTGATTTGAATACAAAAAAAAAAAAGTTCTACATTTTATTTGTTATTTAATGTTTCTGTTGTCAGTGTCATCTTGTAGATTGCTACTTTTAACCTGTAGATGATTTAACTTAAGGAATGTAAGTTTTGCTCTCCCAAGTTAAAACATAACAGTCACCCAAAACCAGCTTGGTGAATTTGATGAACGATTGCCCTTGATTCTTGCCTATAGGTATGTGTATACAATGCCTTTTTTTTGTCATGGTCAAAAAAAAAATAAAAAACCTAAAATAAAAGGGGATATATATGATATATCTATTATTATTATCATATATATATATGAAACCTTTGTCAAAAACTTTGCATTTAAATCTTAAAAACTAACTACAGGAAAAGATATTGTATGTTCCCACATGTCAAAACAGTCAACAAACTTACCATCTAGAAAGAAAGAGATACAGCTTTGCATTTGTGTAGGATGTACGCACGGAAGTGCCAGCAAAAAGGTTGGCTCATCTGAACATTGAAAGGAAGAAAAAAACTCAGCCGGCTTACAAAGGAACATCAACCCCCCTTGTGGATCCTACTTGTAACAAACTGTTTATAATAGTCCTAATGAAACTTACCTTCTAGTGCCGCAAAGGTTTTAATACAAGAGACTTTCTTACCTCCCCTTCATAGAACAAGGAGGAATATGATGATGTGAGGTTGTTCTCTAACTGTAAATTGGAGCCAACCTGTTATAGAGGTAATCTCTCATAAAACCAGTAAAACTGCCTTATTTAATTGATTGAATAGACATAGGAACTGTGAAAAGGATTATTCTCTATTCAGAACCAATATAATTACTAAAGTCTCCTTAAGCTGTACATTTAAGCAAAATATATTAATAGGAGAGCTCTGATATCAGCAATGGATCATTCTACCAAGGAGATGTTGGCCAGGGGATCCAAGCCCCCCCCCAAAAAGGTAAAGCTTCTTGCCTGTAAACTGGGAGATACCTGCAAGAAGAGGCTACGGCCCTGCTATTGAAGACCTGATGTAAGCATGGGAAGATGTATATGTATGACCAGAATCACAAGTGTAAAGTTGGTCTCATGGAATACCAGAGAGTGTTACCAAAGGCCACATAAACAAATAAAGCAAATAGGTCTCCTTGTCAAGCAGACTCCTCATCAGCATCAGCTACAACCTCACCTGCCTGGAAATACTGTGCAGCAGAGCAGCCATATGTCTGTATATCCCAAATCTAATTGGCTATTAGCTCCTCCTTGAAGGAAAAACCCACAGCTGATGCCCAAGCTTAGATCCTCAAGTTGTAGGAGATGTTATAAGCCAAGTAAGACCCTGTCATATTTTAACAGAAAAAAAAAACGTAATTCATGGATTAATTTTACATACTTCCCAAACATCTGCGTCTATACCAAAGTAACCTACCATAACAATTAGTACTGTTTAAATACCTGTATAATCTAATTGCTTGTGCTTCATTAGTAGGATTGAAAGGCTTATTCCTAGACAAACTGTCAGCCATGAAAGGAAACAGCCAGAATTGACCAGAGTCCAAAATGATAGATCCAGAGAAAGTAGACTGTTTTGCTTTCTCATCCACCTGTGCCCCTTTCTAAGCCTAGGGAACAAACTGTGGAAGAGGGGCATGGTAAAATGTAAGGGCTGCAAGTGTGGAGTGAATGGTGAACTACACAATATAGACTGACACTTATATGATCAACTTGATTGTACAGACAATCCCCTACCCCAGCTGGATGGTGAGCCATTGGCTGTGTGATTTGGGCACAACTGCTTGCAATTGGTTTTACATGAAGGATGCTTTGTACTCTAATATTAATACTTATTTGTTAAAAATGAAGAAAATAAAGAAGTAGAATAGAGAAAAAAAAAAAAAAAAACAACAAAGTGATCCTAGCACTTGGGAGGAGAAAGCAGGGGCTCTTGTGAGTTCAAGGCCAGTCGGGTCTACTGAGCGAGTTCTAGGACAGCTGGGGCTACAGGGAAACCAAAAAAAAAAAACCAAAAAAAAAAAAAAAAAGAATGCATACTCTTTCCAGGAGAAATTTCACCTGCAGCCTAGATCATTAAAGAGGTAGCTAAAATTCAACCTGTCTCAATGAATTTTTTTGTACAATGGTCTCATAAAGTCACTGGTCCTGAGTCCAATACAACCACAGACCAGCGGCTCTTCCAGTCTTGAGCCAGGCCATCACCACACTTGAAAAATGGAAAACCAAAGGCGGGGCTTAGTGTGACCTTCTGAGGAAAAGAACAAAATGTCCTGATTCATTTCCAGCTTTTTTAGATGCAATTTCTCAACAGGCAAAATGGAGTGAGTTTCTTTTCTCTCTCTCTCTTTTTAACTCTCTGAAAATGTCATACATGTATACACTATATCTTGGTCATATCTACACTCAACTCTACCTCCCCCCAAACACATCTCCCTTTTAACTTCATGTCCTCTTTTTTTTCTTTATAATCCATTAAGTCTGTTTTTTTTTAATTTTATTTATTTTTGTATGTGTATGAATGTACTGTCTGCATGTAGGTTTGTGCACCCGTGTGGTGCAATGCCGCGGAGGTCAGAAGAGGGCGTCAGATTCCCCTGGAACTGGAATTAAAGAAGGTTCTCAGAGGCCATGTGGGTGCTGGGGATGGAACCCAGGTCCTCTGCAAGAGCAGTCTGCACTGTTAACCGCTAGGCCATCTCTCCATCCTCCAAGACTGTTTAATGCTGCCATACTTCATGGATATGAGGGCATCCCCAGGAGTATGGGAGAACTCTCAGTGGCTACACCCACTAAGAAAAGTGACTCTCCCTCCTTGGACAACCATGAACTGCTATTAGTTCCTCAGCTAGGATTAGGAATTTTGAGAGCCTCTCCCCGCTGCATGCTGGAGGTTTTAAGTCTCTCAATCTTGAGGAGGTCTTCTGTGGGTAACCATGACTGCAGTAAGTTCATGTGTGCGACAGCAGTGCCATGTGCAGAAGCCAGCGTTCTGTTCCATCCCCCAGCTTTACGTTCTTCCCACCTCTTCTTGCACTATGCTCCCTGAGCCTGGAGGGGAAGGGTTGACGTAGATGTTCCATCTGCAATTGAGTTACCCCAGTTGCTTAGCACTTTAAAGTAGTGAGTCTCTGCTCTGGCCACTCCCCTCTGCAGTAAGAAACTTCTTAGACTAGAGCTGAAAGCAGTAGAAATCTGTCAGCTCCAGGAGCTAGGTGGAAGGCAGAAGTTGGATCCAGGTGGGATTTTTATCTTAAATGTCCATTATTTGGCTATGAACCCGACTGCAAAATTTCAGGGAATACGGGGAAAAGTCAATAACGGAGATAAATGGTATTTTGGTGCAATAGTTTAAAAACCCAAAATTTGCTGGGCGTGGTGGCGCATGTCTTTAATCCTAGCACTTGGGAGGCAGAGGCAGGCAGATCTTTGTGAGTTCGAGGCCAGCCTGGTCTACAGAGTGAGTTCCAGGACAGCTGGGGCTACAGGGATACCGGGTCTCGAAAAGACCAAAAAGAAAAAAAAAATTAATTTTTAAAGAAAACATAATTTAACTAAAGACAGTGTGCCCCAGAATGAATGCTCTTGACTGGACTTTAAGAAGCAGAGCTTCTCCAGGTGTGTGTAACATATCAAAAGTGACTCCACCTCTGTCTCAATTTGCCAAGTAATAAAATGAAACCCCAAAGGGTGCTTATTTACTTAATGAGATACTACTTAAATCAGATTTTGGAGAGTGGTAGGGAGGCTACTGAGCACTGGTAGTTTTAATGATGCTGTCCATAATTCTGACATATACCATGACATGTATTTTTCCTTTACTCCTGCTAGGTGCTTTTGATTGCTTGGATTCCCACCCTCATCTCAGTATAATCAGATCTACTGAAGATAGGAGGGTGCCATTAGCCAGAGATGCCTTTCACGAACAACCTTCGATTAGCCTCATGGCAGACTCATCCAGAGAGATCCTGGGTCTGCTTATTCTACAGACCCTTGAGAACCACCCAACAGCCCATCTGCAGTCATGAATATTCTCCTAGTGGGCAGTTCTCTGGTTAAATAATTGAAGACTCCCATCTTCTCAGACAACTTGCAAGTGACTGAGGAAGAATGAGAGAGAACAGAGGTTGAACTAGCTCTAGGGTCTGTTGACAATGAGGTCATGTCTGGACAGAGGTGATATGACGATGCCTGCATGAGATAAACTAGCATAACCCCAGAAATCCCCCTGGGAAAAGATTTCTTATTCTCCCTTTCACTTCTTCATGTCATTTTCCACACAGTTAACATATTTTGTACTCTAATTATGCCAAGCATTGAGTGTCCTTTGTATAACATATTATCTGTAATTATTTAATCCTATGTGATACTATTATATTCATATTCCTGATGGGACTGAGACTCAATAATGCCAAGCACTTTCAAGATCCTCATAAGCTGGTAAGTGCTAGAGTCGGGATTCAAAGTCATGTTTTGACTCTAGTGCCTGAACTCTGGATTATAATCTCTGTCCTACATATTCTAAAACCATACTGCCATGAGCTGTTTGAAAAAGGATGTACTGAGCAATCCTCATAGCCAGCTAATCAGAAAGCAGTGCAGGAGGTCTTAGCTTTCTGTTGGTAAATAACCTAAAACTTCCACCATCTGGGTATTTTTCCACTTAAGGAAGCAGCATATTTTACCTGGGTCAATGGTAGTTTAGTCACAGCCCAAGGAAATGCTAAAAATTAAGAACTATAGTTTGTCTGACCTCAGCTCATAATTATGTGAACTTATTTCTCAGCATACCAGTAACTTTCCACTTTCGTCTAAATTGGAAATAACCCCATATCTTCTCCATCATAATTTACACTATTTTTCAGGGTCAGAGGATGCAAAATGGTAGCAAATTCAATAGAGCTTTTTCCTCTCATATTAACCCCAAATATGCTCTTAATTTTTAGAGCCTCATTTCACAAAGAATTTGGAACTCATAGATGCTTGAGCCTAAGGAGTGTATCTTATTCATCTGTATTTCTCCAACATCTAACACAGTACTTAACCTTCTATAGGCATCCAAAAAAGTATTTTCTAGGTGAACAAATGAATGGATGGATAAATGGATGAAGTGTGAACTCAAAATGTAAAGGTTTAGAAGATTTTCTCCCTAAATGTGCAGTTGGAGTTCCAGCAAGCCATCACGTGGCTCTGTGTGACTTGTCCTATTTTGCTCGCCAAACTTCTTTCCTGTAACTGGATTTCCTGGCACCTACCCACCCCGCTACCCTCACCTTCACTAAGTCTTCATTTCATCATATTGGGAACAATTAGTGAATCAGTGACTTACATCTCTCTTTCTTACAGGGCCTTAAGCTGGAACAGAGTGCCCAAGGCAGGAATCCAGGAGCTCCACTCTGCCTTCCGGGTTTGCTACAAGCACATCTCATCCTCACAGCATCCTGTCAGATGGGTATGTATGTGCCTGTTAGGGTCAGGTTTGTGTGCACAAAACAGAACCATAAGTATAGTTGATTAACTAAAGAAGGCTACTTCCCCCTGGGCTTCATGCTCAGCTTGAGGACTGTTTCTTTTCTTTTTTTCTTTTTCTTTTTTCTGGCTTTAATTGAATTCATTAATTTTTTTCTCAATATTTTTTATTTGATTTTTTAAAAATAAGTAATAAGTAGTGAATACAAGAATCCTTCACGTAAAACCAATTTGCAAGCAGCTATGCCCAAACCCAGAGGACTGTTTCTTTTCAAAATCCTGTTGCAGGCAGAATAATGCAGAATTGGCCTGTAGCAACTTTTCCTACAATGACTAGTAGCAGTCAGGTTACATATTAATGAACATACTTGAAACTCTGGAAAGATGAGTGCTTTTACTGTATTACATTGTTTCTGAATCAAAATTGAGGTTCTCTTCCTGAGATAAAGGAGACTGTCCTTTGATTACACAGTGCCACAGCAAGGCGGTGCTGACTGCTCCTGGTAGAGCTGTGGAGGCCATGATTGAAGGAATAAGGTGTTTCCTCCCCATCTCCTGGCTCCACCCCCTTGCTTCCCTCTCCTCATCACCCTTCCTATTTCACCTCTCTCTCTGTCCTAAATCCCAGCCACTCCCCAAAGCCTATCATCCGATTCCCCATCATCCCTCTTCATCCCTATGACGGTCATTTAATCTGTGGATCCAATTCTGACAGTCAGTGTTTTGCTACCCTGCCTCTGACTCTCATCAAGGAATGTCGGGCTTACCCCAGCCTGATCCAGTCTTGGCCTCCTTGAACTTCAAGACGGTCCAAGTCATATCTGAACTTGTCTACAGGATGTTCCAGTCAGGTTTGTTTCAGTTTCAAGAGTCAGGGAAAGAGAATCTAATGTCCTGTGCTCAGAAAACTTCACTTGTCTCCCTTCCAGGCTGGATGTGGGATACTCAGAGAGGAAAGAGGCGACTTTCATTCTCCCTTTCATATCACGGGACTCCAGTGCCATCCAGAGTATGCCTCCACTGCCTAGGGATAGCAGCTATAGGGCGCCAGCTCAGAGGTGGTATTTGAAGAAGCTACAAGTCGTGTTGCTGTCCTTTAGGCTGAATGATGTATTTTAGTCATGAGAAATGGAGGCCCCAGAAATGTGGATTTAACTTTTTTAAAGAGACCAGAGAGAGAGAGAGAGCTTCATACACACATAAGGGATCACATCCATAAACCCTGTAGGAAGCATGTCAGAGGAAGCCAGGTATCTGAGAGCGTATGATGGGATTCTTCCTGGAGTGCTTTCCCAACGTCCTCCATGATGGTCAAGCCATATGACTACTGGGAACGCAGATGGGAGGTGAGCTAAGCAAGGACTTCCATGTCCTTGTAGGAGTGCATTGGGTAGAGAATTGGGAAGCCAGAGCTTCTAGTGAACTGAATGTACAGAATGTGAGACATCAGTATTTCCGGAGGCCCAGAACAATGGTGGAAACTGTTCAAGAAGGTTGTGTAACAAAAGGACATCTCAATGAGCACCCTACTATGGGCCAGGTACTGCTCTTAGATCTTTACCTGAATCAGCTTGCCGAATCATCATAGCAGACATAAATTTAGTATCAAAAGCTCTCAGTCTTCTATCCAGTATTCTGTTTCCCCCTGTGCTGCGTGTTGAACCTAGAGCCTCACACATGCTAGGCAAGTGATTTACCACTAGGTCACATTTCCAATCTATTGGATCTGAAATTAAGGCCAAAAGTATTCCCAATATTTAATTTTTTCATATTCTAGAAAATAGTGTGGGACAGACATTGCGCATTATGCAGTAGCTCCTGGTGGAGTTGGGAACAGTGGCCAGGGAGCGAGCACTTTGACAGCTCTGCAGCAAGAGACTTTCGTATTGATCCTGCTGGAAATGATGTTTGGGCAATCCATTTATTAAAAACCTTTTATTTATAATCAAAATCTTAGAAACAAACAAACAAACAAAAAGCCCTTTGATTTTCAGATTTTCAGGATTTCAGAGCTTCCAGCTGCAGCCTTATCTTCATCTCTCAGAGGAGAAAACCTGGAGTCGGGCTCATTGCCCAGTGATGATGCACTTTGGACACGCGCCAGCCATCACTGTAATTATGTGACTTTATGCAGTCCCCAGACAATGTTAAGGTGGGGGCAGACTGAGATACATTCCTTTGCCAAATGGGAAAACCTAGGCTCAGAAGAGCGGTGTCTTGTTCAGTAGCAGACAGTAGACAGGGAGAGGCACAGTGGAAACTGAAGGCATGCCTTCAGCGTCTACTGCATCATTTGGACACATTTCTTGAGAAGTATTTGCAGGAAGGAAAATGTGAAAAAATGGTACTATGTATGATGTTGGGGAAAAGATATTTTTTTTTAATTTTCTTTATTTCTGTATGTGTATGAATGTACTGTCTGCATGCAGGTTTGTGCACCCATGTCGTGCAATGCCGCGGAGGTCAGAAGAGGGTGTCGTATTCCCCTGGAACTGGAGTTCTCCTGGAATTGGAGTTTCAGACGGTTCTCAGCCGCCATGTAGGTGCTGGGGATCGAACCCGGGTCCTCTGCAAGAGCGGTCGGTGCTCTTACCCGCTAGGCTATCTCTCCAGCCCCAGAAAAGATATTTTAAATGAAAGCAAAATCAGAGAAGCTTGGACACTTATGCTGTTTTTAAAAATACACTGTAGAGCCGGGTGTGGTGGCTCACGCCTTTAATCCCAGCACTGTGGGAGGCAGAGCCAGTCAGATATCTGTGAGTTCAAGGCCAGCCTGGTGAACAGAGCGAGCTCCAGGCCAGCTGGGACTAAAGGGAGAGCCTGTCTCAAAATATATATATATAAAAAAACACTGTAGAGGAGGATATGATAGAATATTTTTCCCCCCAAAATGCTTCAGAGCAAGACTCTAAATGACAGGGCATGGGGTGGGGGAGAGAGATATAACTCAGGGTGTATTGACAGCCATGCCTCCATCTTGCTA
Organism: Rhizomys pruinosus; assembly: GCA_009823505.1. Lineage (NCBI taxonomy): Eukaryota > Metazoa > Chordata > Mammalia > Rodentia > Spalacidae > Rhizomys > Rhizomys pruinosus. Next base: position 1,836,879 of record VZQC01015001.1, on the reverse strand, counting down.
CTTGAAGATTTGTGCCCTGAGCTTCGGATGTCCTTCTGTCCTCCCAATATTAGAGCTGTCCGATACCCCTGATTATCTCCAACAGCTTGGAGAAATACAAGAAAATAAACATTTTCCTGAGCACTGCAGTACCCAGAGGTTCCAGGCTGATGTTAGAAAGCGCAGCCACAGGGAATTTCAAGAAGAGTTGTCTACGCCATCCAAGGAGAAAGTGGGGTCTCCTGCTTTCCCTGTGCCCATGTACACAGTCAGCACAAGAGAGAACAGAGGGGCTGTGGAGGGTGCTGCCCCGTGCTTTGTGCTCAGAACCTGTGCATTCCCGGCATGGACAGGAACAGGTAGGGCTGGGGATTGCGGAGAGTCATGCAGTACTGGAGGACCCTAGGGAGCATAATGGGAAGAGAGACATGGAAAGATCCTCAGTACTCTTCCATCATCGCCTTTTAGCTGCTACAGTGCGCAACTTTCAGCATGTGCCTCTGGAGTGCTTTTACTTCTGGCTATAACTAGAGTTTTTTCTAAAATATTGCAATTGGAGTTACTATATATAGTATTATTTGATGACACAAAAGCAAGCATTTATGAATATCTTATCACTCAAAGGACTATTTTGTATTGTTGAGTCCCCCCCCCAACAACCTCACATGCTAGGATTTTGCAAAAGAAATGCCTGTTTGCGGGCCTTGCATCTATCTGGCATGTTCTCCCTGATTTATCTATAAATTTCCATCACCTTTCTGTGTTTCTTTTCTGAATGCTCCCAATAACTTTCTCACACATGCCCTGTAGAGGTGTTTCTTGCTTATAGACTGATTTCTCTCAATGGTGAGAGAAATAATATAACTCTCAAAAGCTAAACAAGGCATTGCTTAGCCAAGAAAAGGCATTAAGCAAATGGCAGGGTGTGTTGGATAGCTTTGGTGTCAACTTGACACACCTGGGTTGAGGGAGCCTCGATTGGGCAATTGGCTCCATTGGATCGGCCTGTGGCCACATCTGTGGTGTATTGTCTTGATTGTTGAGCAGTGACAGTATAAGAAGGCAGGCTGGGCATGAGCCAGAGAGCAAGCCAGTAGAGAGCAAGCCAGTGAACATCACTCCTCCATGGCCTGTGCTTCAGCTCCTGCCTCCAGGTTCCTGCCCTGAGTTCTTACCTTGGGCTCCCTGAGTGATCAACTGTGACCCAGGAGATGTAAGCTGAATAAACCCTTTTCCTCCCCAAGTTGGTGTCGGTCAGAGTGTTTTGTCACAGCAATGGAAAGACAAACTACGACAGAAATTGGTACCAGGCAAGTGGGGTATTGCTGTGACAGACCTGACCTTGGTGTTTTGGGGAAGGATTGTGGAGGCGTTTGGAACTTTGGGCTGGGAAGATCATTGAATGCCTAAAGATCAAGGCTGTGGAGCTTGGAGCAGTTTTGCTGAAGGAGTTGTAGAAGATGGAGGCCTGGCTTGTGAAGTTTCTTGTTTCAAAGGAGAGCAGAGATCATCAGGACTGTGTAATCTGTGGGTTCTGGTCAGCTGGGGCTGTGGAGAATCAGCTGTAAGTAACAAGAGACCAGAACCTGAAGTGAAACTTTTGTGGTACTGGGGCAATTGATGCTGGTTAGCTGGGGCTGAAAAATCAGCTGTAAGCAACAAGAGACCAGCATCACTGAGGTGAAATCTGGGGAGAATATCTTCAAGGTCAGCACACAGAAGCTGTGACCCAGAAAGGGCCTGAGCCTCCATCTTGAGCCAGAAGCCGGACTTGGTAACGTGTAAGAGTCTCCTATATGGTTCCGGTGTTGAAATTTGAGGGGGTCACAGAGAGCAGCCGAGGCTTGGCACTGTGAGAGGTCAGGAAAGACCATTGGTGGAAGTGCACCTCGGTTGCTGTGAAGACCCCAGGATTGCAGGGGTCATGGAGAGAAGCTGAGGCTTTGCACCAGGAGAGGTCAGAAGAGACCATTGGTGAAGGTGCTGCCTCAGTTTCAGTAGCGACCCCAGCTTTTTGGAGATGCCGGTACCCTGGGACGACCACCAAGAGCAGCGGTAGGTGTAGAATAGAGTCGGCCTGGGTCTTCGAGATGAGTGTGCCACGGACGACAGAGTCGGAGAGGGGAAGCTGCCGAGACCCTTTGGAGCCCAAAAGATCGTGAGTGAATCCCAGGTGTCCAGCCTTGAGCTACTTTGCTGGACTTAGGTTTTGTTTGAGAGTGCCTGATTCTTCCCTTTGAAATAAGACAGTACTTGTTTTGGATTTTACAGCAGCCCACAGTTAAGAGACTTTTAACGGACTGTGAACTTTTAAGTGTTTGGACATTTTAAGGACTGTGAGGCTTTTGAGGTTGTACTGTCTTAGGTTGTGATTCATGTTAACATCATATTTTGGGGATAAGAACTGGAAAGGTTGTGGTTTAATAGTGATGTTTGTGTGTCAAGTTGACAAGGGGTCAATTGTGCTGGATAGCTTTGGTGTCAACTTGACACACCTGGGTTGAGGGAGCCTCGATTGGGCAATTGGCTCCATTGGATCGGCCTGTGGCCACATCTGTGGTGTATTGTCTTGATTGTTGAGCAGTGACAGTATAAGAAGGCAGGCTGGGCATGAGCCAGAGAGCAAGCCAGTAGAGAGCAAGCCAGTGAACATCACTCCTCCATGGCCTGTGCTTCAGCTCCTGCCTCCAGGTTCCTGCCCTGAGTTCCTGCCTTGAGCTCCCTAAGTGATGATCTGTGACCTGGGAGATGTAAGCTGAATAAACCCTTTCCTCCCCAAGTTGGTGTTGGTCAGAGTGTTTTGTCACAGCAATGGAAGACAAACTACGACACAGGGTTTCTCCCCCATGACTTCTATCAACTCTTCGAATAACTGTTTCTAGAATTCATTTCAATCCCTCCTGCTTTCCTTGTACTGCCCAGCCCATTCTTCACTTACTATAAGAGATTCCATAACTGCCCCCTTCCCCGTGCCTTCGGTTTGTTTGTTTGTTTGTTTGTTTGTTTTTGAGACAAAGTTTCCCTGCAGCCCCAGCTGGCTTGGAACTCACAGTGTAGATCAGGCTGGCCTCAATCTCACAGATATCCTCCTGCCTTTGCCTCCATGCACCATGGCTCCAGCCTTGAGTATCTTAAATTTAAACATGCCCTGTAGGCTACAGACTAATGAGATTCCCTAATCTATTTCTATTTCTATATTCTGCATTACTTAAGGAACACAGTGGTTCCCTGTACTATATACTGAGCCAGTTCAAACTTATAACAGTGAGTTTAACATGTCTTTCTCCAAGAATAATTGCTTATCAGTGTTTTCCAAGTGGTTCAGTCCCTACACACCAAACAAAGCTCCTGAGTTCCTGACTTGCTACAAGGCTCTCACATTTTCTCCTAAGCCACAGAGTTTTTATTCCACACCAGCTGTCAAATCTTTCCTTCCAGGTTTATCTGGCTCTATATCCTTCATGAAGCAGTCGATTAAAAATGTACTGAGGAGCACAGTAGACAGAGAATATGAGAGACAGTCTCTAAGCTCTCTGGAGCTGAAGTCCAGATGGAGGCCTACGTACACTTAACACCCACAGCTACTAAGTATCACGCATCATTGGTTGGCTATCTCAGCAACTCTATCTTAGAGCTCCAGTTTCCTGCAAGTTCCCTCGAAGCATTTCTGGAACTCAATAATTATTGGAGACTACTGCCCTGTTTGAACTCTACTGACAGTATGCTTCAATGCATGCAAAGTCACCACCAGCCAAGAATGTCTATGATGGCAAAACCAGATCAGCATGGATGTAGATGCTGGTTCTGATGTGCAGTGCCCTTTTAGATTGGATTTTTTTAAAAACACCTCTGCCTTAGTTACCCTATTGTATGAACATTTGGTCTATACTTGGGAAACAGGCCAAGTTTTGTTGCTAATTGTTTCTGGAGCCCCTGCAGAGAAATGTCCTTTGATCTGCCTACCCTTTGCTGCTGATATCTGCTTAGAGTTCCTTATCCCTGCTAATAAAACCTTGGAAGTTAGAGACTCAGTGCCCTTTGTCCTGCAGAACAGGGACTCTCCGGCTTCCCCACTTTCTTAATATTAAATGTTTCACGTACTAATCTGCTGTACCTGCCGCCCCTCTCCTGTGCCTACCCCCACCCAGCCATGCAGGAAGTAGCAAAGACTGTTTTACAAGAACTCACAAAAAAGCCCTGGTGTTCAGCTCTGTACATGGACTCATGTAGACATATTGTAGTAATTTGTCATTAGATTATTAGACAAATATTATTCTCTCAGGATTTTTATACTAGCTAGGCATTCTTTATCTCTCCTCTCTTCAGACAAGGGAAACTTTCCTTTGAGTTGTTAGCTATAGTAGTCCAAGAGACTCCCAGAATTACAGAGGCTATTGCCACAGCCCTTGAAGGCCTCCTGGAACTTGCTAAAGACAGGACATATTTCAGACACAGGATTTGGATGAATGGACGGGGGGGACTGACCTGGAAGCCACCTCCCCACAGCTTTGAAGACACTACATAAGCTGCTAAGGGAGAACAACAATCGATGGCCCAACACCAGCTTTAGGGCCAAATATCCACATCAGTGTCCAGCACAGCATACAACATTGGTGTAGTAGAGGCACTTTTATCTTGGGGGCAACCAACAGTTAACTAATTGGACTTAAAGCTCAATGGGAGGAAACTCATGTGTGGCACTGTAGAGATATCCAAATACACATGGACGCAGAGGTCATAGATCTTAGAGAAATTTCCAAGGCTGTCACATCCCTAGACTAACATAACTGCTTACTAACAGCAAAATATGCATCCTTATAATTACAGACAAATATCCCAGTCACCGTTCATCCAAGAAGCTTTTTATCCAGCAGATGAAGTTTATTACAGAGTATCACAACTGCTCACGCACAGTGTCTGTAAATTGCCCAAGCCTGAGCAGCACATCTTCAATGCAACCTCTACACCTAAGGCTCATGCAACAAAGAACAAGGGGCCAAGAGGACACTAATTAACCTCTTACCTCTCATTATGGAAGCTCCCACATGCAACAGAGGGCCGGAAACTCAAAGGGCCGTAAATGGCCAAACCATGGAGATTGGGAGTCTGCAGAGTGTGGCTCCAGGGACAGGTCCCCTATATTATTAACCATGGAGATTAGGAGTCTGCAGAGTGTGGGTCCATGGACAGGTCTCCTATATTATTAAGCTTCCCTCACCCAGAGCTCTGGGAACATTGCAGAAGAGGGGGTGGGGAGATTGTAAGAGCCATGATGATGCATGACCATGTGGAAATAGAATCCTACAGGCTCCTGGGACTCTGCTCATACGAACCTACAGCAATGGTGCTGGCAGGCACAAGACCCATGCAAACTCAACCAGATGAAAGCCCAGCATGGGACGGGGACCATGGGCAGCAGAAGCCAATCTTAGTTGAAGAAATATTGGCATCAGATTACTGTTGAGTGAGGAAGAGCTGGATTTAAATGGAGGGACTGTGGATGGGTTGACTAGAGCTCACTGAATAAACTTGCACTGAGGAATGCCCAGGGAAACTATTTGACACAACAGGCCATAACACAAATGAAAGAAGGTATGAAATCCAGTTGGCAGGGCTGTGCGAGGGTGCTAATGGAAAAGGGGGCACAAAGGTGATTGAGATTAACAATTAAATTAAAAATTTTAATAAAAGGCTGGGCCTGGTGGCGCACGCCTTTAATCCTAGCACTTGGGAGGCAGAGGCAGGCAGATTTCTGTGAGTTCAAGGCCAGCCTGGTCTACACAGTGAGTTCCAGGACAGCTGGGGCTATAGGAAGACTCTGTCTCAAAAAGACAAAAAGACAAAAAAAATTTTAATAAAAAATAGATTCTGTTGGAAAGAAAGAAAGAAAGAAAGAAACAATGCAAGCCCTGGCAGCTTCTTTATCAGTTACAAATGCAGTGGGTTATATGCAGCAGAGCACATTTCTGTCTCGTGCAACAAAAGCATCGTTTCTCAAATGAGGAGCCTAGGAGTAACTAAAGGCTAACCTTAATGTGGGGCTTGGAAAATGAAGGTAAAGTGTAATGTCGATGACACTCAGGCCCTGTGACTACGCTCAGGCTGTGTGACTATGCTCAGGCTATGTGACTACGCTCAGGCTATGTGACTACGCTCAGGCCATGTGAATACAGGATCCTTAAGTTTTCCTTCACTGTGAGGGCACGTGGCCAAGGCAAGGATATAAATGAAGGAGAGTGTGGAAGATAAAGGGATCAAGTGACCTCATTGGAGATAAGGAAATTTATATGGGCAGAAATCTTATACAAGTCACTTAATCTCCTGCTTCATTGTTTGAACAAGTCTATCCCACAGATTGTCCTTGGACCTTGGCCTGGTCGTGCCTGACTAACCAGGACGAGTGTAACTTTAATAGCCACTCATCAAAGAAGCTTCTTTCTGCAACAGATGGAGACTATTACAGAGTTCTGGAACTGGTGAAATGCAGAGAATAAATGTCTGTGAGATGCTTAGTCCTAAGTGATACATCTTCAGTAAAACCTCTACACATACGATGAATGCACCTCTTAACTCCCACCAGAGAAGTTTCATTATGCAGCAGATCATGATTAATACAGAAACCCACAATTGGCCAGTATGCATAAAACAAGAGGCCACAGACTGCTTACCCCTGAATAGGACACCTGTTCCAAATGTCTGCCTCCTAAGGCCCAGGGGTCATCGCAGAAGAGGAGGAAGGAAGATTGTAAGAGCCAAAGGTGGCAGATGACCACAAGGAAACAGAGTTTTCCAGACAGCTGGTCAGTTACTCATAAGAACACACAGCAATAGTGACAGCATGGACAAGTCCCACGCAAGCTCAAACCACACAAAATCCCAGCACAGACACGAGGAAGTGGGGAAAAACTCCCAGCCAACCTAAGGAATTTTGGGCAATTAATGGCTACTGGGAGGAGTAAAGATCCTGTCTTACAAACATGGGACTCTTGGTGAGCCCAGTGGACGGACCCACACTGAAGGACATTTAGAGATACAAATCAGATTCTATAGACCATATTATATGTATGAGAGAGTACATTAAATTGAGGGTGCAGATGGGGAAAGGATCTAAGTACCATCAAATTATATTGTATGAAAAATCTTAAAAATTCAACTAAAAAAAAATCTCAAGGTTCTGATCAGGGTAAATAACTGAGGCTTTCTCATAAGAGTCCAGAGATGGACTTATCTCTATGGTTACTGGCTGAAGGTCAGTGATGTTGTTCATGGCCTACTCAGCTGTCTTTCCCTCCATTCTTTCTTCCTAGTAGGGCTTGACTAATATTCATACAGTGGACCAAGCCTGGGTAGCTGTATGCCTTGGGGAACACACAGCTACCTCCCTGTAAGAAAGTTTTCTCAGCCTTTTGCTTTTTTAAAATTTTTTGTTTGTTTTTGTTTTTGTTTCCTCCTATTGCTTGCAGTCCACTGCCTGTAGGCAGCTGTCATGGGGCCAAGCATTGCGAGTGTTTCAAAGAAGTAGAAGATTCTGAAAGATGTTCCTTTAATGCCTAGTCTCCTTGTTCAGAAATGGAATCTGCCAGCTGTCTAATGATCCTACTGAGACTCCAGGCACAGTTGAACTCTACCCATTTTTTGTAAAATACAATTTTTATTCATTTCTGAAAATTTCATAAATCTACACAATGTATCTTGACAATATCCACCTTTTACTTCCCTTCCAAATCTCTCTAGGACTCTGCCACCTTCATGTTCTCCTTTTAAATTTTTTAATTAATTAATTTTATCCCACTGAGTTTAACCACTGCTATCCATATACGCATGAGTGTGGAGTCAGTCCACTAGAACATCAGCAACCTTACCCACCTTTTGACAAGAGTACCAGATACCTGTGTAATTGTCAATTTGAGTTAAGCAATAAATAACTTTTAGTACAAGTGTGCCCAAACGTTGTATGATATTTATACTAGATTTACTTGTTCACTTGAAATTCACAGTTACCTGAGTACCTTGTGCTTTCCCTGGCATCTGTTCTTCCTGGGCACTGCCACCACTTCTATCAGGTATCAGTATTTTCCCAAGTCATTTCCCTGGGGGAAGCCCAGAGTCCTCATAAAGGCCACAGCACTTGGATGCTAAGTGAGGCCTTTTACCGAAGTGCTTCTCTTTATTTTCTGTTTTATGTTCCACTTATGAAATCCTAAAAACAGACCACTCTTCATGAAAACCCAATCTTAAATTCTGGGTGTGGAGCTGGTCCAGAATACAAATGTAAATGGCAGACACTGTGGCATAACCAGCTCACCATGCCCTTTGAAGCCCAAGGCTTGGCCAGGCTAGGTGTCTGCTAGACTCTAGTCTGGTGTGTCTGTACTGGGAAGTTCCAGCTCTTTCTCTTGGTCACAAGTTTTTAGCTCATGAAGAGACAGACTTACCTACCTGTCTTCACAGATACATAGGGATCCTAGAAGGAGAGAAACTTTAGTCTCAGAAGTGCTATAGATACCATGTATTGTTCAGAGGAGAAAACCCAAAAGTTGAGGTAGTGAAATTAGAATTGGACCTGGCCCTTGAAGGAAGGGGCTGAACAACCCAAATAGGTCTGTGTGTTTTGAGGGCATGGTGAAGAAACCAAGATGAAACCTTGACTTGTTTGGGGTGGAGTCATAGGAAATGAAGTTGAAAGAATTCAGCATCAGATGAAGGGAGACACTGCCCCTGAGGAAGGACATTTGCTAGACTTAGTGGGAAATAAAGCCCAGTTAAAGGTTAAGAGAAAGAAATGCTTCCCATTATGCAACCAAGGCTTGTTTTTACATTTTTCTTCATTATTCCCCAGTGTAAAATTAAATCACTTAAAGAGAAACAGTATGTACTCTTCTAGTTCAGAAGTTTGCATGGAAAAAGAAGTCCCCATTTCCTGCTAAATTCTTTGGTGCTTGGACTAAATAAAAATACCATCTAACATCTGAGTAAGAAGATTTACTCCGGGCTGGAGAGATGGCCTAGCGGTTAAGAGTGCCAACTGCTCTTGCAGAGGACCTGGGTTCGATCCCCAGCACCCACATGGCGCCGAGAACCGTCTTTTAACTCCAGTTCCAGGGGAATCCTCTTCTGACCTCTGCAGCATTGCACAACACGAGTGCACAAACCTACATGCAGACAGTACGTTCATACACAAAAATAAATAAATAAATAAATAAATAAATAAATAAATAAATAAATAAAATTTTTAAAAAAAGATTTGCTCCAAGGAACATCTGAGGATGCTAACTTGACACAATAGGCCTTAACACAATGACAAAGTGTATGAATTCCAATGGAGGGTGTGGGAGGGTCCCAGCAGAGAAGGGGGTATAAAGGTGATTATGATTGAGATTTTCTGTATGAAATATTAAAAAACTGAATTAAAAGTTTTTTAAAAAGAAAGTCAAATTTTATTCTTCAATATTCAAATGAATGCCAACCTAACTCAAGCACAAAGGGCTACTTTGATCATTATTACATCTCTGACTGTCTTTCTTTCTTCCTGGGCCAGGGGCTTGTTCACAATAGACATTCTGGTTGTATGTTGCCTTCTTCTACCCATCCCCCATCTACCAGTAAGCACAGTTCTGGCTTTCACCCAGGAGTTCCCCATAGCACACAGGCTTTTCTTGCCTTATTGCCCAAAGAGTTAGGCATGTCCCATTTTCATTACTGTTCTGAGAACAGTACAGTTGACTTGTCCAAGGTAAACCCTCTCACGGGCACTTTGTCTCCTCTGAGGGTCCCCTCCCCACTGGAGGCTCCAGTAGCCTCACTTCTTTCTGTCCTCCCCTCCTGAAAACCATTTGGTCACATAGAGAATGGGGAAAAACCTGGAACACAGAGATACAAAGGAATCCACTGTAACCTTTTCTAAGACACTTTCTCCCCCTTTATTTAGTAACTGGGAGATGTGAGGCAGGGGTGTACTTTGATATGTTTCTCTTTGGAACATTTCCATTGTGGAATTTACATGTTTCCTAGGTTATAAACATTGAAGTTTGATCTGTGGTCCTTCTTAGAAAAGCAGAAAGGAAATCTTTTTTTTCTCTTTTTGTGTTTGATTTTTTTTCCCATATTTTTAATTGAATTTTTGTGTATTTCACACAGAACATCACAATCATCTCTACACCCCTTCTCCCCATTGGCACCTTCCTACTGCACCCCCACTGGAATTCAAACATTTTGTCATCTGTGTTAAAGCCCATTATGTCAAGCTACTGTCCCCAGACATTCCTCAGTGCAAGTTTATCCACTAGGGTCTAGTCAGCCCACCCTGAGTCCCTCTCCTTAAGAAGATCAGCTCTTCCTCACTTAGCAGTACTCATATGCCAATAATTCTTCAATTAAGAACAGGACCTGCTGCCTATTTCCACAGTTCTATGCTGGGTTTTTGTTTGCTTGAGTTTTCATGGGTCTTGTGCATGCTGAACCCATTGCTGTGGGTTCGTATGAGCAAGGTTCCAGGATCCTGTAAGTCTCTATTTCAGTATGGTCATGCAGCTTCTCCCTGGATCTTACAATTTTTCTGCAATGGTCCCTGAGCCCTGGGTGGATGGGGTTTAATATAGTAGTCCTGTACAATGACCCGCACTTTGTAGACTCTTATTCTATACACTTAGGCCATTTGTGACCTTTTGTGTTTATTGCCCCTTGTTGCATGAAGGAGCTTCATTGATGAGAACCGAGGGATTCGTTAGTGTCTTCTTTACCCCTTGTTCTATGTCCTGTGAGCTTTAGATGTAGAGGTTACATGGTAGATGTGCCCCTTAGGCTTTGACAATTCACAGACAATTTCTGAGTATGACCAGTCATGGAACTCTGTAACAATCTCTTTCTGTTGAAAAAGAAGCTTCTTTGATGAGTGGTGACTGAGATACTTGTCTATAAATATAAGGATTCATATTTTGCACATAGTAAGAAATTACATTTGGGGGCTGGAGAGATAGCCTAGTGGTTAAGAGCACTGACTGCTCTTGCAGAGGACCTGGGTTCGATCCCCAGCACCCACATGGCGGCTGAGAACCGTCTGAAACTCCAATTCCAGGAGAACTCCAGTTCCAGGGGAATCTGACACCCTCTTCTGACCTCCGCGGCATTGCACGACACGGATGCACAGACCTACATGCAGACAGTACATTCATACACATACAAAATAAATAAATAAAATAAAATAAAAAATTTTAAAGAATATAAAAAAAGAAAGAAATTACATTTGTCTAGGGATGTGAGAGCCTTGGGTTTTTCTCTACAATCTATTATTTCCCCAGCCATGTGTATTTGGCTATTTACAGTACTACACAAGAGTTCCCACTGAGTGGGCTTTAAGTCCAATTAGGTAGCTGTTGATTAACCCTAAAAGTGCCACTACTACTTCACCAATGTCATTTGCTGTGCTGGTCATTGATGTGGTTATTGGGCCTTAAAGCTGGTGTTGGACCATCAATTGATGTTCTCTCATAGGAGCTTGGTCAGTGCTCTCCACAGCTGTGAGAGCCAGCTATTAGAGGAGGTGGCTTCCAGGTCAGTTCCAGCTCTATTGCTCCAAATCCCATGTCTGAAGTATGTCCTGTGTTCAATAGTAGGGTTTCAACCTCAAGTTCAATGCAATCAAGGGCTGTGGCAATAGCCTGTGTAATTTTGGGAGTCTCTTGGACTACCCTGGCCAATGACTCAAAGGAAGATTTCGTCTCTTTGGCACTGTTTCTTAGTATGTAACCTTCAGATATAAGGACATCATTTTGGGGGGGGATCTTTTTTTTTGAAACAGGGTCTCCCTGTAGCTCCAGCTGTCATGGAACTTGCTCCGTAGACCAGGCTGGCCTTGAACTCACAAAGATCCCCCTGCCTCTGCCTTCCAAGTGGTAGGATTAAAGGCGTGCGCCACCACACCTGGCTAGGACATCATTTTTAAACCAAATTAAGATCAAATTATGGGAATCTGAGCAGCAGTCACTGCTTTAAGCCAGAGAGGTGTTTCTAATATGAAAAGGAACATATTTGCTAAGTGCCAAGGTATTCTTTGGTTGGTCCCTGTGCTGGATAGCTTTAGTGTCAACTTGACACACCTGGGTTGAGGGAGCCTCAGTTGGGGAATTGGCTCCATTGGATTGGCCTGTGTCCACATCTGTGGAGTATTGTCTTGATGGTCGAGCAGTTTGGGAGGGCCCGGCCCACAATGAGTGGTGCCACCCTGGGCAGGTTGTTGTGTACAAGTATAAGAAGGCAGGCTGGGCATGAGCCAGGGGAGCAAGCCAGTGAACAGCATTCCTCCATGGCCTGTGCTTCAGCTCCTGCCTCCAGGTTCCTGCCCTGAGTTCCTGGCTTGGGCTCCCTAAGTGATAAACTGTGACCCAGGAGATGTAAGCTGAATAAACCCTTTCCTCCCCAAGTTGGTGTTGGTCAGAGTGTTTTGTCACAGCAATGGAAGACAAACTAGAACATAAAGGTCAGGCAGATGGGTATGCTCGAGTGGATTCGAAGTGTAAAACTACATTCTCCACAATATGAGGACCCAGAGGACATGCCATTCACTGAATTTATAAGATGGAAAGTACTGAGAGAGATACCAGAACATTTGAAGAGCTTTGTTTTTGCTCTATTTCTTATGCCAGATCTTACAGTTAGAGAAGTTGT
>VZQC01015001.1:1815009-1819779 GCA_009823505.1 Rhizomys pruinosus | reverse complement strand
CTAAGGAACAAATAAGAGAAAAAGGGTCTTCTGATTGGACCGCCTCAACCCGGATGGCCCACCCCAAATGTGGGTGTTACCTTCTGCCGGCAGGCAGTATAAAAGGCCACAGCAGAAGCAGCTGGTCCCTTTTTCTCCTGCGGTTTGCCTCTCTCATCTGGTGAGTTTGTCTTGCTGCTGTGATCAACCTTTCGGATCCCAGCGTGTACTGAGACCAGCAGATCTCCTGGAATCCATTTGGACCTTCAGCACTAGATTGGGACTACTGAGACATCCAGCCTTGCGGACTGAGCAGTTCCCTGGATTCTCTCGGCCTTTCCAGTGTGGTGCAGCTACTGTTGGACTCCTTGAACTCTCTCACGTGAGCAAATCAATAAATTGTATATAGCTATATATATTCGTCCTGTTACTTCTGTTTCTTTAGAGAACCCTGACTAATACAGTCCCCTTGTCCTAAACCTGTTACTTCAGCTATCAGAAATGTTATTCTAGTTTAGAATTACTGCTTTTGTTGTATGCATTTATTCATGAGTAAATCATACATGTACAGGCCTCAGAATTAAAAATATTTAAAAGGTGATTAACTAGAAATCACCCGTCCTCCCCCTCCTCCCCCTCCTCCCCTTCCTCCCCCTCCTCTCCCTCCTCTCCCTCCCTGCTTTCTAGCCATCAGTTTCTCCCTGCAAAAGACCTCTAGGATGTATTTTCTTAATATACTCCTTTTTGAGATGCTTTTCAAAAGCAAAGTTAGGGTTATTCGAACTTTGGGGTTTGTTTGCTTGCTTTTCAAATGTATCTGATATTTACATAAACTTAAAATTAACAAATCTCAAAGATAAGCTCCCTACCTTCTCCCCAATTTCTATTCCCTCTGCCAGCCCATCCCCTATCCCACCAGGTAACCACTTAGCTATGCTCTTATAAGGCACATACAGTCAAATACAACTCTTATTTCACCTCTCACACCAGATCTTTAATTTAGGACTCCATAAAAACCAAGGATTATTTGTAAACACAATTAATAGAATTATCTATATTCTCGATATATAGATTTCACATTAATAGAACTATTTATATGTAATTTATGAAGCATTCAACTTGAACTTTGTAGTTTTTATTTATATAAAACAAACAATTGGGGGGTCCTGCCCTGCACAGCAACCAGATGGAAAGGGAAAGACAGGTGCACAGCCTCCGATGTCCTGGAGATACTCAGATAGACAGGGTGTCAGTCACAGTCAATCTCATTTATTGTAAGCACTACAGCAGCTTATAACGGCAAAGACCACAAGGGACCACCCACGGCCGAAACAGGCAGCCAATTATCTTAAAGGTCAAATAACTAGAGCCAATCGGAAAAGTTTCAAAACAACCCTGGCCACGCCTACCTTACTTCCTTTAGCCCCCTCTAGTAAACTACGTCTAGTCCGGTCTTGTTTACTTAGGACCAGCTAGCCCACCTACCTTACTTCCTTTAGCCCCCTCTTGTTTACTTAGGACCAGCTAGCCCACCTACCTTACTTCCTTTAGCCCCCTCTTGTTTACTTAGGACCAGCTGGCCCGCCTACCTTACTTCCTTTGGCCCAGGTTTTGTTTTCTTAAGACCAGCTGATAAGGGCCCCTCAGTTGTAAACAAGCCTGGCCCTCTGCCTTACTTCCTTTAAGGCGTTGTTACCTCTCATGCCCCTTTAAACAGTAAGTAATGAAATTTAACTACAGGGAGTTCCTTGACTTCAGAATATTGTAAACTTTTAAAGGGCTGTCGTTTTTTAAAAATTGTTTAAAAATCAAAATTGCTTGGATCTCTATGAATTAGAAGAGAATCCCAATCAGAATACCTCCCAACAAAGCATAGTAACAGGTACAGCTGGTGTATACATACAGGTGTTTCCTGCGGACTCTCAGGCCTGTTACCCCTACATCAGCCTGTGGTATACCAAGACCAAGGTAATTTGTCAGCCATTTCTGCTCTAAGGTTTTGCCTACCACAAGGTAGTATTTTTAGACAGTTGTGGCTTTTGATGAGAAAAAGGAACTTCAGCTTTGAGCCCTATGATTTTGAAGACATCCATATCATGTCCTTTGTAGGTCATTGTCTGGTTTACCTAATTGGGAGGTCACTCTGGAAAAGCACGTGTTCCTTGCAGGCTTAGAACCCAGCTGTGTCCCAGCTGTACTTGCTCCTGCTATTTCTTCTCTGTGCAACACCCTCCCTCTATGCAACCCTAGATTTTAAAGTCCTAGCCATCTCTTAAAGTCCAATTCAAGAATTCCCTAAAACGGCCCAACTTTCCCCTTGAACGTATTTCTTCCTCTACTGGCCATGTATTACTGCTCTGATACTGTCATCTCCTGGTTACAACGAATTCTATTTCTAACTGTAAATATGTTATTTCCAGAAAACTAAAATAATGATCTTGGAAATTTATCTCTGTAGTTCCATGCATATTTTAGCAGAGTGCTAGGAACTCAATAAGTAATTGTTAGACAAAATAGATTATTTGCTATCATCCTTAGTCCAATTGGGTGATTTGAAGTATTGGGGGAGGAATGAAAAAAAAAAAACTTGCAGTGGTTAATTCCCACCACAAAAATGTAAGCCTTCTCTATGGAGAGTGTAGCTGGTATGAGCTCTAGCTTTGGGACTGGAGAGGTGGCTGAGCATTAAGAGTGCCTGCTGCTCTTCCAGAGGACCCAAGTTCAGTTCCCAGCACCCAGAAAAGGTATCTGATAACTACCTGTAACTCTATCTCTAAGGGACCAGTGCCCTCTTCCACCTCTTCTAGCTTCTGCAGGACATGTCATGTATACATGTACTCCTACACACACACACACACACACATGTAAATAAAATATTTTTTACAAAGAACTCTGTTTTTGAACTTAACATGACCTAGATTCAAATTCAAGTTCTGCACTTATATGACTTTACTCTCAGACAAACCTCTGACCTCTCTAAACTATTTGTCCAAACATAAACAAGAATCAAGTTAACAGCACCTACCCTATAAAGTTATAAAGCACTTAACACTGTGACTTGCAGACAGAAGTAAACTGCTCTCGTTTTTAATAGTATTTAT
The DNA here is from genome assembly GCA_009823505.1 of Rhizomys pruinosus. Classification (NCBI taxonomy): domain Eukaryota; kingdom Metazoa; phylum Chordata; class Mammalia; order Rodentia; family Spalacidae; genus Rhizomys; species Rhizomys pruinosus. Next base: position 1,816,699 of record VZQC01015001.1, on the reverse strand, counting down.
TGGAGTGATTGTTGCTATAACTCATGTGGTCAGAAAGTTTTGACACTAGCAGCTGAGACCAGAAATTCCTTGACTCAAAGTTCAGACCACTTTCACTCCCAAGCTGCTACCTGCTGGAAATAAAAGGCCACTGAACCCTTAGTGAGCCTTAATTTCTCTCCAGGTAAATAGGATAAATAATAATTTTGAAAGTTTTGTTCTAGTCTCATCATTGGTTCAAAAATTAAACATTGCAATTGGCACCAATACTGAGTCAAGGAACATAGCTTTTGGTTTCCTGATTGGTACCACTATGTATCTGTGCCCTTACAATGAAATTTAAAGAAAGCTGTCTCATTATTTCATTACAGCCTTGGTAACAATGAAGCTTAATTGTTAGGAAAGGAAGTTTTCCAACGTGAAGCACTCAGATACAGAAGGACATGGAAAGCTTGCAATTCTTAAAGCAACGTATTAGGTTGTGCAAATTCCTTAATGCCTTGCTTAAGTTCAGGAAGCAGAGCGTTAACTAGTAGAAATTGCTTGTCTGTCTGCAGTGCTGGAAATTTCCAGTTTGCCCTGCTGTGAAAGGGGTGATAAGGGGGATAGTCAGGGAAGTGTGTGTGTGTGTGTGTGTGTGTGTGTCTCCCCTTCATCCTCCCTTTCCAGTGTTGTGTCATGTTTTGTTTTCCTCTAACTTTCTTTGTCTTTCCTTGTTTTCTGAAGTCACCAGGCAGCCCTCGCCTGGGGCCCTCCCCAGGGCCCTCCCTGGCGCCCTCTCCGGGCTTGTTTCTTGTATAATCAAAGTCCTGCTCTGCATGGCCCCATTCGCTCTCTCGGACCGATTAATATGCCCATTGCAAACACGTTACTAGTGATAATTGCAAAGGAACGAGCTGTTTAGAACAGACTAATAAAACATTGACTTAATATAAACAAAAATATATTAATGTGGTCATTTGACAGTGCACAGAGGAGAAGGGAAGCTCAAACCTGTAGGGACCCAAAGTAGCACTCTTCCTTTTATTGTAAATGATGGAATGAAGCATGTGGAGAAAAAAAATATGTTCCTAAAGTTACAAAACTAATTAGAAAGTCTGGCTGTAGGGCTAAGAGTTGTGGTCAACCACATCAAGAATAGAAACAGTGGTTACCCACCACCCACCACAGGAATGGGCTGCAAAGAAACAGAGGAACCCCTTCCCTAGAGAGTCATATTTGGGATACAAGAATAGCAACATGGTATGTTGAAGTTCTATTTATGAAACAGCCCCACTAAACAAGATTGAAGAATTTAAATATCCACAATTCAAAAAGACCAAAAATAAATAAATAAATATCCACAAAACAGTTGGCATGCCTCCCTGCATGTCTCCCTTTGGGGACCTGCAGACCCTGGGAGGCTCACAGAGGAATCACAGGTGTGTGGACATGGCAGAGAAGCAGAGAGAACTGCATATCCAAAAGCTGCAAGTGGTCAGTAGGGTTAGGCCTAACGGCGGCAGCAGCCTGAGATGAAGCTGAAAAGGAAGCTCGGCTAAGGGGGAGGAATGGTACAGGAACGCAGGTGACATGGGGCCGGCTTGCTCTCCTGGAGATGCCATTTTGGTCTGTGGAGATTTCTTGAAGTGTCAGGGAATTTTCTCTTCGTTTTTTGTGAGCAGTTATGAACCATCTTCTGGACTTTTTGGTATTATTCTGGTAATGGGCA
>VZQC01015001.1:1807509-1812509 GCA_009823505.1 Rhizomys pruinosus | reverse complement strand
AACACTGTTGACTCTCAGTCTTTTAAGATCCATGTCTCCATTTCATAATCTCATTAAATAAGGAGCATAGACAATGAAATGGATGTGGTTTCGGGGCTGGTGAAGTAGTGTAGTTAAAACACTAGCAATGACCTGGCCTGCTCAGTGCCTCTCGCTCAATCACCTGCCAAAACATGGCACTCAGTCTCTCTGGATCTTAGAGTCTCTTCAGTACCAAGGTACTTCAGTAGCTTATCAACCTCAGGGCTATTGATATTTGGGCCAGCATAATTCTTTCTTATGAGGAGGTTGTCTTGGCTTGTTGTTGGGTGATAAGCCGTGTCCCTTAGACGTTCTGGTAAAGCAGCTGTTCTCTGCCACATTATCAAGGTCCCAGACTTCTTTTTATTTCTTATTATTTTTTTTTATGTGTATGAGTGTACTGTCTGCAGGTTGGTGCATCCGTGTCATGCAATGCCTAGGAGGTCAGAAGAGGGCGTTGGATTCCCCTGGAACTGGAGTTAAAGACGGTTCTAAGCCGCCTTGTGGGTGTGGGGAATCAAACCCAGGTCCTCTGCAAGAGCAGTCGGGGCTTAACTGCTGAGCCATCTCTCCAGCCCCCAGACTTCTTTTAGCTTGCTATTTTGCCATCCATTGACTATTTCCTTTCTTTTCCTGCCACCACGTCCACATTTAAATTGGCAGATGGAAGAAAGGAGAAGAGTGGGCCTGTACATTGCATCTGTATTTACTCTCAATCCATTGGCCAGAGTTTAGACATATAATCAGACCTAGCTGCAAAGGAGATTAGGAAATACAGTTCTTCTATAGGTTGCCCTGGACTCAAGTGAATTTGCTTACAATCTCAGGTCAGGTCTGATTGTTGTTGCCCTGCTTTTCATAACGTTTTGTTTGGTGGGAGAAGAGCTTGGGGAATGTGTACTCGGCTGACGCTGGCAGGTAGGACGCAGAATCCATTTCCCTCTATGAGGCCATCAGAGGCCTCAAGGCCTAGAAAGAGCTCCCCAGCCCTGCAGATCTCACTAAAAGGTCCAGAGGTGGTTGAGTTCATATTGAGAAAGAAATGTAAAGGTCAGGCTGTCCCTTTCTTAGTAATTGTAGAGAGAACTATGTCCCTGCTGAGGGGGAAGCCTGAGCTCTAATTTAAAAGAACCGTGTGAAAGGAGAGCTGTGAGAGCTGAAGATCAAAGTGAGTCCCAAGGAGTCGGAAATTCTACCCAGAGTGGATGACTTCTGAGACGAGCGGGCAGCAGCCAGGGTGAGGGGATCCTCTTATTATGACAAAACTGGCTTTGGCTTTGGAATTCTTCATTTATTGATTCACTTAAAAATAATTTAATTAGGGGCTGGAGAGATGGCCTAGTGGTTAAGAGCGCCAACCGCTCTTGCAGAGGACCCGGGTTCTATCCCCAGCACCCACATGGCAGCCGAGAGCTATCTGAAACTCCAATTCCAGGAGAGCTCTAGTTCCAGGGGAGTCCGACACCCTCTTCTGACCTCCGCGGCATTGCACAACACGGGTGCACAGACCTGCATGCAGACGATACATTCATACACATACAGAAATAAATATAATTTTAAAATAATAATAATAATTTAATTAATAAATTAATTTGGGTCTTTTTCTTTCCAAGACTGGAAGTTTTGTCTGGTAAACTGTTGTTCCTCCGTGAGCTGGAAAGAGCCTGGCACAATAACATTCCCAAAGCCCTGCACCTCACAGTACTTTATTAAAGCTGTTGTTAATTATTTATGTAATTATCTAATTATGAAATATGTAATTAATTATTATAATATATATATATTTATAGAATTAATTAGCGAATCTCATTTCCCCAAGTAAGATTCTTTTGGGGGGATGGGCAGGATTGAAACAGGGTCTTCCTGTAGTCCCAACTAGCCTAGAACTCACTATTAGACCAGGCTGGCTCTGATCTCACAGAGAGCCACCTGTCTCTCTCCCTTATAAGTGCCGGGATTAAAGTAGTGTCCCACCATGCTCAACCCCTCAGGGAAGATGTTTTTTAAAATATTTTAAACTGAAATGTGCCCGTTTCTAGCCCAGAATGCCAAGAAGGAAAAGATTTTTTTTTTTCTGTTGCAAAACAAATGTGTATTGTGCTTACAGTTTGCTCTTTACCAGACTTTTTTGGGTCTTGAACAAGCTGTGACTGTGGTTACCACAGGTCTAAAACACTTTAATTGTGAAGTACCATATTCATACACAAAATATGCAAGTATATAATTGAACTATCATAAATGAAAGTCAGAAACGAGTTATCATAATGCAAACAATCATTTGTGCATACAAGACAGGAAGTGAGAGCAGCTACTGTCAGCCCTACCTGGTCCCCAGCCCATTGCCTCTTGGAACATCAACACAGGGCTGACATACAGGAGAAATAGCTTTGCCTATTTTTGACCTTTATATATAGTCATACTATCTCTTAAGGTAACTAGTATTAGAAACAAAAATCGGTACTTGAGTATATTATTCAATCAAAACTATGGAAATATTTGAAATAGAGACTGCTTCAAATGTCCATCAGTAAAGAACAGTACCAATCTGAGATGTTTCCTTTTAAGGCTAAGAATATGAAATTGAACATCCACCCAGTGGTTGGTAAATCTCCCTCGATCTGACATGTCACTTTCTGCTTGTATTTCATTAGTGAAGCAAGCAACACTGGTCCTATGTAGGGAGGGAAAACCCTTAGAAACAACAGTGCAGATTATTACAAAAATCATTTTCAAATGAAGATTAGTTTAATGTTTTAGTGTGGAAATCAAAGGGAAAGAGAAGCCACTCCTCATTATTCACTGTAGATAGTCAGAATCTATTTTGATGATGTTCATAGAAGTAAATCCAATGAAAAATTAGGCCAAAGTGTCTTAGCTGTGTTAGCGTCCTGTGCAGTCTGTAACAGAACAGTGACATCTACAGGAAGCACCTACTCAATGCCCTAGGTTTCCAGTGAGTTCTTAGTTTTCCAGGAGAGCTTGAAGACTTAAAAGGATACCACTCAAATAAAAGAACCATCATCAGATTCCTGCTTTGTATCAAAAGTCTCTGTCTACATCTTCATTATCTCTTCTGATCTATAATCCTGACCTTTATGTAAAGAGATAAATTGTTCATCTGCCACCACATTTTCAGAAATTTCAAATCTGATCTGATCAAACATATAAATCCTGCTTGAAACCAAGAAGACAGGAAAACGGTTTGATTTCTTTTGATGATTCTTCCATTGCATCCCTCCATTTAAACAATCCTTTTTAGTCCTTGTAGAATTCATCTCCTTGAAGGTCTTTGATTCTCTTTGTATTTCCACTAATTTTCAATGACCCAGCCTTCTTGTATTGCCTTATCTTGAAAAAGAGGCAAGACTGTTAGGTTCAAGTGAGATTTGATTCTCCAGAAACACAAGACTGACACCTTCTGGAAAGCATGTAATGATTACACTCCCATAAAGCATCTTTCATCCAATACTGAGAAGGCTGGATACCTGTTGGACACAGTATGGTGGGGTCTAGAAGGTTCCTGGCCAGCGTAGGAATCATGGATGGATGCAGTTATATGGGGCAATCTTACACCTTTATTTTTGTAGGCTGTTGTGAGATATTTAGCATTTTCTTCAATTATGAATAGAGTTAACTAACCATAGTAATATTAGAAATGTCAACAGAAGTTACAGAATTTTAATCACATTATAGTACTCAAATGCCACATTGATATTTTATATTTGTTGTTGCCTTGACATTCTGATAGAATTGACACCATATCTTCTTGTTTATTGTTTTAGTAATAAGCACATTTATCATGTGTTAGTTTTCATATTTTTGAATATTTGGATATAAATTTTCCTTTAAAATTCAATGAGTATTATTTTATATTCTTAAAAGTTATTCTGAGAAGGTGTTCATGATTTTCAACCAGACAATGACAGGTTCATGGTGTAAAGATTAAAATACCTGCATTAAATATGTTCCAGGCCCGGGTTCAATTCCCAGCACCCACATGGCAGCTAAGAACCATCTTTGACTCCAGTTCCAGGGGAATCCAACACCCTCTTCTCACCTCCACGGCATTGCATGACAGGGGTGCACCAACCTACATGCAGACAGTACATTCATACACATAAAAAATAATAAATATGTTCCAGGAAGGGTAGAAGGGATAAAAAGGCCTACAGAGCTACACTCTGCTGTGGAAATACTGACTTTCAGTTCTTATATGGAGAATCAAATGGCAAGAATATCCTGGTTATTGGAAAATTATTTGGGGGCACTGCATGACATCAATGTGTGTGCACTTACACACATGTGGGCAATATACTCATAACACAAATTAAAATAAAAATAATAAAATTTGGGGGGTCTTTTTGAGACAGGGTCTCCTTATAGCCCCAGTTGGCCTGGAACTTGCTATATAGACTAGGCTGGTCTAGAACTCACAGAGATCTGCCTGCCTCTGCCTTCCAAGTGCTGGGACTAAAGGCATACAACGCCACACCTGGCAAAGATTTTTTTTAATAAAATATTTTTTTTAAAGAATGATTTGGTTTGTGTTAGTCATGGTTGTAAAACTTTTCTTTTCTCCTGAAACTGAGTTGAGGAAACTTCTCCTCTTTTTCTCTCTTCTTTCCAACCCCCAACAAAGTATGTCAGATCTCTAAAATGTTCCTAAGCTATGAAATTTGTGTTTAATGTTTATATCAGGTAGTAGTTTCTGAACACTCAGTTGCAATTGAAGAGAATAAGACTTAGTGTGTACATTTAAGATTAATTCTTTCTTTATTGTTTGATTTCATTTTTCTTTTTTTAAATTTAATTTATTTTTTTATAACTTTATTATTATTTTTTAACAACTCTAGACTCGTGTCCCCCCCCATTCCCCCACCTCACCAGAGCTCATGCATTCTGCCAAACATGCTTTTCATCTCTTTTTCAGTCTTTCTCAATATTCTCCATGAGGAAGTTGACTGTTTTGAGCAGAAAAT